>CM058042.1:86441628-87041628 GCA_030169165.1 Centaurea solstitialis
CCAACTCTCCTCTAGGTTTTCACAACGTGTAATTCTTAGATCCTTGAGAGTGGATGGGAAGGTCAAGGATGTTATTGAAGGACATTCTCCTATATCCAACCTCTCAACATTATTTGGACACCTGTAACACCCCAATGACTCACAATCATATATCACCACTTCTCTAACAAGCTCCATGCTATTTTGCGAATCAATTTCTACTTTCTCTCCCAATGATACCAATTCTTTGCAATGACGTACTTCCAACTTCCTTAAGCTCACAAGAAACTCCGATTCTATTTCCCACAAGTATCTCAATTCATCACACTCTAGGATGGATAGATCCTCAACTGCCCCGAGATGTTCTAAAACTTCTCCACATAGTTGTCTAAGTCCTCTAATACTCCTGAATTCCAATTCCTTAATTGATGAAGACACACAAACCATGCTCTTTATTACCTCTTCAGAACATCCTCCAACATGTAAAACTCGTACTGACGGCATTAATACCACTGAGACATCAACAAGTTTTGGACAATTCATTATAGAAATCTCATAGAGGCAGGGAAAAGATTCAATGGTACCATCGTTGTCACCACCGTTAGTTGACCATTTCTCCCAACTTTGCATATCGCTAAATTCCAAAACTTCAAGTGATGGAAATGCAATACATTGGGAAGAATTAGTAGTTGCAAGTAGTTCAACACCCAAAGTCTTCACCTCATACATGCTCGACACAAACAACTTCTTTAGTGATCGTAGATGTCCAAGTGTCGGTAAACGTGTGCAACTTCTACAACCACGCAATGTAAGCTCCGTTAACTGAGTAAATGAGGATTCCCCGACCCAACTAGGAAATCCAATTCCCCCGTAGAATGAAATATCTAGCTTTATCAAATTATGATGTGGCCTTAGCCCTTCAAGTACCTCATATTCACTCTTCTTATTACGGGAATCTTCAAAGACATCACTCCATTTCAACTCTAAATCATCAAGATCTTTCCTTTGATGTAAGTTGGCATCCTTTGCTTGTATTGGATTTACAACTTTCTCCAGCCCCTCAATGAGAAGCTGACCACGAAGATGCAATAGGCCCTTGAGATCTGATATTTTGAATCCGTTGGCTCCTTCAATAATGACTTTTGATAGAGTTTGTAGACTCTTCAACCCACCAATCCCTAAGGGTGTCTTCTTCAACTGTGGAGTATCACTGATGTCAAGATGTCGTAGGTTTATTAACTTTGCAAAACTGTCTGGCAAGCTAGATAACCTATGACAACTACTCAACAACAAGCTTTGTAGATTATAAAGGTTAGTGATGTGATCAGGTAAACATGTGATGTTAGTTCGGGAAAAATTGAGGTACCTCATATGCTTGAAACAACTAATTGACTGTGGTACCTCTTCAATTGAATAATCGGTCAAACTTAGCACCCTTAGAAATTGCAATTTGGGAAGTGATTCCAAAAGAACCCTTTTCGATAAGAAGAACTGTTCCCATGCAAACATATCAAGTTGTTCGCTAGGTGACATTGATACCGACAAAAGAGTTCGTAGTTGTCTAGCTTTTTGTAACGCCTTAAACTCTTTATATACTCCAAATCTTTTACAAATAAATGATAAGTGGTGGACCTTCTCTAATGCTTCGTTCCCCATTTTATCATCCGACATAAAGAAAAACTCTTCTCCAACACTCGTCGCCAACTCATGTATGAGGTCATGCATTGTATATCCTGATTCATATTGCTGAAAAAATGACCTTGACTTCAACTCGTCAAAATACTCACGACCAAAACTCTCTATCAACCTGTTGGTATTTGACTTGTGCAAAAACCCTTCTGCCATCCATAACAGGACCAATTCTTCTTTTACAAATATGTAGTCCTTTGGGAATAAGCAACAATAAGCAAATAGTTGCTTCAAATGCGAAGGAAGATCATAGTAGCTTAACCTTAGAGCTGGAAGAATGTCACTTTGATCATTCGGTAAACTCCATATCTCATTGTTCAACAGCTCCGCCCATTCTTCGTCATTTGTTTTTGATCTCAACACCCTTCCAAGCGT
The DNA here is from genome assembly GCA_030169165.1 of Centaurea solstitialis. Taxonomy (NCBI): domain Eukaryota; kingdom Viridiplantae; phylum Streptophyta; class Magnoliopsida; order Asterales; family Asteraceae; genus Centaurea; species Centaurea solstitialis. The sequence goes on from CM058042.1 coordinate 86,443,672, forward strand.
CATCAAAGCCAAAGGCAATCTACCGCATTTATCCACGATATCTTCACCATGGCCCTTAAGTCTTGGATGTTTGTCAAAGTTTTGTTCGCTTAGTGCATGCTGAGCAAACAAAGATACAGCTGCTTCCTTTGACAAAACATCCAAAGCGTAAGTTTGAACAGAGTCCATCATCGATGCAACCTTAGTCTTCCTGGTTGTCACAACAATCTTACTTCTAGGTGCCCCTATGAGAAGAGGGCGTTGGAGAAGTTCCCACTCTTTATAATTTTCGTTCCAGACATCATCCAGAACTATTAAGAACCTTTTCTGAGAGAGTTTCTTTTGAAGGGCCTCATGAAGCTGATTTAGACTTTTGATTTCTTTTTCATCTCCACCCACATCTATAAAAATAGCCTTGCTGATATCAAATACATCAAACTTTTCAGAAACAGAAACCCATGACATGAGTTCAAAGTGATCCTTCACTTTCTTTTCGTTGTACAAAGCCCGGGCAAGAGTGGTTTTGCCTATCCCTCCCATACCAACCACGGACACGATGCTGACGTTTTTATTACACGACTCATCACCTAACAACTTCGAAAGTAATGCCTCTTTATCTCCTTCCCGACCCACAATTTTAACCTCACCAACCAATGAAGTTTCATTTGACTGTCTATACGTTCTGGTTGAAGATTCAACATTATCATTCAAACCCAAAAGGTTTTTCTCCTCAACCAGATGATGCAATCTGGCCGTAATCTCATCTAGCTTAGAACTCATCTTGCGACCATACATAATGGCACGAGGAGTGAAATTAATACAAGTTGGGATGATCTTGAATACCTTATTGGTGCTGGTGCTGGCATAAGATTCTTTCTTCATTTGGCGACGCATAGCTTCGGTGGCCAAATCATCAAGTAGATCATCCATGTCGTAAGCCAGATGGTGGAGCCTGTTCAGCCACTCTTGAACCGCTATCTGTGTTATATGCTTCTGTCCAGCATCAACAAGCACAGCTTGGATCAGAAACAAGGCGCTCTTCCATTTGTCGAGCTCAGAATGAATTCCTGCAAATCGAGCCAGCTTGATCAAGTCAGCAGAGGCCAGCTTATCAAAGAGTAGAGTGATGAATACGGTGAGAAATATTTCAGCAACAGCCATTGGATCTAAAGGTTTCTTAATTTGGTGGAGGTTTTGATTACGTACAGAGAGTAAAGCAGGGATGGATACAAATTGGGTGATGAAGAAATAGGTGCAAACTTAAGTCTGTGTGGATATAGAGTCTAATCTTATCACTATGCTCCACTTGTTGCTAACAATAATTGATTATGGATATGAATTGTGGGGATATCTTTTGCTTACCTTTTTCCTCTATTTTTCCATCGTTTTGTTTTGTTATGAATCTAAAGATGGCAAATACAAATTGGCCACATATATATGATAAATTATAATTGATTAAGGAGTTCCATATATAATCATATCGGTAGTTAAAAACCAGGAATGAATTACCTTTCAACACAAAGATTATGTGGGTTAAGCTATGTATAAATTAACGTATTTTTATTTAATATATATTTCAGAAAACATATTATAGAAGTTTGCCACAGTCAAGTGTTTTTCATGTTTCAATGTAGTATCGTATCAAATGTCTGAACAACAAAATTTTATATTAGTTTGTTCCACGTTAAAAGACTCTCGTTTAAAATAATTGAACTCAAAGGTTAATAATTTTTTTTAAAAATGTCTTTTTTGTTGTGGTACTTTGAAAGACATATCAATATAATGCCAATAACACATCGGGTTATAAAATTGCAAGTTTCATATTGAATAAAAAATCCCCTTTTAAAAGTGCTTTAGATGTTGTCAAACATTATTTTTGACTTATTGGGTAGCTTTTTGAAAAGCCTATAAATCAATAAGCACTTTGATAAACAATCTCAAACACCCTCTTATGTAATATGTATTTTATAATTTTACTTACCTTATTTACCTTATCGGAAGGTGGGCTCCGATATAATAAAACAAAGTGAGTGTCATTCGTTAATTCACCAAGGTAAATGGGGTTATCCGATGTTAGGAATTATGTGCAAAAGTTGACAAACCAGTGAACTTACATCCAATGTTATAAGACACTTGAGGGTCACACCTGTGAGGATCTGTAAATCAAATAAGATAAATCCCAGTTTGGAGAGATTAGGTTTATAATAGTTAATTATAAACTAGTTGGGTATTTTATGTAAGAAAACCCAAAGATAGAGGTTTGAAATAGTACATATATATTTATTAGATAAATAAATATATATATAGATTTACTAATTAGTAAATTATGTATTTAAGATAAATAAATACATAATAGAATATTAATTAATAAAAGAGATAATTATCAAGTTTAATGGAAATACTTTTTTTCAGGAGAAAGAAAAAGATAATTACCATAGATAATTATCAGTATTATATGGAAACTAGGAAACCTAACCTTATAAATAAAGGCTTAAGTTTTACCAGTTATTAATTCGATTAATCCAACCAACTATCAGAAAAATCCTCTCTCTCCTCTCTCTAAAACCGGCGCCGACTTCTATACTCACGGAGTTCGTTTTTCGGTTATCATCACGTGACAGCTAGTTCGTGATCTCGGGATTTCAACCAACTAGAAGGTTTTTTGTCTGATCGATCACGGGTGGATTAAGCTCAAGCTATCCAGGTAAACAAATCAAAACCTTTCTTGTAGGATTAAATAACTAAAACGATTAAGATTGTTAGAATGTTTCGGGTTTTAATTCTTAAGCTTCTGCGTTAATTGAACCAGTTAGATTTGATAAGGTTTAAACCTTTGGTCAGTTTGATCATTAGGTTTTACCATGTATCACATCCAGTTAGGATTGAGATTCACAGAGATCTTCGTATCAGTTTGGTGTGAGGAATCCACAAAAACCCAACAGTGGTATCAGAGCATTGGTTATAATCGTTTTAGTTTTTTTTTATCAGCTTATGTGATCCGTTAAAAATTCTTGTTTCTTGCATATCAAATTTTAAAAATCTGATTTTTATTAAGTTTAATGATTTACATAAAAAATTCGATTTTTATTTAATGTTCGAAAAACCCCCAAATCACCAATTAATTGGAATGGTGGCTAGTGACCGTTTGCCACCAAGCCAAGACCGCACCACCCAGTTCGTGGTGGTCGACCACCGCAGCCACACCACAGATCGGTGGTGGTGGCGGGTGGCTAGTCGGATCGTCGGCAGAAGGAGGGTGGCGGAGCTGGTTGTTTTTTCAAATCACCGCGGCTGCACCACCGCTTGTGGTGGCGGCTATGGTCTTGACCGTTAATTGGATCGCACAAACGGTGACGATGGTGGCGTAGTTTTCATCGTCGCCAGATGGTGGTCGTACGGTGGTGCCAATTGCCAAACCGCCAAAGCCGATAAGCGATGGCGGTGGCGTTTGGTGTTTTTGATCCCAACCGTCGTAAGGCAATGGTTGATGGTGGTGGTTGCGCGACACAATCAAAACCCGAACTCCACGGAGGACCGAACCACCGCGGCTGCACCACCAGTTAGGTGGTGGTGGTGTTTGCGATGGCCAAGGCCAAACCACCAGTGAGGTGGTGGCCGGCGTTTTCCTAACCGCACGCGGCGATGGTCCGACGACCAAACCGCAACCGAGGACGCGAGGTGGCTGTGATCGATGGCAGTTGCCATCGGTTACCCGAAGATGACCGAGCCATGATCGGTGATCGCACCGGTGGCGACGGTGGTACCGATCGTCGCCGGTTGGTGGCTGAGCGATCGGCTGGACTGCGCTCCGAGGCCGAACCACCAGCTAGGTGGTGGCCGACGATTTCCAGCAGCAGCAGTAATCGATCGCCACCAGAGTGGTGGTGATCGATGGTGTTTTTCGATCCAGGCCGTGGAGTTGGCCGTGGAAGTCGCCGGCGGCACCACAGATGGTGGTTGCGGCTGTTGTTGATCACGATCGCCGGTCACGGTGGCGGCGATAGAGGTGTCCTCTTTGCCGTCGTCACCAGCAACAATATCAAAATGCACCAGGTGCAGCCCTCGCGGCGCGAGAGATCAGAGAAGAGATCCTCGCGGCGCGAGCCGTGTCTTCGTGACGCGAGCCAGGCTCCAGATCCATCTAGGGTTTTTTCGTTCGGACCAAGTTTTGTTATCAGGCCCAAAGCCCAGTATTTTGGACCAAGTCATGGCCCAAAAGGGTTCTTTTGGTTTTAAGCCTTTTTATCCAAAATTTATTCTTATTTAAATAATTTTTATTTGGAAATTTTATCTAATAAAATTTGTGTTGTCAAACCAGTAATTTGACCCGATTGGTCAAATAGCCCTTGTGTCGTGATTTGACCAGTTGGTCAAACCACAACACAGTTTATGGGCCAGTGTTTTTCAAACCAGTTGGTTTGGATTATCCGGTTTGGTAAGCATTTTATAAAATTGTTTTCTCGTTTTATAAAATAAATTTATCGTTTATAAAACCTATTTTATAAAATAATTTTGGATTTATAAAACAGCTAGTTTTATGAATAAATTAAAACCAGTTTTTACGAAAAGTGAAATAAGATAATTTTAACGGATCCAGATTTGTTTTACGATTTATTGCTTGATTATATGCCATACATATAAATGTGTATTTGTTATATACCCGTGTGTGTATATATGATTATAGTGTTGGGTTTTTGTGGGTATCCTCGGATCAAACTGACTCGAGGATTAACTCAGATTTAACGAACCTCGCTGGTTTGATAAATCTTATAGGTTTAAAACAAACTTGTGAAAAACCCACGCGATCAAAAACTCACTGATTTGACCTTATCAAGCGGAAGCGATAAAAGCTAAAAACCCTTTTAAAAGCCTAATGATCTTTAATCGTTTCTAGTTTTAATTCTAATAGTTTGAATTAGATCAATTTACCTGGATTGCTGAAGAATAGTCCACCGGTGATCGACCAACGAACGTTCTTCTAGTTGAACTGTATGAAACCCGAACAACAAAAAACAGAAATCCGACCGGGGGGGGGGGGGGGTTAGCGCCGGTTTAGAGAGAGAGAGGAGGAGGGAAACTGAAACTGATTTTCTTAGCTGAAAAGCTTAGTTTTTTCCTTAACCCATAAGCCTTATTTATATGGAGGAAAAATACAGTTTGTAAAAGATTCAGTTTCCTTTTATAATTATCTCTAATCCTTTTCCTTTTTAAATAACTGGAAAAGAATTTGCATACGATAATTATAATTATATATATTTATCTAATATATATAAAAAACTTTATTAATCAACTATTATATATTTATTTATCTAATAAATATATAATATCCTAATTAATTAATAACCCTCCAACTTTGGTAATTCTGACTGTAATTACCCAATTGATTTATAATACACTATTATAAATCCTAACTCTCCATTTCTGGGTTTCATCTAACTTGTCCGATTTATAGGTCCTCACAGGTGTGACCCTCAAGTGTCTTGTAACATTGGATGTATAATCACTTGGTTTGTCAACTCTGCACATAATTCCTAACAGAGTCCCACTTGTGCAAGTTGGCAATGCCACCTTTGATTATACGGACCTAAGGAGGCCCCTAGACAGGCACTTAGGCTGACCAGGTTACAAGAACTCTTATACCCAGACTGGTGATATGAACATTCCGTAAGGAACTTGGTATCTATGAAACTACTGTTCATTGATTGGGTATATCTTGGCTTTTCCCTTTGCATCACGATATTTCATCTGTGAGTATGAGCTTGGATAGTGTCAACTCTATATACTCAAGATTATGTTTTCTTGTTCATCTGACTTTCACTGATAGGTAAACGACAAAGAACTAATCAGTTCGTTTGGGCATGGCCATGCACTTCATCAGTATACTTAGTCAGTCAAGATGGGCCCAGAAATATCTCTCTTCTGAGAAGAGGTGCAAATCCCATCTTGCATATCTGCCTTTAACACCACGGCTTCCGCTGAATCTAGTTACACCCTTTATAGCCACCCTGTTACGGCGTAGCGGTTGAGTGCACTAAGAATTCAGTAGTCCTCATGATATCAAATCAGATACCTCAGGTGATAGGGACAACCACTGTGAGATTCACTTATGACTTTACTCCAAGAAGTGATCTCAACCGCGGATCACGTCCGATATTTGCTACTATATCAAATATCTGTGCAACTTTTAGTCTACAACACTTGTAGCTGTTATTCAGCAACTGATCATAACTACCTAAAAGTTCACAATGACTTTAACTCCTTATCATGCTCCCACAATGATAAGTTGTCACAGACAGATTTTGAATGAAAATCGGAGACTGATTTCATTCCTGGATATATTAAAACATGCAAAATGTGAAAGTGATAAAGAAATCAATCTTGTATAGTCCATATTACACGCTGTAACAATAACAAGATTGAATGTCTTTTCTTTAATAGCTTTCATAATATCTATTTAACGTTTGTTAAATATTGGTCTAAAATGAAGTATCACCTATCTTCAGTTTAAACCCTTTGATTAAAGTTTACCATTTAAATCAAAGTGACAACCAAATAATACAAGTCTGTTTATACGATCTTCTTGTATCTGCTAATTATTGTTCTGCAAACACCCTTTTTAAAAACAATAACTAGACTTTTATCATATTCCATGAACTCGGAGACCTGGACTAACTTCCAGTTCCTGAATATGTAAAACTGCAACCTTCCTTAGTTGCTGTGTAGATAAATGATTTCTACCTGAAATCAGATTCCATTTGTAATACTGGCAAATCTGCTGGAATCCTATATTTTAATCCAACACTTTAATTATTGATTTCAAAGTCAGTCATGACATTTGTTTCAAGGATCTTGAAACTTTTATCCTTTTGAAAAAAAAAGGTAAATTATATCTTAATGAATCTTATCCTACCTGGATTATGAATTCCGAGATACATCAATAATTGCATCTTTTATTCTTTATCTCAGACTAGATAGAGAATAAATTGGGCTCCCACTTGCTTATATAAAAACCAACTATTACTCAAAATTTTACTATTGACTTAGTCAAAACTTTGATTAGTCAATTCTAATTTTAAGTAATGAACTTTGAGAATTTCCTTTCATGAAACTTAACTGGATTTGGTTAAACCCTGATTCCAGAACTTGGAATCTTTCTAGTTTCATGAATACTGTTATTAACGCTATCTGAGTTAATATTCTAAATTCTCTCTTTAAAACATTTGAATAATAAAACTTGATCAAACTAGATTAGTTGATTCTGAGAATTTCTTTTATAAAACTTAACTGGATTTGTTTAAATCCTGATTTCAGAACTTGAAATCTTTCTAGTTTTACAAATACTGTTATTAACGCTATCTGAGTTAATATTCTAAATTCTCCCTTTTGATCACTATTATTCATAAATGTTTTATTCTCAAAAACACATTCCTATAGAATCTCGTGTGTTTTGATAGTTTTTATACAAATTACTTCAATTTCATTAAAGTAATTATAACAGGCAACAACTAGGATCATACAGAATACCAGGCATAATCAGATATTTCTATGTCAAGACAATAACTTTTGAAAATAAAACCATGAAATTATAAAATATAATTATCCAAAAATTGTTTAAAACATAGATCCCCAAAAATAACTGTTTTAAAAACTATAAATTCAAAATGTCTTGACTTAAATCATCTTGTACTTTGATCCTCGGCAACCTCTGGGCATTTCACTTCTGACCTCCTGCAATAATCATTTGCTCTAGGTATCAGTATACTTGTAAGCTAACAAGTAAGAAGTGACAAAAATAAAGCAATCATAAATTTCTGAGGTTTATATACCTGCTTTATGACGCTTAGGGCAGTTTTGCCTCCAGTGACCGATCTCATTGCATATGAAGCAGCGGTTTTCGGTCCTAGCTTTGTTTGGCTTAACCTTCTTGCCCTTGCCCTTGCCCTTGCCTTTCTTGGGTGCACTCTGGATGGCCTGGACTGGTCTTTTTCCTTTACTGGTGCTAGCTTGCCCATTCTTCTTTTTCACCCCTCCGTCTTTTACCATCAAGACATCCTTGGTCTTGTTCTTGTTCCCCATATTCAGTTCAGCTGTCTTTAGCATGGAGTGCAATTCTGCTATTGTTTTCTCCATGTTATTCATATTATAATTGACTACGAAGGGCCTGTAGTCTTCTGACAGTGAATTGAGTATGGTGTCTGTTGCTAGCTGCAACGGAACAGGATGACCAAGCCTCTCTAGATGATCTAAGTGCCGTTTCATTTTCATGACATGGTCACTTACTGATGTCCCTTTTACCATCTTGCATTCATTAAATGCTTTGGTGGCATCGTAGCGTTCTGTACGAGCCTGGGTTTGGAACATGTCCCTCAGCTGGCGGATCATGTCATAAGCATTTGTATTTATGAGCCCTGCTTGTAGATCTGGGCTCATAGTTGCTAGCATCAGACAGGCGACATCAAGGAGATCATCCGAGTGCTTCTTGTGGGCATTTCTGGCAACAGCCGGAGCGTTTGCCGGAGGTGCCTCCCCAAGTGGCTCTTCAAGCACATACCATTTTCTCTCATGTCTGAGCACAATCATCAAATTGCGCTCCCAGTCGAGAAAATTAGAGCCGGTCAGTTTATCCTTTTCTAGGATAGATCGGAGGGAAAGATTATTAGTGCTGGTAACAGTGCTTGCCATCTACACAAAATAAAACTTTTGGTCTTAGCAACTGTAAATAGATTAATTTCCAATAAAATATCAATAAACCCTTAAATGATCAATTTATTGGACTAGGATCCTTATTTCATACGTCCTGATGTGCGTAATGTTCTTGCTCCATCAGATCCGTATTTATTTCGGTAGGTAAGGACTTTTACCAATCATGTCCAGCTGACATGACTCCTAGATCTTTTCGGGACTATGGCAACTGCCTGTGCATGTTTTAGTCCCTCTAAGTGCTTTTTGGTCCGGTACCACCCGGTGAACATTATAGTACCAAAACAGATCTCACCATTTTGGGGACCTGATCACTATACTCTGGCCGGTACCACCCGGAGATAATTCGCAGAGTTATGTAACCCCTTCAGCTTCAGTTTGAACACAGACGTTGAATGTGTGATCACTTACAACGCCTATGTACTTTACGCCGAAGGTGCCCCTAGATGGGTTGCACTACTGATCTATGATTTTCGGGGTTTTGAAAAACTTTACTTCCAGGCTTTTGAAAAACTGATTGTTATAAAGGCTACTTACGTTTTAAACTAACTGTTTCAAACATACATGTAATTTTAAAACCAACTGTTCTAGAATCACTTGCTAATTAAAACTAACTGTTTTAATAGCACATCTAGTTGATTAAAACTAACTGTTTTTATCAACTTTGCCTTTTATATAAAACAATCATCTATGATTTTCGGGGTTTTGAAAAACTTTACTTCCAGGCTTTTGAAAAACTGATTGTTATAAAGGCTACTTACGTTTTAAACTAACTGTTTCAAACATACATGTAATTTTAAAACCAACTGTTCTAGAATCACTTGCTAATTAAAACTAACTGTTTTAATAGCACATCTAGTTGATTAAAACTAACTGTTTTTATCAACTTTGCCTTTTATATAAAACAATCATCTATAGGTTTTAAAACAAAAACTATTGTTTTGAAAAGTTTGAAGAAACTGTTAATAAAACCTATATACCTTTTGTGATACAACCTAGTTTTAAAATAAAACTTTATTTAAAACATGCAAGATATCACAAATAATCAATCAACCATGCAATTAAACAATAATTAACCACATGGTAGCTAATTATAGTTTTTGCCAACGTTTCCTAGGGACCAATAATGACCTATTTTACTAAAAGCTTCAAAACTCGCGTAGCTCCCATTGGCCTCGCCATGTTTTGTTAGTACTCTGGTAAGTTGAGGAATTTTAGCAGCTCCCACTGACCTCGTCATCCGAAAGAATAAAATATGTATCCTAAGGTCATTATTACATAAGGGGTTGTAAATGGCACGCAGGCCTCCCCGTGAATATGTCAAGGGTCTAGGTTGGCAAATACTATAATAGATATGGATACAAACTCAAACTGAGATGTATATATATAACTCAAGCAATCACGCAATTATTATATTATGCAATATAACAAAAGCAACATTATAATTACGAAAAATAAAACTGGATCCGTTAAAATTATCTTGTCTCAATTATTGCAAAACTTGGTTTTATTACAGATTCGAAAAACAAACTGTTTTATGAATCAAAATATTTTAGATTCGGAAAAATGGTTTTTACTTAGAACTGAGGTTAATAAATTCAAAACTAAAACCATTTTATCTAAAACCAATCCCTCTACCAAAAATTTATCAAACTGGTTTTTATTGACCCTGATTTTAAAATGCTGGCTTTTGAGGAAAAACACAATGTTAGGCTTATTCGAAAAACAGATAAAACTTTAATTTTTATAAGAAATTCATCAAACCGGAAAAACAATCCAATTGGCTTGAATAAATTTTATAAAATTAAACAGAAAATAATTTCGGATAAGAAATTTTAAAATCAAACGAGTTCTTTTGGGCCTTAGTTTGGTCCAAAGAACTGGGCTTTGGGCCTTATAAGGGAAATTGGCCCAAAACTGAAAAACCCTAGGTGTTACCCATGAACAGGAACTGACGTCCGCCACCACGCTGGTGGTTCGTTCGTCGAACGGTCATTGCGTAATCAGTATCATTGATCGGTAACGATAGCGACGCTACTACCGCCACCAATCGACGCCTTCGATAACCATCAATCCGGTGGTGATCCGTGTGTGGTAACTTGACGCCGCCACCACCGAATACGGTGGTTTTGGCCACCGCTAAGTGCGGTTTCGGTCCTCGTGTGTGGCTCTTTGGCCACCGTGTAACCACCATGATGACGGCAGCGAGAATGCCACCGCCGCCACCGTGACTCGTCTCGAAACTGATGGCCACCACCGGACTGGTGGTCGGGCCGTGGCTATTGCAAAACGCCGCCACCACCTTGATGGTGGTTTGGCTTGGCGGTTGCAAAACGCCGCCATCCTCTATCATTCGGCGATCGAACAGCCATCGCCACCGCCTTGGCTCGGCCTTAGGGCAGCCGGCGGTTGGCCTGGTGGTTTATAGTTTAATCGGCCAAAGCCGTTGTTTTCTAAGGTCGTCGATCTCAGCTACCATTACCACCGCACACCGCCTGCCACCACCAATCTGGTGGTTTGGTTCGGTAGTCACGAGATCGCCGCCACCACCTCTCTGGTGGTTTGGCTTGGCGTCCGTCGCCACCGCTTGATGCGGTTTGGCCGGCGATCGTGCCTGGTGGTTTTGGTCGTGGCGATTGTGAACACTCGGCGTCGTTACCACCGGTGCTGGTGGTGCAGCTGTGCTTTGCGAGGAGGGTTTCGGCCACCGATTTGAAAAACACCGGTCATCATCGCTCATATCATACGGTGCCGCTGCGCCGTCGTATTTGCCTGAAACCGCCGATCACCGCCACCCACCTGGTGGCGTGGGCTCTTGTACGACAGCCAGGGGCCGCTACCACATACTGTGGTGCGGTCCGGCGATCGATCACGGTAACCACCCGCAACCACCACGCTGGTGGTGCGGTGGTGGTGTCACAACCGCAGCCATCACCAATCTGGTGATGGTTTTTCCGGGTTTTCGTACGAATAACAATTTAATAAAAATCTAAAATTTTATGTAAATAATTAAACTCAATAAAAAATCAGATTTTTATGAAGATTGATACGCAAAAAACAATTTAATTTTAACGGATCACGCATATACAGATAAACTGATAAAAACTAAAACGATTTTAACAATGGCTCTGATACCACTGTTGGGTTTTTGTGGGTATCCTCGGATCAAACTGACTCGAGGATTAACTCAGATTTAACGAACCTCGCTGGTTTGATAAATCTTATAGGTTTAAAACAAACTTGTGAAAACCCACGCGATCAAAAACTCACTGATTTGACCTTATCAAGCGGAAGCGATAAAAGCTAAAAACCCTTTTAAAAGCCTAATGATCTTTAATCGTTTCTAGTTTTAATTCTAATAGTTTGGATTAGATCAATTTACCTGGATTGCTCAAGAATAGTCCACCGGTGATCGACCAACGAATGTTCTTCTAGTTGAACTGTATGAAACCCAAACAACAAAAAACAGAAATCCGACCGGGGGGGGGGGGGGGGTTAGCGCCGGTTTAGAGAGAGAGAGGAGGAGGGAAACTGAAACTGATTTTCTTAGCTGAAAAGCTTAGTTTTTTCCTTAACCCATAAGCCTTATTTATATGGAGGAAAAATACAGTTTGTAAAAGATTCAGTTTCCTTTTATAATTATCTCTAATCCTTTTCCTTTTTAAATAACTGGAAAAGAATTTGCATACGATAATTATAATTATATATATTTATCTAATATATATAAAAAACTTTATTAATCAACTATTATATATTTATTTATCTAATAAATATATAATATCCTAATTAATTAATAACCCTCCAACTTTGGTAATTCTGACTGTAATTACCCAATTGATTTATAATACACTATTATAAATCCTAACTCTCCATTTCTGGGTTTCATCTAACTTGTCCGATTTATAGGTCCTCACAGGTGTGACCCTCAAGTGTCTTGTAACATTGGATGTATAATCACTTGGTTTGTCAACTCTGCACATAATTCCTAACATATAGCGTTTGCCAACTTAGACCCTTGACTAGTTTGCGGGGAGGCCTGCGTGCCATTTACAACCCTTTTTTTTGTAATAATGACCTCAGGATAGTTATTTTATTCGGGATTTCCATCGAGGGTGCCGAGGCCAGTGGGAGCACGCGAGAAGGATAGAGTATTCGTTCCGGAGTCCCATCGGAGATGCCAAAGCCAGTGGGAGGTTCGCGAACAAATAGAAGTACTATAGTAATAGGTCATTAAGTGGTCCTTAGGAATACAGTTGGCAAAACTATAATCCGTTTTTATCTGCGTGGTTATTGTTTTATTTAACTGCGTAGTTGTGATATTAATGTGCCTGTAGTTTTAAATGGAGTGAGTTTGAAAACTGAATTATATCACAAAGGTAAAATGGGTTTTTAATTTAAAATTGCCAAATTTTCCAAACCTTTTTAAAACGGTAGATTTTATTTAAAAACCTTATATGAATAAAATGATTGTTTTCGTAAGTTGACAAAAACAGTTAGTTTTAATCAACTAGTCTGCTATCAAAACAGTTAGTTTTGAATTAGCAAGTGGCCTTAAAACAGTTAGTTTTAGAAGGCGTGTGTGTTTGAAACAGTTAGTTTAAAACACAAGTTACCTTTCAAAGAATCATAGTTTTTCAAAACACTGGATTTCAAAAGGTTTTTCCAAAAATTAAATCAAAACCCCGAAAAATTATAGATCAGTCGTGCAACCCACTTTGGGGCACCTCCGGCGTAAGGTACGCGGGTGTTCTAAGAAGAACACACCTTAAGCATCCGCGTTCAAACCCCAAGCTAGAGGGGATTACATGACTCTGCGAATTATCTCCGGGTGGTACCGGCCAGAGTAAAGTGTCCAAGTCACAAAATGGTGAGATCTATTTTGGTTCTGTTAAGTTTACCGGGTGGTACCGGGCCAAAATGCACTTAGAGGGACTGAAACATGTACAGATAGTTGTCCCGAAAAGATCTAGGAGTCATGTCAGATAGATATGATTGGTAAAAGTCCTTACCTACCGAAATAGTACGACCTGGTGGAGCAAGAACATTACGCACATCAGGGCGTATGAAATAAGGATCCTAGTCCAATAAATTGATCATTTAAGGGTTTATTGATGTTTATTGGAAATAGTCTATTTACAGTTGTTAAAACCAATTTTTAATGTGTAGATGGCAAACACTGTAACCAACACAAACAATCTTTCTCTCCGCTCCATCCTCGAGAAAGATAAGCTCACTGGTCCCAATTTCCTCGATTGGGAGCGCAATCTGATGATTGTGCTCAGGCATGAAAGGAAATGGTACGTCTTGGAAGAGCCTCTGGGAGAGGCCCCTCCAGCAAATGCATCGGCTGCTGTCAGGAACGCCCATAAGAAGCATTCCGATGATTTGCTGGATGTTGGTTGTCTTATGCTTGCAACTATGAGCTCAGACCTGCAAACAGGGCTCATAAATACGAATGCTTATGACATGATCCGCCAGTTGAGGGACATGTTCCAAACGCAAGCACGCACAGAACGTTATGATGCCACTAAAGCATTCAACGAGTGCAAGATGATCAAGGGGACCTCAGTTAGTGACCATGTCATGAAAATGAAACGGCACTTGGATCACCTAGAAAGGCTCGGGCACCCAGTTCCATTGCAGTTAGCAACGAATACGATTCTCAATTCACTGTCAGATGATTACAAGCCCTTTGTGATCAACTACAATATGAATAACATGGAGAAGACAATAGCTGAATTGCACTCCATGCTAAAGACAGCTGAGTTGAATACGGGCGCCAAGAACAAAACGAAAGACGTACTGATGGTGAGAGATGGAGGGGTGAAAACGATGCATGGGCATGGAGGCACCAGCAAAGGGAAGGGACCAGTTCAGGTCGTCCAGAGTGCACCCAAGGTTCGTGAGAATGGTATAGGCAAGGGCAAGGGCAAGAAGGTTAAGCCTAACAAAGCTAGGACCGAGAATCGCTGCTTCACGTGCAATGAAGTCGGTCATTGGAGGTAGAACTGCCCAAAGCGTCATGAAGCAGGTATATAAACCTCAGATATTTATGACTGCTTTTTAAAAAACTGTCACTAGTTTACTGACACCTAGAGCAAATGTCTATTGCAGGTGGTCAGAAGTGAAGTGCCCAGGAGTTGCTAAGGATCTTAGATGCCAGATTATTTCAATTTTCGTCAAGACATTTTTATTTTAGACTTATGATTTAAAACAGTTACTTTTGGATGGTTATATTTTTATATATTTAAATTTTGTGGTTTTAAATTTAAAAGTTATTGTCTTGACATTGAAATATCTGTTGTGCATGATAATTTGAATCTGATTGATTTAATAAAAGATCCTAGATATTACCTATCACACTGAGAAAGTTACTTTAATAGTTTTAAATTAAAGTAATTCTATATGAAAGCTGTCAAAAACACAAAGTACTATTTTATAGGAATGTGTTCTTGAAATAAGACATTTATGAGTAAAGGATTATGAAAGCATTTTATGATCAAATTAATTTACTCAAATGTTTTAGTGAGAATTAGAATATCAGTATTTATAAAACTAAGAAAAATTCCATGTTTTGGAATTAGGGTTTTATGAAATCCAGCTAAGTTTTATAAAAGATAAAATTCTCAAGTAAGTTACTTAAAATAGAATTGATTAATCAAAGTTCTTGACTAAAACAATAGTTAAATTTTGAGTAACAGTTGGTTTTCATATAAGTTAGTGGGAGCCCAGTTAATTCTCTATCTAGTCCAAGATAAAGATGATGTAATTATTGATTAAATACATCTAGGATGTGAATTTATGAGATGTACAATATACCTTTCAGTAAAAAAGGTAAAAGTAAAGTTTCAAAGTCTTTGAAACAAATTAAAAGTCATAAATGACTTTAAGAAAATCAATAATTAAGTTATGTTGGAATATTTGAGATAAGATAAGACCACTGAAACTTGCCAGCTTGGTGAAATGTATATCTTATCAGATTTCAGGAAGAAATCATTTATCTACACAGCAACTAAGGAAAGTTGCAGTTTAGCCTTACATGTTCAGGATAACTAGGAGTTTTTCCAGGTCTCCGAGTTCAGGGAATGTGATAAAGGAAGAGTCTAATCTTGTTTAAAATGTTTGCAAAACAAGGATTAGCACAATCAAGTAGATTATATCAAGAGATACAAACTTGAATTGTTTTTGGTTGTTGTTTTGATTAATTTGGTAAACATTAATCAAAGAGTTTAAACTAAAGAAAGATGATACTTTATTTTAGACCAGTATTTAACAAACCTTAAATAGACACCGTAAAAGTAATAAAGAGATGTTATTAATTTTGTTATTATTACAGAGTGTAATATGGACTATACAAAATTAGTTTCTTTATCGCTTTTATATTTTGCATGTTTTATTATCCAGGAATGAAACTAGTTTTTCAGTTTTTCATTCAAAACTTGTCCGTGACAACTTATCATTGTGGGAACTTGATAGGGAGTTAAAGTCATTGTGGACTTTTGGGTAGTTATGATCAGTCGTTGAATAACAGCTACAAGTGTTGTAGACCAAAAGTTGCACAGATATTTGATAGAGTAGCGAATATTGGACGTGATCCGCGGTTGTGATTACTTCTTGGATTTTGTCATAAGTAAAATCTCATAGTGGTTGTCCCTAGCACCTGAGGTATCTGGTTTGATATCATGAGGACTGCTGGATACTTAGTGCGTTCAACCGCTACGCCGTAACAGGGTGGCTATAAAGGACGTGACTAGATTCAGCGGAAGCCGTGGTGTTAAATGCGGATATGCAAGATGGGATTTGCACCTCTTCTCAGAAGAGAGATATTTCTAGGCCCCTCGACTGACTGAATAGACTGATGAAGTGCATGGCCATGCCCAAACGAACTGATTAGTTCTTTGTCGTTTACCTATCAGTAGAGGTCGGATAGTCGAGAAACATAATCTTGAGTATTAAGAGTTGACTGATTCCAAGCTCATACTCAAAGATGAAATATCGCAATGCAAAGGGAAAAGCCAAGATATACCCGTTTTATGAACAGTAGTTTCATAAAAAGATATTTCCTTCTGGAAATAAGTTATCACCTATCTGGGTATA
The DNA here is from genome assembly GCA_030169165.1 of Centaurea solstitialis. Lineage (NCBI taxonomy): Eukaryota > Viridiplantae > Streptophyta > Magnoliopsida > Asterales > Asteraceae > Centaurea > Centaurea solstitialis. The sequence continues at coordinate 86,460,448 of CM058042.1, forward strand.
AGAGTTCTTGTAACCTGGTTAGCCTAAGTGCCTGTCTAGGGGCCTCCTTAGGTCCGTGTGGTTAAAGACGGTATTGCCAACTTGCACAAGTGGGAGTCTGTTAGGAATTATGTGCAGAAGTTGACAAACCAGTGACCTTACATCCAATGTTATAAGACACTTGAGGGTCACACCTGTGAGGATCTGTAAATCAAATAAGATAAATCTCAGTTTGGAGAGATTAGGTTTATAATAATTAATTATAAACTAGTTGGGTATTTTATGTAAGAAAACCCAAAGATAGAGGTTTGAAATAGTACATATATATTTATTAGATAAATAAATATATATAGATTTATTAATTAGTAAATTATGTATTTAAGATAAATAAATACATAATAGAATATTAATTAATAAAAGAGATAATTATCAAGTTTAATGGAAATACTTTTCTTCAGGAGAAAGAAAAAGATAATTACCATAGATAATTATCAGTCTTATATGGAAACTAGGAAACCTAACCTTATAAATAAAGGCTTAAGGTTTACCAGTTATTCATTCGATTAATCCAACCAACTATCAGAAAAATCCTCTCTCTCCTCTCTCTAAAACCGGCACCGACTTCTATACTCACGGAGTTCGTTTTTCGGTTATCATCACGTGACAGCTAGTTCGTGATCTCGGGATTTCAACCAACTAGAAGGTTTTTTGTCTGATCAATCACGGGTGGATTAAGCTCAAGCTATCCAGGTACACAAATCAAAACCTTTCTTGTAGGATTAAATAACTAAAACGATTAAGATTGTTAGAATGTTTCGGGTTTTAATTCTTAAGCTTCTGCGTTAATTGAACCAGTTAGGTTTGATAAGGTTTAAACCTTTGGTCAGTTTGATCATTAGGTAAAACCGTGTATCACATCCAGTTAGGATTGAGATTCACAGAGATCTTCGTATCAGTTTGGTGTGAGGAATCCACAAAAACCCAACATCCGAGTATACTTCAAACCCATCAGTAAAAGTTGATTTTCGAATTGATGAAACTTAAGCAATAGGAAGAATACATTGATTCTATGTTTAACTAAGGAGAAAGCAAAACGACTTGAAAAAGTTTACCCTTTACTTCCGGCCACACCACACCAATTCCATTAACCAACGAATCCCCCAGGTTGAATTTTCAGCTGCAAAAGGATGGAATTAAAGCTTTATTCCTCAACGTAAAGCTACATCACTACCTCCATTTTGAGAATGTTTCTTTATTCTTTTTAAGGGTATCCGACCAGACTAATCCCGGCAAAATTCACCGACGGCTAAAACATGTTATCCTGCGTTAATTCCCAGTGGCCACATTCTGGAAGCATTCGAACCTAGGGTAGAATGGTTAACAAACCACATTCCCCGTAAGCCTTAACCAGTACGTCACAACCTTGTATTTTCTATGTTACACACATTAATTTGTTAACTACTTCGTATTTGAGACTGTTAATGATCGACGCCCAACTTTTAATTGATGTTACTACTTGCAGTAATTTACAACCTTATCCTAGGGTTAAATTGAATCAGGATTGCAGATTAATGGATGTCACAAGCTCTCTCTGGTTTCATTCTAAGATGCCATTTTTTTTTTGAACGGCAATTTAACTAACACACATGTTCCGAGGGTATCCGGATCCATACGGGCACCGACTAATCCCCCGCGCCCATGAGCCGACCCGAAGTCCAACCCATGGACTCGCCCCTGAACCGACCCAAAGACCGGTCAAGAGTTGGATACCGCAGAAGAGGTCTATAAGGCCTTTGGCCTTTTTTGCATCAAGCGGGGCTCGAACCCGCGCCTACCTATCTTTCAAGGCAAGCGCAAGGATGTTACCTGCCACCGCTGGGCTAGACATTCATTGGTTCTAAGATGCCATGGTACTTGCTTAAGGTTATCTTTACAGCTTTCAATTCATAGACCTTGCTGCTTTATGTTCTCCCCAATTTTGACCATAATGGAAATTCAACCCAACCTTTCAAACTGCCATCTCTAATGCCCCATTCTAACCAAACAAAAACTACTAGTATAAAAAAATATATCACCAGTAGCTCCAAAATGCAGTCTGAAGAATAAAACTTTCAATTAGATCCTATGATGATTGAAACATGAAATATTTTGATGCCATAAAAAAATCATAAAAGAAGCCTTATAAATCAAAATGTAAATCCCAACAAGAGGGTCAAACTTATAAATAAAAAATGATGTTTCATGAACTAACTTATAAAAAAGTACTTGGAACCATAAAATATATCTTGAACATGTCATCCTTGAGGTGGAAACAAAATGAACAAATTACAATACATCTTATTATAAGCATACATCCTTTTTTGAACCTCCTTTTATTTGTCTTACAACTCCCTTACAAGAACAATATTTAAGGTCTGAAAAGTCCCCTTTCTTGTACAAATTGAAAAGTCCTGCATCCATCCAACTCAACTTTATTATAACAACCAACACACAAAAAAAAAAAAAAAAAAAAAAGTCTTGAGGAAGTAATTTTAGGACATGAATGGTGCGTTTGATATTCAAAGGGGACAAATAAATGCATTTAACAAGAGTATTTTTATTTGTATTACTACATTGATGGGTACTTAGACGTTTGTCAAACGATCAAATATTTTGTTTACTTTGACCCAACTCAAATGTTGCAACTTTTAATGGGATTGAGAGAGTGCTCCAAACAACTTATACAAGAAGCTGTTTATAGGCTTTAAGAAATGCTGTCACTTTGCAATAGGCTGTATATGTTGTGTTATAGTGATGGCAAAAGCAGTAGCTTTATGAACTTTCTATAGATTAAATAAAATCTTTCACACACACTTGGTGAATTAGATAACCATCTATATATTTAGAATTTTCATTTCCGTTTTACTATGTGATTGAAGAAATTAAAGATGAGCAATCAACAAAAGCCACTTTAGAAAACAAGGCCGTTTTTTTTTTCTTGATTTGAGGTCATTTTCGTGGATTATAATGCAGAGCAATCAAATGAGCCTATTAATGACAGGGGTCTCAGCTGTACAGTATGTTAGAATATGTAGAACCCAAAATAAAGACAAAAAGAATGGTGGTTTTTAACATATATGAAGGAAATATGGTTTATAAGTCTAGTTGATGTGGGACTTAGACATAATATTTAATGATGATTATTAGAAAAACATGGAGTCCAGGTGACTTACAGAATGAATGTTTTTCCCTCTTTTGGTAAACGCTAGTAGCGTTTTTTCACCCTTAGTTCTGTACATTGCAGATAACTAACCAAAGTCAGAAATAACGGTTGGATAAAAGCTTCAAGTCTTGAAGTACCCGTTGATTCAAATAATCACGAAAATCTCCCCCCAAGGACTACATATCTGATGTGAAGATCAAGGGAAGAACTAAACAAGTATAGATTCCATAGTCTAAAGTGAATTAATCGGTTTGCGAAACCACAGGTACTGAAATAACCATAGTTGAACCCTGATAAAACGACAGGGATGTCTATCGATAACAAGGATACAGCCAGTAACCAAGCCCAACTCGCTTTAGTTTGGTATTGTCCATGCCGAATCCAAGACGCTGAAGGAGGAAAAAAATAGATAATTAGAGGGTTAACTTTTTTCTTAGTCTTTAGCTGTATGCTTTGTAAATGAAAAAAAACCAACATTATATCCCATCTTCTTCTTAAGTTGATAAAGTAAAAAGAGGGCGCCTCTGCAAATGAAAGCACTCTTGAATTCTTGCCATATAAGTGTAGTTCAACAAGTGAGGTTGGGTAATTTTGCAGCCCCCACTCTCGCTTGGTCTTATTTAAGCCTCCTATTGTTAGTTTTCTTAAATGAGGAGGCCACAACCCACTTGGAAAGGATTGGTCGATGTTTGGACAATTTTGTATATCCAGCTCTTCCATAGATGCAAGTCTTTGCAATTGATCATGAGGAAATGACTTCAAATTCTTGCAACCATAAGTCTGAAGACATCTTAGAGAAAGAAAACAAAACTCTTTCTCTAGAATGGATTCTAAGTTATCACAACTCCAAATTTCCAAATTGGAGAGATTAACAAAACATCCTTCAGGAAATGACCTTACATTCCCACACTTAATGGAACTCTTAGATCAAACACTTAATGGAACCCTCCCCTACTATAAATCGATCATATAGGTAAATCACTCAAGCTTTTGCTCCAAACCTTAATGTAGATATTATATGAGAATTGTTATCATCTATTCTCGATACAATTTCCAATAAGTTACAACATTAGTTTTAGGTCTAAAATATTTAAATTTAATAAGAATATGACTAAAATAAAATGTAACAAAAAGCAAAAACTTAATGATCATTAATTGAACACCTATACGATATATTTCCTGATGTTTTTTCACTGGGTCTTCAAATTAACAAGACATACTTAGGCTGTGTTAAACACAAAAATAAGCTAGCTTATAAGCTAGTACGTGTTTGGATGGATCATAAGCTAGCTTATTGAAACGTTACTTAAAGTAGCGTTTTGAGAGGTTTTTGTAGCTTTTTCCAATTATACCGTTATTAATATTAACTATTATGATTCAGGATACCCTTTTTGGTCATTTTACATACCCATAAGCTAGTTTTTGCCAAACATAATTTGTTCATAAGCTAGCTTATCAGTTACTAGCTAGCTTATTAGTCAACATCTAGCTTATGAACTACCGGCTAGCTTATTAGCTAGTTTGCCAAACACAACCTTAACGATCACTTGTTATTTCTATAGTTCAAACATAACATCCAGTCTTCCATATTTTCATTTCTAACAAGAAATTGGCTTAGTATTTGAGTATAAAATAAAATTTACGATCTTGCTACAAAGCACGGGTACAAAATCAAATTAAGCAAAAATAACTTCGATCGACAAAAGAAAATTTGTTTAGTATCTCTACAGGATATGGTACGGGATCGAGATCGCTTGTAGTTTAGGTGTCTTGAAGCTTCATATAGACCAAGGCCAACACTAACAAACAAATAGATTCATACATCTTCATAAGTGGTTTCCGAGCCGAATACGAGCCAGTCCCCCCCTCTTGTACGAATAGTCCTGCATGCATCCAACTCAACTTTATTACCACCAAGACCAAGAAAATCTCAACTGGATCAGGAAGTAACTTCAAGATGTTAATGGGGCATTTTGTAAACAGAGGAGACATGCAAATTGATTTAACAAGATCATTTTATTTGTATTATTCTAGACTCTTGACAAATAATCAAACATTTTGCTTATTTTGTGCCTTAGTCAAATATTACAATTTCTATGGGATTGAGAGAGAAGTAGTGATGGTAGCAACATTAGCTTTATAAACTTTCTATAACTTAATTAGCTATGACTTTTAGGTGAAACCTTTAACACACTTTGTGAATATTTTTTTTGGTAAACGTGTGTTTTTCAAGGGAAGGTTAAGCACACCCGTTTGATCACGAATGGACTAGAGTCATTGCAGTTGACCATTTTGGTCACAAGGGCTTTGGCAGCAACTGGATTCAAACCTGGGGGAGATGAGAGTTCGACTCAACCATTGCACCATAAGCCAAGTCATTCACACTCCGCAAGATTGATAACCATCTATCTAGCATTTTCATTTCCCTTTTACCATGTGATTGCAGAAATTAGAAATAAGCATCGAGGATTTTGTATGGGCGTTTAGGGGAAATCCATCATCGAACTTAACTTTCTTGGTTTCTGCTTTGCTCCTACTATTACCAACAAAAGCTGCTTGTATAACTCATGCTAGAAAACAAGGCCATTTCGTTTTCTTGATTGCCTAACCAGCTTGAGGTCACCACTTCGTTTCGTTTAAATGCAGAACAATCAAATGAACATATTCTTTACAATATGTTAGAATATGTAAAAACCCAATACTCCAATAGGTTACTCTCCAAGTTAAAAAGCAAAAGTAGGACGGTTTCAACATATATGGAGGAAATATGGTCTGAGTCCAGCTGATGTGGGACTTCAACAAGCCCCTTCCTTTGGAGGCTAGACGGACACATATTGTCCAAAAATGGAAGACCTAGGCTTTGATACGACATGAGATATATGTGGAACCTCATTAGATTGCGATGCAAAAATCCCCTTGATGAAAGAAAATATGGTCCAAGTCTGTAAAGATGATTGTTAGAGAAAAGTAACGAGTCCACGTGACTTACAGGATGAATGTCTGTCCTTCTTTTAGTAAATACCAGCAATCTTTTTTTTCATCATTACTTCTGCACATCAAATATAATCGAAGTCAAGGATACTGGATAGGTTATACAAGAATTAAGGATTCAACAAAAGCTTAAAGTTCTGAAGGACCTGTTGGCTGTTGCTTGAAATAAATCACGAAAATCTTCCTGCGAACTTTAACAACATATCTGATGTGAAGATCAAGGGAATAACTAAACCAGTGTAGATTCCATATATAAATTCATTTGCTTGCATTGAAATAACCTTAATTATACCCTGAACCAATTATGAAGAATATTCAATTTAAAATGATTGTGATGTGTCTATCAATAATAAGGATACAACCAGTAGCCAAGCCCCGGACCCTTTAGTTTGGTAGTGTCCATGCTAAATCAATGTAGCTGGAGGAGGAAAAAAAGGATGATTAGAGGGTTTACTTGTAAAGAAATTTAAAAAACAAACAACATTTTATCCCATTTCAGAAGCAATACTATGTTTCTAAAAATGGATTTTTTATCTTCTTAAGTGGACAAAGTAAAATGGAGTCAGTTTATATTATTATTAAAACATAATTAAGAGAGGACGTACCTACCATCACCATCTAAGCAGAGGTGAGGGATTTGGGAAATGATGGGCCAGTACTTGCCTTTTCCACGACCACACTTTTTTCTCAATTTATTAGAGCAACCTATCACAGTCAAGGATAAAAGTGAAGGAAGTAGTTTCTCCGGCAAATCTCTAACCTTGCCACAATTCCAAAATGAGAGTTGTTCAAGATGAATGAGGTGTTGAAGGCCCTCTGAAAGTGACTCCAAACTTTCAAAATCCCAGAGGTTTAGAGATAACAGAGATGGTGGAAGAAGAAAAGCCGATGGTGACGATGATGATGAAGAAGTCCCATCTTCTTCTTTTGCCTCTCCAAATGAAACCACCTCTGAATTTTCGCCATGTAAGTTTAGTTCAACTAGTGAGGTTGGGTAATTTTGCAGCCCCCACTCTGACATGGCCTTACTTAAGCATCCTGTTGTTAGTCTTCTTAAATTAGGAGGCCACAACCCACTAGGAAAGGAGCGGTCGATGTTTGGACAATCTCGTATCTCCAGCTCTTCCAAAGATGTAAGACTTTGCAATTGCTCATGAGGAAATGACTTCAAATTCATGCAGTCTTTTATCGTAAGACATCTTAGGGGAAGAGAACCAAACCCTTCCTCTGGAATGGATTCTAGGTTATCACAACTCCAAATTCTCAAAGAGGTGAGATGAACAAAGCATCCTTCAGGAAACGACCTAAGATTTCTGTAACTCCAAATGTATAGAGATTCAAGTGATGATAAGATGTTAAGAAGCCAACTCTCCTCCAGATTTTCACAGCCGTGAATGACAAGAAACTTGAGAGTGGATGGGAAGGTCAAGGATGTTATTGAAGGACATTCTTGTATCACCAACCTCTCAACATTATTTGGACACCTGTAACTCCCCGATGACTTACAATCATATATCTCCACTTCTCTTACAAGCTCCATGCTATTTTGCGAATCAACTTCTACTTTCTCTCCAAATGATACCAATTCTTTGCAACTACCCACTTCCAACTTCCTTAAGCTCACAAGAAACTCCGATTCTATTTCCCACAAGTATCTCAATTCATCACAGTTTGCGATGAATAGATCCTCAACTGTCCCGAGATGTTCTAAAACTTCTCCATCTAGTTGTCTAAGTCCTCTAATACTATGCAAATTCAATTCCCTAATTGATGAAGACACACCAACCATGCTCCTTACCACCTCTTCAGTACACTTTTCTATATGTAAAACCCCAAGTGACGGTATTAATACCACCGAGACATCAACAAGTTTCGGACAATTCACTATATAAATCTCACAGAGAGAAGGAAAAGATCCAATGGTACCATTGTTTTCACCATCGCTAGTTGACCATTTCTCCCAACTCTGCATGTCTTCAAATTTCAAAACTTCAAGTGACGGAAATGCGATAACTTGGGAAGAATTAGAAGCTGTAAGTAATTCAATACCCAAAGTCTTCACCTCACTCATGCTTGACACAAACAAGTTCTTCAGTGATCGTAGATGTCCAAGTGTCGGTAAACGTGTGCAACTTCTACAACCACGTAATGTAAGCTTCGTTAATTGAGAAAATGAGGATTCCCCGACCCAACTAGGAAATCCAATTCCTCCGTAGAATGAAATATTTAGGTTTATCAAGTTATGATGTGGGCTTAGCCCTTCAAGTACCTCATATTCAATCTTCTTATTACGGGAATCCTCAAATACATCACTCCATTTCAACTCCAAATCGTCAAGATCCTTCTTTTGCTGTAAATTGGCATCCTTTGCTTGTATGGGATCTATCACTTTCTCCAGCCCCTCAATGAGAAGCTGACCTTGAAGATGAAGTAGTCCCTTCAGCTCCGATATTTTGAAGCCGTTAGCTCCTTCAATAATGACCTTTGTTAGAGTTTGTAGACTCTTCAACCCACCAATCCCTAAGGGTGTCTTGTTCAACCGTGGAGTATTACTAACGTCAAGATGTCGTAGGTTTATTAACTTTGTAAAACTATTTGGCAAGCTAGATAACTTCTTACAACCACTCACCAACAAGCTCTGCAAATTATGAAGGTTAGTGATTTGATCCGGTAAACATGTAATGTCAGTTCGGGAAAAATTAAGGTACCTCATATGCTTGAAACAACCAATGGATTTTGGTACCTCTTCAATTGAATAATCACTTAGACTTAGCACCCTTAGAAACTGTAATTGGGGAAGTAATTCCAAAAGAACCCTGTTTGATACGAAGAACATTCTCCATGGTATATTCCCAACATATTGTACCCTATGTGACATTGATATCGATAAGAAAGTTCGCAGCCGTGTAGTTTTTAGTAACGCCTTGAACTCTCTGTATACCCCAAATCTTTTACGTATAAATGATAAATGGTGGACCTTCTCTGATGCTTCATTCCCCATTTCATCACCCAATGTAAAGAAAAACTCTCCCCCAATGCTCGTGGCCAAGTCATGTATGAGGTCATGCATTGTATATCCTGATTCACATTGCTGGAAAAACGACCTTGACTTTAGCTCATCAAAATACTTGCGACCAAAACTCTCCATAGACTTGTTGGGATTTGACTTGTGTAAAAACCCTTCTGCCATCCATAACAAGACCAGTTCATCCTTTTCAAATTGGTAGTCCTTTGGAATAAGCAGCAATATGCAAACAGTTGCTTCAAATGCGTAGGAAGATCATAGTAGCTTAATCTTAGAGCTGGAAGAATGTCACTTTGATCCTTTGGTAAATTCCATATATCATTGTTCAACAGTTCTACCCATTCTTCATCATTTGTTTTTGATCTCAACACCCTTCCAAGCGTCATCAAGGCCAAAGGCAATCTACCACATTTATCCACGATATCTTCACCATGCCCCTTAAGTCTTGAATGGTTGTCAAAGTTTTGTTCGCCTAGCGCATGTTGAGCAAACAAAGATAGAGCTGCTTCCTTTGACAAAACATCCAGAGCATAAGCTTGAACAGAGTCCATCACCGATGTAACCTTAGTCTTCCTGGTTGTCACAACAATCTTACTTCCGGGTGCCCCTACGAGAAGAGGGCGTTGGAGGAGTTCCCACTCTCTATAATTTTCGTTCCAAACATCGTCCAGAACAATTAAGAACCTTTTTTGAGAGAGTTTCTTTAGAAGGGATTCATGAAGCTGATTTAGACTTTTAATTTCTTTTTCATCTCCACCCACATCTATAAAAATGGCCTTGCTGATATCAAATACATCAAACTTTTCAGAAACACAAACCCATGACATGGGTTCAAAGTGATCCTTCACTTTCTTTTCGTTGAACAAATCGCGGGCAAGAGTCGTTTTGCCTATCCCTCCCATACCAACTATGGACACGATGCTGACATCTTGATTACACGATGCATCACCCAACAACTTAGAAAGTAGTGCCTTTTTATCTCCTTCCCGACCCACAATTTTGACCTCACCAACCAATGAAGTTTCATCTGACCGTCTATATGTTCTTTGTGAAGATTCAACATTATCATTCAAACCCAGAAGGTTTTTCTCCTCAACCAGATGATACAATCTGGCTGTAATCACATCCAGCTGAGAACTCATCTTGCGACCATACATAATGTTACTGGGAGTGAAATTAGATAAAGTCGGGATGATCTTGAATACCTTATTGGTGCTGGTGCTGGCATAAGATTCTTTCTTCATTCGGCGACGCATAGCTTCGGTGGCCAAATCGTCCAGCAGATCGTCTATGTCGTAAGCGAGATGGTGGAGCCTGTGCAGCCACTCTTGAACAGCAATCTGTGTTATGTGCTTCTGTCCAGCATCAACAAGCACAGCCTGGATCTGAAACAAGGTGCTCTTCCAGTTCTCGAGCTCCGAGTAGATTCCTGCAGATCGAGCCAGCTTCATCAAGTCAACAGAGGCCAGCTTCTCAAAGAGCACAGTGATGAATGCACTGAGAAAGATTTCAGCAACAGCCATTGGAGGGTTTATTAATTTCCTGGAGGTTTTGATTAGAAAGAGTAAAGCAGGTTGCAAACAGGGAGATGAAGCAAATAGGTGTAGATACTTGAGTTTGTGTGAATACAGAGTACATTCTCCAATCTCAACACACTATATTCCATATGAATATTATATTTCTTGCATGTGCCATGAAATGCGCTGATCAGTAGTCATAAAATAATCCCCAACTTGCAGGCCATGCTAGAAAAGGTGTTTTTGTTTGTTTTTTCTATCTTTTATAATCCGATTTTTGCTGGGGACAAATCATTTATATAATGATCCTTTAGGTTTATATATTTCGTGCCATGAAGGTTATTCTATACATGTTTTTTGTAAGTTTTTCTTTTTCTATCTTTCAATGGATATCAAGTAAATTTTTAAACCAAGCTCTAGGATTAAGTTTTTAGCTTGTATATAATCTTTTCTCAAATAAAGATTTAGCAACAGTCAAATGAAAATTTTTTGTTTCAAAGTGAGAGATGATGCAAAAGAGCAGAGAGAGACTTCGTTATCATATACACTAATTATGTCTTGGAGGATGTATGATGACTAAACAAATAATTGAACAAACTATCAAAGATAAAATTACGAGAATATGTAAGAGGTTTATAATTAGTTTACTTTTCACCTAGACAGTATGCACATGTATATACACTTAATTTAAGTCGTTTTTTTGTTTAATTTATGCATGTGTGTATGTTATAAATTGCTGCATACAGTAATTATATGAATGTTATAAAAAAAATTCACGTCCTCTGTTCATCATGAATGGAGACACATGTTGCGCTCTCATTTGTCCTGTGATCCACCGTGGAAAACATGTTCATAATTGACCTTGTGTGTGTGTGTATATATTATATAAAGATGAGAAGATTCAAGTCTATCATTGATGTAGAACTCTAACTATAAGGAATATCAATCCACTAAAAAAAAAATTCTAATTAACAAATTATATCCTAACTGGATTTGAATTTAACAACTAATTAAATCAATACGGTTTAGGAGTGTTATTCACCTGGTTAAATTGGTCTTCGGTTTATTTGGTATGGGTTAATCAACTTCAGAACTCTTTGGTGTTAGGGTTTATTCGATCCACTAGCCAGTTAAACCGAAAAATAACGTGCCTGGTGTTTGACATCCGATAGTAGTGGTCTGAACAAGTTGCCTCTACATGTTCTTCAATGATTTTATATGGTAGTTAACCATGGAGGTCAAAGTGGTAGGAAGTGATAGATAGTGCAGGTAATTCGGAGTGGTCAATGTGGCCGGCAGTGGCAGGCCCCGGTGGTGATGGTAGTGCATATGGCGGTTGTGACCATTACAGCGAATACTAGATTGGCGTTATATCAAATGATGGAGAGACTACTACCTAGTAAGAAATTACCAAAAATCCATTTTCATTGTAGAGAATATTAATCAATAATGTGAGGATGGTAAGGTTTGAAATTATTACCAAATGCTTAATACCTTGGTAAGTGTTTATCGTCAAAGGTCACCTCCCTTATCAAATAACAAAGAGTAAATTATAGATTTGGTCCCTGTGGTTTGGGTCAAATTACGATGGAGGTCTCTGAACCCTAATTTTCATGACTAGGGTCCCTGTGGTTTAATTTTGCCCTAACTTCCGTCAAAAATAGTTGTTAAAAAAGAGTTAAAAGACGAAATTACCCCTTCCCTTCCCCTCTTCCCCAACCCCAAACCCACCTCAAACCCTAAAAGAAATGCAACAGCCGCCGGCCACCTCCACCGTCGCCCGCCTCCCGCCTCCCGCCTCCACCATCGGTATCCTCCTCCGCCGCCCGTCGCGTGCAGAAACCCACCGGCAAGATCTGCAGAAACCCGCCGGTATCCTCCACCACCGCGCATGTCGAAGGCCACGTTCCATCTCCATTCAAGTCCGTTCACGTCGACGACCACGTTCCATCTCCGTTCACGTCGACCTACCTCCACCCAAGATGTGTCGTTGCATCTCTGTTCACGTCGACGGCCACTCCGGCTACTTTAGACGAAAAACCCCTAGATCCGTCGTTCCAGATCTGTCGTTCCAGATCCGTTAGGTGGGTGGTGGTGGCGGCATCGTGCAGTAGCTGGTGGGTGGTGGTGGTGGGTGGCGGTGGCGTCACAAATCGTCGATTTGGGGGTGGTGGGTTTGGGTGGCCGGATTTCGGACCGGTGGCAGAAGTAGTAGGTGGGTGTTGGTTGGTGGTTGTGGATGTTGGTGTTGGTGGGTATGGGTGTTTGGTGGTTGTGGTGGTGAGTGTTGATGGTGGTGGGTATTGATTGTTGTGGTTGTGGTTGTTGTTGTTGGTGGTGGGTGTAGGTGGTTGTGGTTGTGGTTGTTGGTGGGTATTGGTGGTTGTGGTTGTTGGTGGGTGTAGGTAGTTGTGGTTGTTGGTGGTTGTGGTGTTGGGTGGTGGTGGTTGTGATGGTGGGTGTTGGTGGTGGGTGGTAGTGATGGTAAGGGATAGGTTGCTAGTGGTTGGCCATGGAAAAGGGAAGAAAGAAGATGAAAAGGGAAGACGAAAATAGGGGTAGGGTTGGGGGTGTAGGGTAGGACCTACCTTGCACGTGTTATAATTAAATATTAAATATATATATATATATAAGTTAAATTATAATAATAAAAAATCTAGTTTTTAATCTAAAATTAATTTAATTGTAAATGTACCAAGATACCCGTGTCCTAACGGAGCTTTTAACAAACGTTAGGGCAAAGGACCACCATCGTAACGAAAATCAAACCACAAGGACCCTAGTCATGAAAATTAGGGTTCAGGGACCTCTATTGTAATTTGACCCAAACCACATGGACCAAATTTGTAATTTACTCAATAACAAAATAGAATGCTTGTAATAAAAAAATAGAGTAAAATACAAATTTGGTTCATGTGGTTTACCAAAAGTCTCACTTTTGGTCCCTACAGTTTAAAAAATACACATTAGCCATCCGAGTTTACGATTTGGTCCAATTTTGGTCCCTGAGGCTAACAGTCGTTAAATGAAGCCGTTAGTTCAGGGATAGTTTTGTCTTTCTCTATTTTTTTCTTATTTTTGCTTTAAAAATAACCACAAGGACCAAAAGTGTAATTTACTCTATCTATTGATATATCTATACACAAACATCCTTCATCTTCATCTTCATTTCAATCCTCTTCATCATCACCACCACCACCACCACACACCAATCATCTATCACCCATTTTATCCACCACACCACACCACACACCACCCATCCATCACCACCTACCACCTACCACCTACCACCAACCACCACCATAACTACCAGATCTGAACAAAGGGATGTTCAGGAAACCCTAGAATAGGGATGGAAGGGAAACCACCAACACCACCATCGAGCTTCACCACTACCGGAGAGGTTGGCCAGATAACGAGACGCCGGGAAGATGGAGGGCCATTGACGGCAGAGTGGAGGGAGAAGAAGGTGTACGGCCGCCGACGGCAGAGCGGAGGGAGAAGAGAACGGAGGTCAGATCCGTGGGGTTTTGCAGAGGCGAGTTTGTTTGCTGTGGTAGACGGGTTAGGGTTAGGGTTGCAGTGGTGGACGAGGGCGAGGGGTTTGTTTGTTGTGGGGTTTCGCAGCGGTGGAGGGTGGAGGTGGTTATGGGCATGGCGGTGGTGGGCGGCGGTGGCGGCAGGCGATGGGGGTGGTGGGCGACGGTGGGTGGTGGATGGTGGTGATGGTGGGCGGGTGGATGGTGGTGGGTGGTGTTTTCTGGTGTGATGATGGGTAGTAGTGGGTAGTGGTGATGGTAGATGGTGTTGGTGGTATGTGGTGGATGGTAGGTGTATGTTGAAGATGAAAGATAAATCAGGGCGTGTCATGTGTGTGTATATATATACATATATATTAATATATAGAGTAACTTACACTTTGGTCCTTGTAGTTATTTTAAAGCAAAAGTAGGAAAAAAAATGGAGAAAAATTAAATTAACGGCTTCATTTAACACCTGTTAACCACATGGACCAAATTTGTATTTTACTCTAAAAGATAAGTGTTTATGAATCTCCCTTTAACATAACAACCAAGAAAGAAAGTTTGCAAGCGAATGTTTCTAATTTATTTATGTTTTTTATTTCTTCATTTCCTCATTTTAATTTTATTACGGTAATCCTAATTTATTTTATTTTATTATGACAAATTTTTATGTGAGATAAGATAAAAACTAAATAAAATCAGTCACACTCAACAAACGAATGTCTCTTTTAATAAACTTTGATATTTTGAACCTAGTAGCTCATTCGACAATGAACTTTGTTAGAGTCCGTAAACTCATCAGTCTACCAATCCTAGTTATTAGTTTGTTCAACCGTGGAGTGTCATTGATGTCAAGATGTCGTAGGTTTGTTAATTTTATAAAACTATTTGGCAAGATGGATAAACTATAGCAACGACTGACCAACAAGGTTTGTAGATTGCAAAGGTCACAGACTTGTTCCGGTAAACATGTGATGCCAATTCCCGAAAAATTGAGGTACCACATATGCTTGAAACAACCAGTGGATTGTGGTACCTCTTTGATTGAACTAATATTTAGGCTAAGCACCCTTAGACACTGTAGCTGGGGAAGTAATTTGACAAGAACCTTGTTCGATATGTTGGAAATTTGCCAATGACCTATCGAGCATGATTGTAGAAAGAAAGTTTGCAAGCGTTTAGATGTTTCTAAAACCTTGAACTTTCTGTATGCTCCATATGTTTGATGAATAAATGAGAAGTGGTGGACTTTCCTCGATGCTTCATTCCCCATCTTATCATCCAACCTAAAGAAAAACTCTCCTGCACAGTTGTGGCCAAGTCATTAGTCATTAATCAGGCCATGCATTGTATATATCTTGAATCGTCATTAGTTGAATGTTTAAAAAACGACATTGACCTTAGCTCTTCAAATACTCACGGGCAAAACTCTCCATCGACTTGGTGAAATTTGTATCATGCAAAAACCCTTTTGCCATCCACAATAGGACTAGTTCATCCTTGTCAAACACGTAGTCTGTGAGAAGAGAAGATAGCTTATCTCAAACCAAATATTTTGTGTTTTACTCCAAAGGATAAAATGGTAATTGCCCGTTACTTGAGCTTCACAGCCAAGTTTCACCGATCTTCTTTGGCAAGCCTCTCATTAGGGGTAGGTACTAGGATGCTTCATTTAGCGTAGCCACCAAGTTTGGTCATCTATAAATAGTTGGTGCTTTACATAGTTTTAACACACACCAAAAATCTCTCCGTTATAGAAGATTACAATCTATCTTCTATTTTTCATCTTCTACTCTTCCAACTAGTTTTTGTAGAAGCTCAATACACCATAGTTTTTTCCTCCATTGTAAAATCTTTGTAACATCTCAAATGTATTACCATCAAGTTGTAACTTTTGATAACCATGTTTGATTAAGTGTGTAACGCCCCGTTTTCTTATATTAAGTTTTATCGATACTTGACTAATTGTTTAACTTTGTTAATTGTTTTGTAGAAGTCAAGGGACTAGAGTGTCTTTTTGGAAAGTTGAGGGTAAGAGGTAGAGGCTTATGTAAAGAGAAAACCCTCCTCTCTTTGGCAGTTCCTGGAAACGCACGAGAGAGAGAGAGAAGGAGGGCGTTCTTGAAGGAAGAGTTTAAGGGTTCAATTGAAGGCCATTGTGGTGCAATCGGGGTAGCAAATCGTTGTCTACGATAGAGGTATGAATCGTATGGTTGTCCTAAGTTCAATTAATGTAAATTTCAAGTAGGATTATGGATTAGGGTAATAGGTTGGAATGAATGATCAATGGATCATCATGTGGTACGTAATTAGTGAAATTGATGCGTTTTGGGTCGAATACTCGCATATAAGTGCTAGTTATTGTTGATGTAGAAACGTATTTTGGAACCGTGTTAATGGATTTTGGGTTTTGGGCATGATTTTCGAAGCAAGTCGCGTGAAAAATCGAGCCAGGAAAGTTACGCGACCTGGCCCGCGACCTGAGGTCGTGCAACTCTCCGGATCGATTTTCACTTTTTCCGTTTGCAGTCCTTTTTCGGGATTTGGCTTTGGGCTTATGTTAGGGATGTTATGGGATAATGATGGGTAGATTTTGAGGGCAATTGGACTAGTCTAGCTATGGCTAAGACTAGTGTTTCGTTATAGAGTATTAAAGGGTAATTTTGAACTATGTATTGATATGAATATGCATGTAAATGTTTAGGTGAATTACTTTGAGCATTGTACGTGTATTGTGTGTGCATTTTCAAGCTACATTCAGGTGAGTACTCTATCTATATTGACATGATTATGCTTATGTGATTGATATGCCTATGTGATTATGAGACATGTTGGTTATGTTATGGTTATGATAGTACCTAGGCGGTAATTGTTACCCCTAGGGAAGATGTTACAGATTAAGAGGCCTGGTACCACTGTCATGGATCAAGTAATTTGCATGTGATGGCAATGTCTATTGGTTATGTATGTGTGATTATGCTAGTATAGATGTGTGCTCACTAAGCGAAAGCTTACCCGTTGTTATTTCACTCTTTTAGTGCTAGGTACGACTTCGGGTAGCAAGGGTAAGGCTCATGTGTGATGGACGGCGAAGTCAGCAGCTCAGTCAGTATATGGATGTGTTTTGGGTCTTGAAGTGCGAGAGATGTTGTCAAACTACGTTTTAGTTATGTTTTAAGTTATGGTTGAAACATTGTTTAGTTTTATGTTTGAACTATGAATGTTTTCGTCTACATTCTAACTTTAAGTTTCCGTTTTGAAATGCTAAGTTTGACTTATAAGTACGTTTTCAATGCAAGCCTTCCGCTCTTTTAACTGTCTTTTGTATAAGAGGTGTTTTGAGAAATATTGTTGTTACAAAGTGTACAATGTTTAAATAATAATAATAATAAAACCAGAAAGTGCAATCTCATGATAGGAAGAGTTGATGTTACAATAAAATAATTTTGAATGTACAATATTGTAATAAGAAATTTGTGTCATCAATATGGTACATGTAGACAGCCTACATGGACAATGAAGTGGCACGAAAACATGGTATAATAGGTAAGTTTATATTAAAAGGTTACCCAATGCTATATAGGTGAATTTTTTTAAACTACAATGCTCTAATAAAAAGTAATATAAAAGTATATTGGTGTAATAAGAAAAACTGAAAGTACAATGTTATAATAAGGAAATTAATGAAAGTAGGTTGCTATTTTATGCATTTTACCCTTTTACATTATTCCTTAGCAAACCAAACATACAGATTCCAAATTCCTTTGATAGATTACATTCCATTCCTCTCAACCAAACACTTGGTTAAACCAAATAACGTTTCATTCCAATTCCTTCCAGATTCCAATTCAGATATTCCATTTCTTTTGGATTTTATTCTCCGAACCAAACTCCCCCTGAGTATCTTCCATTTTCTACATTATGAAAAATAGGGGTGTTCAAAAAAACCAAAAAACCGTAAAACTGAACCGAACCGTATGATCCGAAATCGAGATAACCGATACCCGAACAACCCGTAACCCGAAAAACCCGAAAATAAGGGTACCCACTAAGCCGCGGGTCAGGTTCGGTCTTTAAAATCTACTACCCGCGGGTACCCACCCCGCTTTGTATATAATTAATAAGAAAAATATATTTATTAGTACTTTATAATAAAAAATTATTAATCTTAAAAAAATGTTCATTACATACCGTGTTTTCTTCTCCGCCGAGATGGAAACCAAAACCGAAATAGATCCGATTTTGGTTTTCGGCCCGGTTCGGTTTTTTCTGGTCGAGATGGAAACCATAACCGATTTCAGTTTCGACTCGGTTCGATATCAGTTCGGTTTGGTATAACCGATATCGAACCGATTTTGGTTTTCGACTCGGTTCGTTACGGTTTCGGTTTTTCGGTTCGGTTCAATTTTGGTTTTTGCTCACCTTACTTTTTACATTTTTATTCCAATTCCATTCCATCCAACCAAACACGACCAAAATGTGTGGTCAAATTCCATCAAATTCTAATTCCAATTCCTTCAAAGTGAAATTCCTTGACGAATTTCAATTCCACCGAATTCCATTCCGCGAACCAAACGCTACCTTAGTGTATTTGGCATGTATCAAGTGCCACATGCCTAAAGAGGAATGTTGCAGAACATGTCTATTAGAAAGGCAAGAGAATACTAAATAGAGTAACCTTTTGGACAGAGGTTTACCGGTAAAAGGTTATTACTCATAGATCTGAGGTGCCATGTCCTTGGTTGAGACATGATGCTTCCATGTGTGTTTTGTGTAGATTTCATGGCCTTTAAAGTTTAAGAATGCAAATATGAAGCCTCTTGTATGCACAAGTTTTCTTTTATAGCCTTCACAAAGCTAGGTGTTTTATGCCTTGTCTCCAATTTTCAAGTTCAATAAAAAGAACTAGTTTCTGTTAGAATTTTCATGGTGGGTCATAACGTTATATCAACACAACCTTTCAAAGTGTTACCTCTCATGCTCCATTCCAATTAAACAAAAATTCCAACACCGAAAACCCTACACTAGCTCCAAAACGCATGCAGAAGAATGGGATTTCCGAAGTTTTAGATCCTGTGATAAATGAACTTTAAATATACCGATGTCATAAGTTATCATGAATGAGTCGTGCTGAATGCAGAAACAATGAATAGGCTATAATAGATCTTATTATTTAAAAGTTATAACTATTAATTCGCCAAATACAACTAGCTCAACAAGTGAGGTTGTGTAATTTTATGAGCCCAACTCTGACGTGGACTTATCTGAGATGCCTTGTCCTTGCCTAAGGCATGATCAATCGATGTTATATAGATTTCGTAGAGCTAGGTATTTATTGGAAATATAATGTACGTTGGGAAGTTTTCCCATCCCACATTGGTAGAAACTACAAAAGGAGATGAGTTTATAGGCCTTTCAATTCTAGTGGGCTTTGAGCTAGTGATTGGGCTTATGGTGGGGGCTCAAAAAAAGTGCAACGCAGACTGCGGTATATCGCGTACTTTGCACTTATTTTTTATAAAAATCACTACGGGTGGCAATTCGCGGGTTGGTGGTTGGCGGGTCACGGGTTCGCAGGTTGGAGTGTCAGTAACCTCAACCCTGGCCCAACCCATTTAGCTAATCGTGTCGAGTTCTTCAACCCTTACTCGTGAAGGGTCGTGTCGTGGGTCAATGGCGGGTTGGTGGGTCATAAACAGGTTGACGGGTCATAAACGGGTTGGTGGGTCATAAACGGGTTTTTTTGGAAGAGGTATCCCAGACCACATTGGGCCCAGACTAATCCTCGGCAATTTTGGGCCGAATCCCGACTGCTAAAGCATGCAGCCCGGGGTCGAAGCCCCCGTACCTCCAGAATGCGTCCCCCAAGGCTCGAACTCGGGTTCACCACTGTGTAGTGCCCAAGCCTTACCACTAGGCTAACACTCCTTTGGTGTCATAAACGGGTTGACAGGTCAAAGTTCATACTTCATACAATTCAAATAAAAACAAAGTCCTAATACAAATAAGTTCAAAAGCAACCAAATATAACCAAGTTCAAAAGCATCCAAATACAACCAAGTTCAAAAGCAACCAAATACAACCAAGTTCCAAGTTCAAATAAAGCAAGTTTTAAGTTCAAAATACAAATAAACATAAAGCTTGTTAGAATGTGTAGCCTCCCTTTTTCTCTTAGAGAGTACTCTGGAATGTGGTGAAGGCGTGAAGCGGCTGGAAGTTGGAACTAGGGTTATTAGATTTTTTTAGTTTTTCTAATTTTTATTATATAAAAAAGAGTAAACTACGATTTTCGTCCATGTGGTTATAACTATTTTCGTCCATGTGGTTTCAAAATTGCTTTTTTCGTCCTTGTGGTTTCATTTTATTTCTATTTTCGTCCCTGCCTCTAACTCTGTTAAAAAAATGGGTTAAAATGTCAAAAAATAACTTTTCTTTGAAAAGTTACATATTCAATCCTTGTGGTTTGTAGAATTATAAAATTTCTCCTTAAATTTAAAATATTTAAAACTTATATATTGATTTTTAGTTTTTATTATTTCTATATTATATTCATATATATTATATGTTATACACATTTTTTAAAGTGTGTGCTCTTTTTTATTTCTATATTATATTCATATATATTATATGTTATATACAACATATATAAGTGTGTGCTCTTTTTTAATTGAAATTATTCTTTTCCTTTTTAGTTTTTTATTGTTCTTTATTATATTTCTACACTATATATAAAACATTATATATGTGTATGCTTTTTAATTCAAATACTAAATACTAAGTATCAATTAATAAAAAGTAAAATGTAAATGAGTATACGGGTTAATATGAGTAAAACATATTTAATAAAAACAACTGGTTGGTGTAAAATAATTTTTTTTTCACGAGTAATATTAAACTTTTCAAATGATTATTTTAAATTAGTAAAAATTAATAGTTTTATTTATTTACTGATTTACTTGTGAGATCTTTATTACTATATAAAAATAAGTAAAACTATTAAATTTTATTTATAAGTATAAGTAAAACGTATTTAAATAAAGTAAGATGTTTATTTATTAGTGTGAGTAAAGCGTATTTAAAATAACTAAACTATTATTTTTTTTATATAGTATAGAAATATAATAAATAACAATAAAAGACTAAAAAGGAAAAAAATAATTTCAATTAAAAAAGAGCACATACTTATATATGTTGTATATGTGTATATATAGTCTTTAAAAAATGTGTATAACATATAATATATAAATATAATAAAGAAATAATAAAAAACTAAAAAAAAAACAATATATAAGTTTTAAAAATTTTGAAATTTAAGGATAAATTTTATAATTCTACAAACCACAAGGACTGAATATGTAACTTTCAAAAAAAAGTTTTTTTTGACATTTTAACCCATTTTTTTAACAGAGTTAAAGGCAGGGACGAAAATAGAAATAAAATAAAACCACAAGAACGAAAATATTATAACCATCAAATCACAGGGACGAAAATCGTAGTTTACTCTATAATATATATATATATATATATATAAAAATAATTAATTTAAAATATAAACGGGTTCGCGGGTCAACCGACCAACACGGCGGGTCAACCCTTGAAATTTGGTGGGTTGGCGGGTGGACGGGTTGGCATGTCAATGGCATTAAAACCCTTTTCATCCAACAAGACGAATAAGCAGATCCAATATGTTCTCTTACGATGATCTCCGTTATGGATCAAAAGGGCATCTACACACCAACCAAAACATATCAAGAAACTTGTATATAAATTACCATGAATTGACCATTGTATCTTCACATCAGATTAAGATGCTCTTGCAAATAGAAAACCATAGAACAAATCAATAGAAACAACAAGATATATTGAAGTGGAGTAAAATTTTGTTAAGTAAATAAGCAGATACCCAACTTTTCCATATTTCACTTTTTGTGAACCCTCCATATACCCAACTTTTCCATACTCCAAATATCTATTGCAGTGTAGAACTTTGAAGAAAATATGGAGCCAATTTCTCATATAAATCTATACCTTTTTCACTCCAAAATATGTTACAGTTGCAATTATTATATTAAGATTCTATCAAGTTGAATTTTAACTCAAAAAGTTAACAAAGAAATGCATTATGTGACATCTCAAAACAAAAATTGTTGAAACCTGGTTTGGAATATGAAGAAGTATTATAGAGCCACAAAAGCAACGTACCTTTTTCCAAGGTTCTTCTATGTGACTAATTAAGCACAAGCATTTTCCATTTTTTACACGGTTACTGCAAGATGTGCCTGATCATTAAGAGAAATTAAAGCCGCCATGAAAACTATAAATTTGTACAGAGAACGAATAAATGATGTTCCACAACCAACCTACCATTTTGGCTGAATCCTTAGTAGAAGTGCCATCCTCAGTGTATATGTCTTGAGATACCACTTTACCACAATCAACCCAACATCTGAAAGTAAAACATCCAAACAAATCTGAAATGATAGGCAGAATGATAAAGCTTATTGAACAAGACGTATCTGAAATCAACACGAATAAGATAAGACCACGAAAATGATAATAATGATAATAACAATACAAAACAAAACCTGGTTCTGACAATTAGTAAATGTCACGAGCCTTTTATTCACCATTCTGTATTTCTGTACAGTGCAGACAATTAATCAAAGTCACGAATACGTTATAAGAGAATAACGGTTTAATAAAAGCTTGAAGTTTTGAAGTACCAGTTTGCTTGAAATAATCACGAAAATCTTTACGTGCACTTATACGACTACATAGCTGTCGTTAACAAGGATACGCCAGTACTAGTAGTCAACCCAAGGTTGATCGCTTTAGTTCGGTATAGTCCATAACCAATCGCAGTAGCTGAAGGAAAAAAAAGTTGTATATATAGTTAAGCAAAAGGAAATATAATTATGTGCAAACTGATTACCAATACAAAGTTAATAAATACCGCATTTTTTCTTAAAACTATAGATGAGTGGGTGTTGATTAATAAGTAATAAAAAGATTAATATTTAAACACAATTAAGAGAGGGACTTGCAGCTCCTCAGGATCATCATCCAAACGAAGGTAAGGGATTTGGGAAATGATGGGCCAACACTTGCCTTTTCCACGATGACACTTTTTTCCCAGTTTATCGCAACCTCTCACAGCCAAAGATGAGAGCGAAGGAAGTGGTTTCTCAGGCAAATCTCTAACCCTGACACAATCCCCAATTGTAAGTTTTTCAAGACGAGTGAGGTGTTGAAGGCCCTCTGAAACTGATTCCAGATTTTCAAACAACCAGAGGTTTAGAGATAACAGAGATGGTGGAAGAATAAAACTTGATGATGATGATGTCGCATGATTTTCTGCCTTTGCAAACGAAACCACTCCTGCATTTACGCCATACAAGCATAGTTTAACAAGTGAGGTTGGGTAATATTGCGGCCCCCACTCTGACATGGCCTTATTTAAGTCTCCTATTGTTAGGCTTCTTAAATTAGGAGGCCATAACCCACAAGAAAATGAGTGGTCGATGTTTGGGCAATGTCTTATTTCTAGCTCTTCCAAAGATGTAAGACTTTGTAAATGCTCATGAGGAAAATGGCTTCAAATTCATGCAAAAAACGATCTTAAGACTTCTCAAGGGAAGAAAACCAAACAAAACATCCTTCAGGAAATGACCTTAGATTGGCACAACTCTGAATGAAAAGAGATTCAAGTGTTGACAATAAGTTGTTAAGAAGCCAACTCTCCTTCAGGTTTTCACAACCTGCAATGCAAAGAAACTTGAGAGTGGGTGGGAAGGTCAAGTATGTGTTAGGTGAGTTGCGTCACAAAACAAAAGATAACGAGTGATTTCTAAGGTCCCTTCGAAAAAGAAATCCAAAGACACAACAAACCTGACAACAAATGCGGATAACAAAATCTAGATGTTGCACAATATAATTTTTCTAACGAAGGAAAAATAAACCCACGAAATATATATAGATAATAATAAGCATTACTATCTATATATAATTATAGCAAATTCAAGAATAACGACACAAATGTTTAACGTGGTTCCACTGTCGTTGTGACAGTGTACATCCACCAAAAAGGGAGAGAGCAAGTGTTTATTACCGACCGAGAGAAATTACGTGTTTACGAGATCCTTGGATCAACTAATCAGCTACCAAAATTCTTTTTACACTAATAATAGATAAATATTTTATCTATCTATCTCTCAATATATATATATATATACATATATCCAGTGAAAAAGAAAACAAAGAGGAAGACTTGAGACATGCTTGCTGCTTCATACGATCCATGCATATGTGTATGTATAGATGAGATGCATGTGCATGGCACATGCCACCTTGAGCTCCAAGCATGCCAGCTAATTGCCAACCATTTTTTGAATTTCCACTGTGCTACATGTACTTCTTCTAGAAACATATAGTTGTCATCCAATTCATATTGACACATGTGTTAATAACTAGTGGATAAGATTAATTGTTGTTATCATGCATCGTTGACTTGTACGTCGAGCTAGGTGAAATGTACAGCATTCAAAAGAAAAACTGTTATCGTTTTTCAACACTCCACCATGATGTGCAAATTACCTAGCGAATCCAAAGCATGAACCGAATCCACGAATACGAACGAATAGCTGATAGAGATTGTCACAAGGTAACAAAAATGCATTTTGACCGTGACGAGCTTCGGCTCGGCCATCACCCGTCAAAGCCAAAAGCATAAAATCCTCAAGTGAGCAATCTCAATAAAAACAAAATGGGAAAACACGTAACAAGTAATAACTCCCCAAAGATGTCCTATGGTCATCTGTGGTAATATCTTATCTCCCCCACCAAGGTGCCAAGCGGCACTAACACAAACGGAGAGGGATCAGGTTTGAGCAATGCTCAAACTTGGGTGGCGGTAGTGACTTAGTGAACATATCGGCAGCGTTATTGTCTGTCAGGACTTTCTGCACATTTATGTGCTTTGTCAGAGAGCTGAAAGCCAAATTGGTTGCCAAATAAATGGCACTCTGATTATCACAGAAAATGCGAATGGATGGTTGCTCGAAACCTAAGTCATTTAGCAACTCTTTCAAATAGACTGCTTCTTTTCGCAGACTCGACCGCCGCAACAAGTTCAGCTTCGGTGGTTGACAAGGCGACAATAGACTGTAAACGTGATCTCCAACTAATGGTTGTTCCACCTAAGGTAAATACATAACCAGATGTGGATCTCCAACCAACTCGATCACCTGCGTAGTCAGAATCAAAAATCCAACAATTTCATAGTCATTGTGTAAACCAAAAATAAAACCATGCGTCTCAAATCCCTTCAAGTATCGAAATGCCATTTTAATGGCTGCCCAATGTGATCGACCCGGGTTCGCGAGAAACCGACTCACCACTCCGACACAATGTGCGAGATCGGGACGAGTACACACCATGGCGTACATGAGACTTCCGACTGCACTGGCATATGGAACCTTCAACATTTCGGCCTTCTCCTTGTCATCCTTCGGATAATCTTCACTCAAAATCTTGATGTGCTTCGGTAGCGGAGTTCTAGATGTCTTGGCACCATCAAGATTGAACCGCTTCAGAATTTTCTGAATGTACTCTCCTTGCGTCAACCTGAGTGTACGAGACTTTCTGTCCCGTACGATTTTCATGCCCAAAATCTTCTGCGCTGCGCCAAGATCTTTCATTTCAAATTCTGACTTCAACTTATCTTTCAGACATACGATCTTTGACGGGTCCCTACAGGCTATAAGCATGTCATCAACATAGAGAAGTAAGTGAAAATGCCACCGCTTTGTCTATGATAGACACAAGCATCCTTTTCACTGCGCTCAAATCCCAGACTGAGCATAAACAAATCAAACTTCTTATACCACTGACGAGGTGATTGTTTAAGTCTATAGAAGGACTTCTTGAGCTTACACACATAATCTGGGTTGCTATCGGAAACGAAACCATCTGGTTGTTTCATATAGATAGTTTCCTCCAAGTCTCCGTGTAGGAAGGCTGTCTTCACATCTAGTTGTTTTAGCTCCAAATCGTGAATAGCCACGATCGCTAAAAGAACACGAATAGATGTGTGACGTACAACGGGAGCAAAAATATCATCATATCCGTTGAGCAAAGCCTTTAGCAACAAGACGAGCCTTGTAACGATTGTCATCTTTGACTTTGAAAACCCACTTGTTGCCAATAGCACGGCTGCCTTTCGGCAATGGACATAAGTCCCAAGTGGTGTTCTTTAAGAGAGCTTCCATCTCGTCCTGCATGGCTCCAAGCCACTTCGAACTGTGGGTCAAGGCCAACGCCTCATTTATATCCAATGGCTCCTCTTGTCCAACATGCAAGGCAAACTCCAGCTGATCTGTAAAACTCATGTTAGCAAAATCCCAATCACCATACCTGTTAGGCGGACGAGTAGTCCGTTGACTACGCCTGGTTGGTTCAACAATTGGGATTGTATCGCCCTGGTCTCCACTATCATTCGGAATCTCTTCTTCAAAATCACTAGTAGAAGTCATTGGCGGAATGACTTCTTCAACAGCGGGTGATTCTGAAACAACATCAAGAGTGGATGAACTGGGATTATTAGGACTGACTACTATCTCCACATCATCGGCAGTAGGAGCAACAATAGTAATGACTTCCGGATCTTGAGAGGATTGCGGATCCTATGACTCCAACAGGACTGGTTCATTAAATCTGACATGACGAGAATGAACCACTTTACGAGTCAAGGGGTTCCAGATTCGGTAACCCTCGATACCATCTGTATAGCCGAGCAAAGATCCTTTGATGGCTCTCGGATCTAACTTGTCCTGGCCTAAAACATGAAAGTAAACAGGACAACCAAATAAACATATGTATTTCAAACAGATGTTTCTTTTACCTCTCCAAACCTCTTCCGGAATCTTTCCCCCAAAGACCGAACAAGGTAACCCGTTCACGATGTGCACCGCGGTGTTGAGTGCTTCGACCTAGAACGATTTGGGGAAGCCCGATGTCAACAGCATACATTTGACCTTTTCAAGCAAAGTCCTATTCATCCGCTCGGCAACCCCATTAGATTGAGGATTGTCCGGTGTGGTGTAGTGGCGGTGTTTACTCAAACAAAAGTCCTTGAAGTTACCACTGGTAAATTCTCCACCGTTGTCAGATCTAAGCACTTTCAACTTCTTGCCTGTTTCGACTTCTACTTGTGCTAACCAAGTTTTGAATGTTTCAAAGACATCTGACTTCAACTTTAACACATACATCCAAAGCTTATGTGAGAAATCATCAATAAATGA
Organism: Centaurea solstitialis; assembly: GCA_030169165.1. Taxonomy (NCBI): domain Eukaryota; kingdom Viridiplantae; phylum Streptophyta; class Magnoliopsida; order Asterales; family Asteraceae; genus Centaurea; species Centaurea solstitialis. The sequence goes on from CM058042.1 coordinate 86,487,984, forward strand.
GACAAAGTATTTACCTCCACTCAGGGACGGAGTACTGGATGGTCCCCAGACGTCTGTATGAACATAATCGAGGATTCCTTTGGTGTTGTGTTTTCCGACACCAAAAGAAACACGCGTCTGCTTCCCTTTGATACATCCTGAACAAAAATCCACGCTAGTGGGTCCAGAGACTTTAATGAGGTTTCGCTTGCGCAAAATCTCCAAGTTCTTCGCGGATGTGGCGCCCAAACGAAGATGCCAAAAGCAAGCATCGAGATTCTGAGAACTTTCGGCCACACACGATTTAGAAGATAAAGTCTCGCCGCTCAAATGAAAATATTGGTTTCCGCCAATTTGCCTTTCATTAAAATAATACTCCCCCAGGAGATGCGCAAGTTCTTATCTTCAATTCGAATTCTGCAGCATGCTCTGGACAGTTGTCCAACATAGATCAAGGAACGAGTCATGGATGGAACAAATTTGACATTTTTGAATGTCCGAATACACCCATCGAACATCTTGATCTTCACAGTTCCGATGCCTTGTGTCACACATGAAGTACCATTTCCCATACGAATACTGTTACCTTCAAGTTTCTTGAAAGTAGCGAAACAGTCCCGAAATGGTGTCATGTGACAAGATGCACCGGTATCTAGCACCCATCGCCTGTCAGCATGCGGCGGTGTAACTGTGGCACAGAAAGCGTCTTCCTCCTCTTCGGTACAGAAGGCGACTTCCTCTTCGGTACAGAAGGCGACTTCCTCTTCGGCTGCAGTAGCTACGGTATTGTCCTTGTCTTTATTTTTAAGACTTGGACAATCCTTCACCCAATGACCTGGCTTGTGGCAATAGTTGCAGTTGCCACGTGTCTTTGATTTCCAGCGAGAACCAGGCCGATGAGACTGAGAGCGCCCACGATTTCTTCCTCTTGTAGACTGATTATCTTCACGGCCTCGAGCAGCAAATAGGCCTTGGTTGTAATTCTCCCCAGGATTGTTGTCGATTCTCATCTGAATTCGCTGATCTTCAGAAATCATTCCTGCTTTCACATCAGACAAAGAAAGAGTATCTCTTCCATAAATAAAACTGTTAGTGAAATGGGAATATTTCTCGGGAAGCGAATACAACAGGATCATAGCGAGTGCTTCTTCGTCTTTTCCGAGAAGCGCGTCTGTTGCCTTCAGCTTCATAACAATATCTTCGAATTCCGTCATGTGAGACTTGATTGTAGCGCATTCCTTCATTTTGAAGAAGAGACACGACCGCATCAGTAACAATCTGTTCGTCAGAGTTTTCTTGAGATAAAGGTTCTCAAGTTTACTCCAAATACCTGAACCTGTCTTTGATATGACGTTTTCTCCCATCGCCATCTGCAAAGTACTAAAAGTCCACGCTTCCATTTTTTCTAAGTGTCGCAGATGTTGTGAACTGCCATTTACTAAAGTCACCGTCCCGATTCCAAGTTTGTATACGAATCCCAGCCCCGAACAAATTAAATGTACCTTCTTCATACAACTTTTGGGACTGGTTTGAGGAACCGGTACCAAACGGATTTTCTTCGTCAACCATAGTTTATGTAAGTTTTCTACACAAACTCAAGAACAAAATGTGCAAACTAGTTTATGTATATTTTCTACACAAACACGAATCCAGACACGAAGCTCTGATACCAATTGTTAGGTGAGTTGCGTCACAAAACAAAAGATAACGAGTGATTTCTAAGGTCCCTTCGAAAAAAAAATCCAAAAACACAACAAACCCGACAACAAATGCAGATAACAAAATCTGGATGTTGCACAATATAATTTGTCTAACGAAGGAAAAATAAACCCACAAAATATATATATAGATAATAATAAGCATTACTATCTGTATATAATTATAGAAAATTCAAGAATAACGACACAAATGTTTAACGTGGTTCCAGTATCGCTGTGACAGTGTACATCCACCAAAAAGGGAGAGAGCAAGTGTTTATTACCGACCAGGAGAAATTACGTGTTTACGAGATCCTTGGATCAACTAATCAGCTACCAAAATTCTTTTCACACTAATAATAGATAAATATTTTATCTATCTATCTCTCAATATATATAGCTATATATCTATAGAGGAAAGTTCAAATGTGAACCACTTTTTGGTTGTGAACGTGAGGACAGCCGAGAGCGTGACACGTGGCGTCTTTGAGTGTAGTCCCCCTCTTTAATTCAATGCCCTCCCATGAATCGCGCTTAGTCACCCGCCGTGGACCTGACGTGGCGCCTAGTCATCCGCCACGTGTCGCGCTCTCGGCTGTCCTCACGTTCACAACCAAAAAGTGGTTCACATTTGAACCCACCCCTATATCTATATATATATATATATATATCTAGGGAAAAGGAATGTTAAGAGAAAGACTTGAGATATGCTTGCTACTTCATATGGTCCATGCATATGTATATATATATATATAGATGAGATGCATGTGCATAGCACATGCCACCTTGAGCTCCAAGCATGCCAACAAATTGCCAACCATTTTCTGAATTTCCAGTGTACTACATGTACTTCTTCTAGAAACATATAGTTGTCATCCAATTCATATTAACACATGTGCTAATAACTAGTGGATAGGATTAATTGTTGTTATCCTGCATCGTTGACTTGTACGTCGAGCTAGGTGAATTGTACAGCATCCAAAAGAAAAACTGTTATCGTTTTTCAACAGTATGTTATTGAATGACAATACTCTGCCTCCAACCTCTCAATATTATCTGAAAAACTGTAACTCTCCAATGACTCACAACCATATATAATCACTTCTCTAACAAGTTCCATGTTATTTTGGGAATTAATTTCTCCTTTATCTCCCAATAATACCAATTTCTTGCAATTACTTACTTCCAACTTCCTTAAACTCTCAGGTAAACCCATTTTCAGCCCCAAAAAGTGAAATTGAAACTTTAACAAAAGATGATAATAAAACGATAATATGACTTGGTAATCATATTAACAATTTTACAATACAATTGACAGCTTGACCTAAACGTTCTTCAATGTTACAAGGTAAGTAGATTAAGGGTCAAAATAGGTACAATATAAGACGGCTGAATTTTTGTTATATTGATTGCCATTTTTGCAAGAATGATAATCTGTTTGCCATAAAAAGTCAAGCAAGGCATGAAAACATGTATGTATACCCGACTGGGACAGGTTCAGTTGTTAACCTGACTTCCACATGTAACACTGTCATTCGCCTAGGGGAAATCCACGGGCTATTCCTCATGAATGGTATAGAAAATTCACATTTGTTATTCGATTAATGGGGACGCATGTCATTCTGTCATTCGTCCGCCACTTCACAAGGAAAGTCACGTTTGCAACTGAGCTTTCCTCTACCCTAACCAAGCCCAATGCTTCAGAAAGTTAAGTACTCGTAGCCTAATTATTATATTCGGTAGAATTATGATGACATTTGTAGGATACTTCATAGTATATTTCAAGACAAAATAATTTAGAAAAGATGGTAATGTAGAGCAATCGAGTGAACATATTAATGGTGCTGGTCTCTATTCTAAAGATGAATATTGGAAAAACGTAATGAGATCAGGTGACTTACGGAATGAATGTTTGTCCCTCTTTTAGTAAATGCCAGCAGCCTTTTTTCACCACTCTGTACATCAAATATAATCAAAGTCATGAACGTGTTCACAAATAAGGGTTCAACAAAAGCTTACAGTTTTAAAGTACCTGTTGCTTGAAATAGTCACAAAAATCTGCCCAAGAGCTGTGCACCTTAACGACTGCATATCTGATGTGAAAATCAAGGGGAGAACAAAACAAGTGTAGACTCTATAGTCCAAAGTGAATTCATCAGTTTGCAAAAAGCACTAGTACTAAAATAACCTTAAAACCCTAAACCCTACACCAATTATCAAGTACGCTGGATTTAAAACGACTGTGATGTCTATCGGTCCATATATCGAAAAGGATACGGCCAGTAGTCAAGCCCAGCTCGCTTTAGTTTTGTATCATCCACCTCGAATCCCATCGGCTGAAGGAGGAAAAACAGTTGCATGAGGGTTAAGCTGATGGATCATAGATAAGAAAGGAAAAAAATCCACAATTGATCGAGCTCAATGGTCTTTTTTCTATATTTTACAGATCAAATCAATAGTTAAATTCACAAAATTATATATGCTGTTTTAAGTTCAAACAAATTACCTTCTATTATATGAAAATTTTCTTATTTAGAATGAAAAGCTAACATAAGCTGACCTCAACCAGGTGTAATCCAACACCTGATGCTGCACAGCTTCTAGCAATGCACCCAGTGTTCCCAGGAATCTGCAAAAGGATCATGTATATCAGTATATGCCTATAAATTTGGAGAAATAGCTTGACCAAATTCAAATGACCAAAATTATTTAACAGGATAAGAATGATTAAGTGTTGAAGGTCAGGTTCAAATGAAAACTCATTTTTCATTGCGAACGTGAGTACTGCCGAGAGCTCGCCATGTGACATATTCACTCTGAATAATCATGTATTATTCAGAGTGAATAACACAACATCCAGTGTTATTAATACAACAGAGTGAATGTGTCACGTGAGGCGCTCTCGGTTTTCAAGACGTTCGCAATGAAAAATGAGTTTGCAGCCCAACTTTCGTCTATCTGTTAATCCTAAAATCTTAGAGAACGAACATATTCAGTAATTCAGCAAGGCATAATGGAGGAGTTATCCAATTAAACTCCAACCATCTCTCAGCTGAACAAAAATTGCTTAATTTGAAAGTTAAAGAATAGAGAAATACATGGATTTGATTTTACCTGAGGAGAAACCAAAACCACTTGAAGAAGTTTAGTCTCAGACGCTTTCCTTCCGGCCACCCCAATTCCATTAACCAATGAATCAGAGCTTGAATTTTCAGCTGCAAAAATACACAATTAATCAATTAAAAACTCAATTAATCAAAGAAAGTATGATGATAGAGATAGAGAGTATATATGTATATATATACAGAGGGAAGAATGGAGAGATGAACGAAATGAGTGATGATGAGAATGAAGAGAGTGGAATTTGTTCTTCACTTGAAGCAATAATAAGGATGGATGAAGAAGACGAAATGGAGATAGTAATCGAGAACAAGGTAAGCAGTAAAACGACGTCGTCATGAAATCTAGGGTTTTAAGACCCGCCATTGTCTCCCTCCAATCTGTTCCTCTCGTTCTCGGCAACGGGAATGAATTCAAGATGTGGATTTTTCTAACAAAGTGTCTCAAGTATTGTGGTTTACCAACTTTGGTCCTTTGAATTTTTATTATTTCTAGTTCCACTCGGTTTAATTTTATAATTTACAAGGTTGATTCACATCGGAAGTAAATACTTATCCACAAATTGGGCTGTAGCAAATATTCTGAGCTTCGTTCTACTCCGAAAGGTGAGACCGACCTAAGGGGCAGTTTACTTTAATTACCCCGTAAGCACTTATGAGTATAATTAAATACTTTATCACTTTTCATGTTGGATAATATTTTAGGGACAAGTACATAAAAGTGTATCCAACTTGTCACCAAAAGCTATTGTATGTACTATACTTGAAAAATTACCTTTTGACGTATCAAAGTTTAAAAAATTATCTATTGTATGTATTCAACCTGCTATAGCAGGTTGCCTGCTGACATGGCATCAATTTTAATGAGGTGGCTTATGACTAGATAATGTTGATTTATTAAAATAATTAGAAACAAAATAAAGTTAAAACAAAAGAAAAAAAAAGGAAAACAAACGTCTGCTTCTTCTTCCTCCTTACGATTTCCATAAGCCATCACCGCCGTCCACCGCCACCACCGCCGTCCACCGCCATCATCGCTACCACCAACGTCACCATCACTGCGGATCGCCACTACCCCCAACGTTGCCATCATCTCACCGACCTCCGTGGCATCTGGCCTCTCTGTTCTCCACCGTCACCACCAGCGCCACCATCCCCACCGATCTGGGTTTTCACCATCACTACCGTCGCCACCGATCTGGGTTTTCGATTTAGGGTTCATAAGATTACAAGGTATGTTTTGATTTAGGGTTTCATACGATTACGAGGTATGTTTCGATTCAAGGTTTTCAATTTAGGTTTATATGAGCAGATCTTAGGTTTTCAATTCTAGGGTTCTTGATTTTAGGGTTTTTTGTAAACACAATTTTGAGTTCTTGATTCTGGGCTTCATCTTCATAATCAGAGATGGGTTTTGAATTTTTGGTTCGTATCATGTTCATGATCATCACCATGTTAAAATTATGTAGGTTTCATCTTCATAATCAGAGATGGTTTTTTAAAATTTTTTGGTTTCATCTTCATCTTCATGATCTTGTTCATGTTCATCATCATCACCATGTTAAAATTATCAGTGTTTCATCTTCATATTCATGATTTCTACATCATACAAAAATTAATGAAAAATGAACAAATAACCGGTTACCTGCTGAGAAGGTCACACAATGCATACAATAGATAATTTTTTAAACTTTGATACATCAAAAGCTAATTTTTCAAGTACAGTACATACAATAACTTTTGGTGACAAGTTGGATACACTTTTATGTACTTGTCCCAATATTTTAGTCTCTTAAGAAAGGTAAGCGTTTATTAGGTAAGAGTTGTAAATCTTACTTACCTAGTAAGACTCCTGGTTCATGTCATTGTTCATACCAGGTAAGATTTTAGTTCTTGTCATGTTCGTCTCGTAAAGTAAATTGACTCGGTAAGCATCAAATAAACAACACCTAATTCACATAGATTCAATTTTATAAATTGTAAATTTGATTCACATCCAAAACAAGCAACAATTTTATATTTATCTGAAACCTAACAAAGAGTTTAGATTTATAAGGGTTCTATTATTTACACCCTTATTTTCACCCTTGTTTAAAATAGTCAACTTTATATATATATATATATATATATATCTATTTATATATAGATTTTTTTTGTTTCCATACATAGACAAGTCAAATTTTGAATATTTTTTTGGTATTTCCCAAGTAAGCTATATTTTGTTTTTTTTTTCTTAATTTTATTTTTATTTAAATATTTTCATACATTACAAATATAAATCCCAAATATGTTTTCTATTTTCAAGCTATCCTTAAATAATAGTTTTAAATTACTTTAAAAAAATATAAATGCTTTTAATTTAAACTATCATCCAATTTTTTTTGGTTAGTCAAATAAAGAAGAAGATTTTATTATTTTATAACTTTCACTTTTATTCTAACTCATTTTTCTATACAAATCTCAATTAGAATAATTTGATATTACCTAAATTTAATTCAGTTTTTAAATAAAACAAAAAACAAAGCTAATCCTTAAAAAGTAAGAAGATCTTCACCTTCCATAAATTAAATAATGATTATCAAGTTAACCAAAATCTTGCCTTTATATACACCAAATAGTATTTAGTATTTACCAAACAAAATTAATGTTGGAGTAATTATAGGATATGATTACATTATAATTAGTAGGATAGATGGTGGGTGGTGGGAATAAGAAAACCCATTTATAAATGAAAGAAATAAAAGTCTGCAAGATTATATGAAGTTATATATTACATTAACCTTAAAGAGTTAAGTAGCCATTGTTCCAATATTCAAATCAAGATTTAGGATCAGATGAGATCAAATTATTTTCATGAGACGAGTGAGACCAACAATTTTTACATGAAATTTTACAGCAAAACATTGTGAAGGTTAAAAAAAATTGGACATTCATTGTAAAAATACTGTAACTAATGTTACTTTCGCGGTGTTTTTTTTGATATGAAGGTTCAATTTTTTTTTACCTTCGCAACATTTTTGTTGTGAAGTTTCGACTTATTTATTTGTTACCTTTATAGTTTTTTAAGCTGCGAAGGTTTCATTTTTTTACCTTGTTTTGGATTTTTTTCCTCAATAGTGTTTTTTTAGTATGTTTTTTACGATCAATGTTCGAATTTTTTTAACTTTCACTGTGTTTTACTGCGAAGTTTCATGTAAAAAGTGTTGGTCTCATCATTCTCACGAAAACAACTTGGTCTCACGTGAACTTAACGTCCTAACCCTTCAGATCACATCTCTATCGTTTAAAATCAATTTCATCTAAACTTTTTTTTTGTTCCACCAAAATAGGTGGAACAACATGAGATAGAAACTAATATATTATTAATTAACACTCGTTTGATATAAAACTTCAATATGATATTTGTTTTGGCGTTTACCACCACTAGTCGTGGCCGCAGCCGGTAGCCACTATCGACCACCTTCACCTCCTCTTCCAATACAACAACCTCTTCCACCACCTCTAGAACTACCATCGATTACCTACCATCACCGCTGGTCCCCTCCATCACAGCCACCACTATCCACCATCTTCACGTTCTCCACAACCACCACCGATCACCACCACCATCGTCATTAGTCACTACTAGTATTATCGGTGACCACTACCTCCACTTCTACCATAACCATCAACATTAGTTCCATAAAAATCACATATATGTGTGTGTGTGTGTTTATGAAAATTGTGTTATTTTTTTTATAAAGTAGATAGTTTTCTTTATTTTGTTAAATGCTAGGCGTACCAAACACAAAACAGACATTTGTTTTATCATGTCATGTCCAGTCCTGTCCTACTCTCTTGTTCTGTCCAGTACTGTCCAGTCATGTCCAATCATGTCTCCGTACCAAACGCTACCTAAATTACAAAGCATATATTATTATCCTGTCACGTCACGTCCCGTCCCTTCTAATTTCTATTTTTATCAAAACACAACCTCTAATTTTTCCAATTTTAATCAAACATAGGCTATGTTTACTTCTTAATTTTTTTTTTCACTTTTCTAGAAAAGTTTTTCAAAAAAATCAGAAATAAAAAAAACATGTTTACTTGATTCAATTTTAATTATTTTTTTTCAAGAACACAAAATTTTTATTTTCAAAATTTACACTTAATTAGAAAACCACTTTTTCTAATTTCCCAATTTCATTTTCATTTTCCATTACCGTCCCCTTCTTGTCACCGGCCACCGCCACCACCGCCTTTGCGACCACCGTCCCCTTCTCGTCGCTGCTACCACCACCGCGGCCACCGTCCCCTTCTCGTCGTCGGCCACCGGCACCACCGCCGTCGCCACGACCATCAGCACCACTGCCGCTGCCACCACCTCGGCCACCCCACCACCCTCACCACCACCACCGGCACCGCCGCCGAGGCCACCACCACCCTTGTTGCCGTGACCACCGCCACTACCGCCATCGCTGTTGTGACCACCGCCACCACTGTAGCCTCGATCGCCACAACCACCGTGACCATCGCGACCACCACGACCATCGTGACCACGACCACCGCCTCCCGCGCCGTCGTGACCACTGCGGCTACCACGGATTTCGTCGTTGCCATCACGACGACCACCACCACCACCGTCGAGGCCACCGCTACCACCGTCACTACCGCCGTCGCGACCACCACAACCACCATCGCCACCGCCACCGGCACCGCCGTCGCCACCACCGGCACCACCTCGGCTGCCACATCCACCGCTGCCGCCATCATTGTCGTGACCATCGCCACCATCATGGTCTCGGGCCTCCGCCGCCACCGTGACCACAACCACCACGACCACCACCGCCACTGCCGAGGCAACCGCCACAACCGCCGCCAGTCAAATATTTGAAAAAATGGAAAATGAAAAATGAAAAGTAATGGAAAATGCACAACTAAACGAGTTTTCTAGTTTTATAAAAACGGAAAATGAAAAATCCATCATTTCAAGTAAACAAGTTTTCTAAAATTTTCATAGAAATTTGAAAATGAAAACTCAACTCCGTTTTTTTAAAACGTTTTCTATGAAAATGAAAACAGTTTTTCACAAGTAAACATAGCCATAACTTCTAGTTTCTTCCAATTCTAATAAAATACAACTTTTAATTGCAGGTGATGATTTAAGTATGTCTTGGTAATTTGAGGCCCCGGTAAAAAAAAAAAACATCAACAAATATATTTTTCAAATTTTAATCAAACATAACTTCTAATTTTTTTCTACCCTGGGTTCGAGTCCAACCGCTAACATCATATGACTATGCTTAGTCTCAGACGGTCGTCTCTTAATTTCTAAATTATCAAAGATGTAGTCTAGGCAAAACCTAAATGAGCCCTTTTCCAAATAAAAAAGAACTAGTTTTTCATTACAATTTACAAGTCCTTAGATCGTGAGAGTAAAGGGATCCGAACATCAAAGATCAAACTCCTCCATTACAAATTCTCAAATCGAACACTTAATGGAACCCTCCATGTAATAAATCGATCATAGTAAATCACTCAAGTTTTTGCTCCAAACATTAAAATTTAGATATTGGGCCATCCGCAGCCCTTCCTGCAAGCGACCTGCATCGCTGCCTTGCAGCCGGTAACACCGCCGAGGCCAAGCGGTGGGTGACCGGTACCAAGGCCAACCGGTGGGTGCTTGCAGGTCCAAAAGTTACAACATTAATTTTAGATTTAAAGTATTTAAATTTAATAAGAATATGACTTAAATAAAATATACCAAAAGCAAAAACGTAATGAACATTAATTTAACACCTATGTCAACATATTTCCTGATGTTTTTTCACTGGGTTTTCAAATTACCAAGACATACTTAAACTGTGTTTGGCAAAAATAACCTAGCTAATAAGCTAATATGTGTTTTGATGGATCATAAGCTTATTAGCTAATATTAGCTAGCTTATGAGCTAGTTTGCCAAACACAACCTTCACCATCACTTGTAATTTCTATAGTTCAAACATAACTTCCAGCCTTCCATATTTTCATTTCTAACAAGAAATTGGCTTAGTATTTGAGTTTACAATAAAATTTACTATCTTACTACAGAGCACGGCTACAAACTAGATTAAGCAAAAATAACTTCGATCGACAAAAGACAATTTGTTCAGTATCGACAGGATATGGTATAGGATTGAGATTGCTTGTAGTTTAGCTGTCTTGAAGCTTCATATAGACCAAGCCAACACTAACATACAAACAGATTCAGACATCTTCATAAGTGGTTTCTGAGCCGAATACTGAGTCAGTCCCCCCCTCTTGTACGAAAAGTCCTGCATGCATCCAACTCAACTTTATTACAACCAAGACAAAGAAAGTCTTAACCGGATCAGGAAGTAACTTGAAGATGTTAATGGTGCATTTTGTAAACATAGGAGACATGCAAGTTGATTTAACAAGATCATTTTATTTTTATTATTCTAGACTCTTGACAAATAATCAAACACTTTGCTTATTTTGTGCCTAAGTCAAATATTACAATTTCTATGGGATTGAGAGAGAAGTAGTGATGGTAGCAACATTAGCTTTATAAACTTTCTATAATATAACTTATAGGTGAAACCTTTAGTAAACCTGTGTATATTTTTTTTTTTTTTGGGTAACCGTGGGTTTTTCAAGGGCAACATAAGCACACCTGTGTGATCACGAATGGACTAGAGTCATCGCAGTTGACCATTCATGGTCACAAGGGCATTGGCAACAACTGGATTAAAACCCGGGGGAAAATGAGAGTTTGACTTAACTAGTGCACCATAAGCCAAGTCATTCACACTCGGCGAATTTGATAACCATCTATCTAGCATTTTCATTTCCCCTTTACCATGTGATTGCAGAAATTAGAGAAAAGCATTGAGGATTTTGTATGGGCGTTTAGAGGAAATCCATCATCGATCTTAAATTTCTTGGTTTATGCTTTTCTCCTACTATTACCAACAAAAGTAGCTGCTTGTATAATACATGCTAGAAAACAAGGCCATTTTGTTTTCTTGATTGGCAAACCAACTTGAGGTCACTTTGATCGGTTTAAAAGCAGCGCAATCAAATGAACATATTCTTTTACAATATGTTAGAATATGTAAAACCCCATTAGGTTACTGAGTAAAAGTAAGATGGTTTCAACATATATGCAGGAAATATGTTTGTTTTCACCATTAATTCTGTACATCAAACATAATTGAAGTCATGAATAGGTTATATGAGAATTAAGGATTCAACAAAAGCTTGAAGTTTTAAAGGACCTGTTGGCTGGCTGTTGCTTGAAATAAATCACGAAAATCTTCTTGCAGACTTTAACAACTACATATCTGATGTGAAGATCAAGGGAAGAACTAAACAAGTATAGATTCCATATATAAATTCATTTGTTTGCATTGAAATAACCTTAATTAAACCCTGAACCAATTACGAAGAGTATTTATTTTTGTACGGCGATAAACTCACGCACGCACCCGCGGTATCCGGGCATCCAATTGGGCGGCACCGACTAATCCACGGCGACCCGGCCCAGTCCACATAGACTGCCCGCATGCCCATAGACTGGCATGCCCATTACCTGGACCCGAACCGACACGAAGGCCAGCCCAAAGTCTGGGTATCGCCGAAGTGCTACTCCCATGGTTTGAACCTGAGACCAATGGATACCATCCACTAGCCCCAAGCCTTTTTGCCACTTGAGCTACACCTCTTTGATTAAGGATATTTAGTTTAAAATGATTGTGATGTCTAAGGATACCGCTAGTAGCCAAGCCCTGGTCCCTTTAGTTTGGTAGCCTCCATGGTGATTGAATGATTCTGAAGGAGGAAAAAGAGGATGATTAGAAGGGTTTATTTTTTCTTAATTTTTACGTGTATGCCTTGTAAAAGAATTAGAAAAAGAAACAACATTTTATCCCATTTCAGAAGCAAAAATGAGTTTATTTTATTGTTTCTGGAATGGAAGTGAGGACGTACCCATTATCAACATTACCATCTAACTGAAGGTGAGGGATTTGGGAAATGATGGGCCAATACTTGCCTTTTCCACGACCACACTTTTTCTCCAATTTAGGGCACCATATCACAGTCAAAGATGAAAGCGAAGGAAGTTGTGTCTCTGGCAGATCTCTAACCTTCTTACATAACACAATTGAGAGTTGTTCAAGACGAGTGAGGTGTTGAAGGCCCTCTGAAACTGATTCCAAATTTTCAAAACACGAGAGGTTTAGAGATAACAGAGATCGTGGAAGAATAAAAGCCGATGATGATGAAGTCCCATCTTCATCTTCTGCCTCTGCAAATGAAACCACCCCTGAATTCTCTCCAAATAAGCGTAGTTGAACAAGTGAGGTTGGGTAATTTTGCAGCCCCCAGTCTGTCATGGGCTTCTTTAAACCTCCTATTATTAGGCTTCTTAAATTAGGAGGCCACAACCCACTAGGAAAGGAGTTGTCCATGTTTGGACAATTTTGTATATGTAGCTCTTCCAAAGATGTAAGACTTTGCAATTGCTCATGGGGAAATGACTTCAAATTCTTGCAGTCACATATCACAAGACATCTTAGGGGAAGAGAACCAAACCCTTTCTCTGGAATGGATTCTAGGTTACCACAACCCAAAATTGACAAATCGGTGAGATGAACAAAGCATCCTTCAGGAAACGACCTCAGATTACCATAATACCAAATGTATAGAGATTCAAGTGATGATAAGATGTTGTTAAGAAGCCAACTCTCCTCCAGCTTCTCACAATCTGTAATCCTAAGATCCTTGAGAGTGGATTGGAAAGTCAAGGATGTTATTGAAGGACATTTGTGTATCATCAACCTCTCAACATTATTTGGACACCTGTAACTCCCCAATGACTCACAATAATATATCACCACTTCTCTAACAAGCTGCATGCTAATTTGCGAATCAACTTCTACTTTCTCTCCCAATGATACCAATTCTTTGCACCTAACTACTTCCAACGTCCTTAAGCTCACAAGAAACTCCGATTCTATTTCCCACAAGTATCTCAATTCATCACACTCTTTGATGTATAGATCCTCAACTTCCCCCAGATGTTTTAAAACTTCTCTACATAGTTGTCCAAGTCCTCTAATACTCTGCAATCTCAATTCTTTAATTGATGAAGACACACAAACCATGCTCCATACAACCTCTTCAGAACACCCTTCTATATGTAAAACCTAAGCGACGGTATTAATACCATTGAGACATCAACAAGTTTCGGACAATTCGCTATAGAAATCTTACGGAGACAAGGAAAAGATCCAATGGCACCATTGTTGTCACCATCGCTAGTTGACCATTTCCCCCAACTCTGCATATCTTTAAATTTCAAAACTTCAAGTGACGGAAATGCAATATCATGGAAAGAATTAGAAGCTGCAAGTAATTCAATACCCAAAGTCTTCACCTCATTCATGCATGACACAATCAACTTCTTAAGTGATCGTAGATGTCCAAGTGTCGGTAAACGTGTGCAACTTCTACAACCACGTAATCTAAGCTCCGTTAACTTAGCAAATGAGGATTCCCCGACCCAACTAGGAAACCCAATTCCCCCATAGAATGAAATATTTAGGTTTATCAAGTTATGATGTGGCCTTAGCCCTTCAAGTACCTCATATTCAATCTTCTTATCACGGGAATCTTCAAAGACATCACTCCATTTCAATTCCAAATCGTCAAGATCCTTCCTTTGCTGTAAGTTGGCATCCTTTGCTTGTATTGGATTTACAACTTTCTCCAGCCCCTCAATGAGAAGTTGACCTTCAAGATGCAAAAGGCCCTTGAGCTCCGATATTTTGAACCCGTTGGCTCCTCCAATAATGACCTTTGATAGAGTTTGTAGAGTCTTCAACCCATCAATCCATATGGGTGTCTTGCTCAACTGTGGAGTATCACTGATGTCAAGATGCCGTAGGTTTATTAACTTTGCAAAACTGTTTGGCAAGGTAGATAACCTACGACAACCACTCACCAACAAGCTTTGTAGATTATAAAGGCCAGTGATTTGATCCGGTAAACATGTGATGTTAGTTCGGGAAAAATTCAGGTACCTCATATGCTTGAAACAACCGATTGATTGTGGTACCTCTTCAATTGAATAATCAGTCAAACTTAGCACCCTTAGAAACTGCAATTTGGGAAGTAATTCCGACGGAACCTTGTTCGATAAGAAGAACTCTCCCCATACATACTGAAAATCTTGTTCCCTAGGTGACATTGATACCGACAAAAGAGTTCGCAATCGTCTAGCTCTTTGTAACGCCTTGAAATCTTTATATACTCCAAATCCTTTACGAATAAATGATAAGTGGTGGACCATCTCTAATGCTTCGCTCCCCATTTTATCACCTGATGTAAAGAAAAACTCTCCTCCAATGCTGATGGCCAAGTCATGTATGAGGTCATGCATTGTATATCTTGATTCACATTGCTGAAAAAACGACCTTGACTTTAGCTCGTCAAAATACTCTCGACCAAAACTCTCCATCGACTTGTTGGGATTTGACTTGTGCAAAAACCCCTCTGCCATCCATAACAAGACCAATTCGTCCTTTTCAAATATGTGGTCCTTTGGGAATAAGCAGCAATACACAAACAGTTGCTTCAAATGCGAAGGAAGATCATAGTAGCTTAATTTTAGAGCCAGAAGAATTTCATCATTCGGTAAATTCCATATCTCATTGTTCAACAGCTCGGCCCATTCTTCCTCATTTGTTTTTGATCTCAACACCCTCCCAAGCGTCATCAAGGCCAAAGGCAACCTACCAGACTTACTTACAATACCTTCACCTAGCAACTTAAGTGTAGGATGTTTGTCAAAGTTTTGTTCACCTAGGGCATGTTGAGCAAACAAAGATAGAGCTGCTTCCTTTGACAAAACCTCGAGAGGGTAGGCTTGAACAGAGTCCATCATCGATGCAACCTTAGTGTTCCTGGTTGTCACAACAATCTTACTTCCGAGTGCCCCTACCAGAAGAGGGCGTTGGAGGACTTCCCACTCTCTATAATTTTCGTTCCAGACATCGTCCAGAACAATTAAGAACCTTTTTTGAGAGAGTTTCTTTTGAAGGGCCTCATGAAGCTGATTTAGAGTTTTAGTTTCTTTTCATCTCCACCCACATCTATAAAAATAGCCTTGCTGATATCAAATACATCAAACTTTCCAGAAACACAAACCCATGACATGAGTTCAAAGTGATCCTTCACTTTCTTTTCGTTGTACAAAGCCCGGGCAAGAGTGGTTTTGCCTATCCCTCCGATACCAACTACGGACACGATGCTGACATCTTGATTACACGTTGCATCACCCAACAACTCCGAAAGTAATGCCTCTTTATCTGCTTCCCGACCCACAATTTTGACCTCACCAACCAAAGAAGTTTCATCTGATCGTCTGTATGTTCTTCTGTATGTTCTGTTTGAAGATTCAACATTATCATTCAAACCCAAAAGGTTTTTCTCCTCCACCAGATGATGCAATCTGGCCGTAATCTCGTCTAGCTTAGAACTCATCTTGCGACCATACATAAGGTTACCAGGAGTAAAATTAGCTAAATTTGGGATGATCTTGAATACCTTATTGTTGCTGGTGCTGGCTTTAGATTCTTTTTTCATTTGGCGACGCGTAGCTTCCGTGGCCAAATCATCGAGTAGATTGTCTATGTCGTAAGCCAGATGGTGGAGCCTGTTCAGCCACTCTTGAACCGCTATCTTTGTTATATGCTTCTGTCCAGCATCAGCTAGCACAGCTTGGATCAGAAACAAGGCGCTCTTCCATTTGTCGAGCTCCGAAAGTATTCCTGCAGATCGAGCCAGCTTGATCAAGTCAGCAGAGGCCAGCTTCTCAAAGAGTAGAGTGATGAATACGGTGAGAAAGATTTCAGCAACAGCCATTGGATCAAAAGGTTTCTTAGATTGGTGGAGGTTTTGATTACAGAGAGTAAAGCAGGGATGGATACAAATTGGGTGATGAAGAAATAGGTGCAGACTTAAGTCTGTGTGGATATAGAGTCTAATCTTATCACTTGTTGCTAAAAATAATTGATTATGGATATGAATTGTGGGGATATCTTTTGTTTACCTTTTTCCTCTATTTTTCCAACGTTTTGTTTTGTTATGTATCTAAAGATGGCAAATACATGGGCCACATATATATATGATAAATTATAACTGATTAAGGAGTTCCATATATATATAATCATATCGGTAGTTAAAAACCACGAATGAATTACCTTTCAACACAAAGATTATGTGGGTTAAGCTATGTATAAATTAAGGTATTTTTATTTAAATTATTCTTAAGGAAACATATTTTAGAAGTTTGTCACAGTCAAGTTTTTTTCATGTTTCAATCTAGTATCGTATCAAATGTCTGAACAACAAAATTTTTATATTAGTTTGTTCCACGTTAAAGGACTCTCGTTTAAAATAATTGAACTCAAAGGTTAATAATTTTTTTAATAAATGTCTTTTTTGTTGTAGTACTTTCAAAGACATATCAATATAACGCCAATAACATGACCTGTTATAAAATTGACAAATTTCATATTGAATCAAAGAGCCCCTTTTAAAAGTGCTTTTGATGTTCTCAAATATTATTTTTGACTTATTGGCTAGCTTTTTGAGAAGCATAAAAGTCAATAAGCACTTCTGAAAAGCAACCTCAAACACCCTCTTATATAATATGTATTTTGAAAATATTATCTTCAAATTATAAATCAAATGAAAGTATGTTACTTTTTTATTCATTTGTTTTTGTAAAAGGGTAAAAAAGTGAACAATTTGGTATAATCTTATAAATTTCAAAAAAATAGGATGAAATAATCAGGGGTGGCATGCAATTACTAGTAGGATAAGTGAAACTAATTAAAGGGTTGTTAATTTCAACGTTTATTTGGTAAGCGTTTATCGGCAAAAGTCAATAATTTTACTTACCTTATATACATTATCAGAAGGTGGGGTCCGATATAATAAAACAGAGTGAGTGTCATTCATTCACCAAGGCAAATGAGAGGGATATAGTATCGACAGAGGGAATAATGGAGTGAAATGAGGGCCGTAAGTAAAACGACGTTGTCAAAAAAAAAAAAATTTCATTCAAGTGTCTCAATTATTGTGGTTTTACCAATTTTAACCCTTCAACTATTATTATTTCTAACACCGGTCGGTTCAATTTTATAATTTACAAATTTGATTCACATATGAACTTGGTTCTATGATATCCCAGATAACTGGACAAATTCATAATTCTATAATTTGAAAATTCGATTCATATTCAAAGAAAGCAAGAGATCTGAATAATTTATTTATCTTTGAATTTGCAGACGTTCTCAAGGTAATCTCTCTTTATATTCAAGGATGGAGTTGAAGCTTTATTCCTCAACATATTTACCTCCACTTTGAGAATGTATTCTTTGTTGTTAATTTACAATGGTTTTTGCTACAATGTTCTACTGTTTTTATTGTATTTTCGCCTAATTTGTTAACTACTTCTTATTTGAAACTGTTATTGATCGACGCCCAACTTTTAATTGATGTTACTACTACTTGCGGTAATTTACAAACTTATCCTAGAGTTAGATTGAATCAGGATTGCAGATTGATGGATGTCACAAGCTCTCTCTGATTTCATTATGAGATGCCATTAGTAATTTAATTCTGTTTCTCTCCAATTTTGTACTTCACTCTAATAAAACAAGTAGTTTTACTCTGTATATTTAGGGTTGACCATAATTGGTAATTCACCACAGCCTTTCAAACTACTAGCTAGTTTATTAGTCAACATCTAGCTTACGAACTACGGGCTAGCTTATTAGCTAGTTTTCCAAACACAACCTTAACGATCACTTGTTATTTCTATAGTTCAAACATAACATCCAGTCTTCCATATTTTCATTACTATCTTGCTACAGAGCACGGGTACAAAATCAAATGAAGCAAAAATAACTTCGATCGACAAAAGACAACTTGTTCAGTATCTACAGGATATGGTACCGGATTGAGATCGCTTTTCTTCATATAGACCAAGGCCAACACTAACAGACAAATAGATTCAGACATCTTCATAAGTGGTTTCTGAGCCGAATACTGAGTCAGTCCCCTCCCTCTTGTACGAAAATTCCTGCATGCATCCAACTCAACTTTATTACCACCAAGACCAAGAAAATCTCAATGGTGCATTTTGTAAACAGACGAGACATGCAAATTGATTTAACAAGATCATTTTATTTGTATTATTCTAGACTCTTGACAAATAATCAAACATTTTGCTTATTTTGTGCCTAAGTCAAATATTACAATTTCTATGGGACTGAGAGAGAAGTAGTGATGGTAGCAACATTAGCTTTATAAACTTTCTATAACTCAAAATTGCTAGCTATGACTTTTAGGTGAAACCTTTAATACACTTGTGTTTTTTTTTTGGGGGGTAACTGTGAGTCTTTCAAGGGCAGCTTAAGCACACCCGTGTGATCACGAATGGCCTAGAGTCATCACAATTGACCATTCATGGTCACAAGGGCTTTGGCAGGCGGCAGCAACTGGATTAAAACCCGGGGAAGATGAGAGTTCGACTCAACTAGTGCACCATAAAGCCAAATCATTCATCCTCGGCGAATTTGATAACCATCTATCTAGCATTTTCATTTCCCTTTTACCATGTGATTGCAGAAATTAGAGATATGTATCGAGGATTTTGTTTGGGCGTTTAGGGGAAATCAATCATCGATCTTAAATTTCTTGGTTTATGCTTTTCTCCTACTATCACCAACAAAAGCTACCTGTATAACCGATGCTAGAAAACAAGGCGATTTCGTTGTCCTGATTAGCTAACCAGCTTGCCGTCATTTCCGTTTATTTAAATGCAGAGCAATCAAATGAACATATTTTTTTACCATATGCTTGAATATGTAAAACCCCAATAGGTTAATCTCGAAGTTACGAAGTTAAAAAGCAAAAGTAGGATAGTTTCAACATATATATGGAAGAAATATGGTCTAAGTCTAGCCGATATGGGACACTTCAAGAAGCCCCTTTCACCAGTGGGTGTATCGCTAGAGGACACATATTGTCCAAAAATGGAAGACTTTGGCTTTGATAGGACGTGAGAATATATGTGGAACCCCGTTAGATTGTGATTAAAAAGAGCCCTTGATGAAAGAAAACATGGTCCAAGTCTGTAAAGATATGATTATTATATAGAAAAGTAACGAGTCCAGGTGACTTACAGACTGAATGTCTGTCCTTCTTTTAGTAAATACCAGCAGCCATTTTTTTCACCATTAATTCTGTATGTGAAACATAATCGAAGTCATGAATAGGTTATACAAGAATTAAGGAATCAACAAAAGCTTGAAGTTCTGAAGGACCTGTTGGCTGGCTGTTGCTTGAAATAAATCACGAAAATCTTCCTGCAGAATCATAGTTACTTAATTCGCGGAACGCTTCGGTACGGGAACGAGGGTCGGGAACGCGGTTCGCTAAGTTAGAAGTATCGGGTTCGTAGGGGGGTAGGCTCATTTCGGTACGTTTTCGGTACGTTTTCGGTACGGAGTACCAAAACTATGGAACGATGTACCCATATCTATTCTATACATAATTATTTTATATATATATATATATAAGTGCAGAATCTGCACAGAATCTGCAGCAAATTTCAGATTGCAAAATCAAAATTAATGCAGAAAAATCAAAATTAATCCAAAAACAAATACATTTAAGCAACGAGTTCAAACTTCCAAATTCCAAAAGTCAAAAAACACTTCCAAAATGAAAATACTTCAAACATAAAAATGCTAGTTCAAACTTCCAAATTCCAAAAGTCAAAAAACACTTCAAACTTCAAAAAACACTTCAAACTTCAAAGAACACTTCAATCCACCCTTGGTCGTTTTCCTTTTCCATTGTCAACGAGTTCGTCATCCAAATTTGCCCATGCCATTTCTTCCAATCTTGCACTTGAACCTTCAATATACGTATCTTCGGGATTCACATCCCACTTTTTGTGTGGTCCACTTTTATAACTTTCTGAAAATCGAGACAAAAGACGAACATTAGAATGGATGAAAACAAGTTTGTCCGCTCTTTTGGAGTTGAGACGATTTCTCTTCACATTATGGATGTAAGAGTAGGTGCTCCAACTACTTTCCGCCGAGGAGCTACTAATAGGTTGCGAAAGAACCTTTTTTGCAACTTCCGCCAATTCACGGGTTTCGGACCCGTACGTCGACCACCAATCTATTGCGTCAAGTGTCAACGCATCCGCTTGTGTCGAAGCCATGGCGTAGATCCCTTTCTTCATATGAAAGGTCACAAATTGCTCTCTTAACACCCGATCTTCTTCTTTGTTTTCGGCAATTCTTTCAAATGCCGCCATAACATTTTTTATGACTTCTACGTCTTCGTTTGGTGCCTTTCTCGCAAGGCCACCGGGTGCTAACTCTTCAAGATATCTTCTATCATAGAATCTAGGGTTTAATGCAAACCCCAAGCAATGTAGCGGGATTGTCATTTTGTCCCATCGAGTCACAACAATGCTTTCAACTTCATCGTAATACATAGAGAACTTGTTTTCTCTCATCACATCTTTAATCTCACCAAGCATATTATCCATTCTTTCATAAACCTCTCCCATCTTTGGACCCTCACCATCCGCAAACTTGATCATTAAAAATATTGGTTTAGTGATGGCCAATATATTTTCAACATCTTCCCAAAAATAATCGTCTCTTATAGTATCGACAACTTTCACCACAAGTGTTTTGGTGTTTTCGTCCACACTTTTTACATGCTCCTTCCATGAATTCAAGACAATGGTTGTGGCAAGACCCTCCCTACAATCGAACAATCTTTTTAATAAGATGTAATGGGAAGCAAATCGGGTCTTGGCCACTTTCAATAACTCCAAGTTGGAATTCTCTCTAAAGAGAGATAAGGCATGGGTATGGTTAAGGAAATACTTAACTATAGCCTTACCCCTCTTGTATGTATCCCTTAACCACAAAAATTCATTTGAAAGATCTTTGAAAATCAAATTGAGTGTGTGCACACAACACGGCGACCAAAAGACATGTCGATGAACTTTTTCAATCTCTTTTCCGGCGGCTTTGCAATTTGCGGCATTATCCGTCACCACTTGAAGAACATTGCTTGGTCCTATAGTATCGATAGCTCCAAGTAGAAGCTTTGATATCTCGACCCCGGTTTTCTCGACCCCCGAAAAATCCTCGGCGTACATAAATGTTGCACCCCGAGAATTAACGGCAAGAACATTGATAAATGGTTTACGTTTAACGTTAGACCACCCATCGGAGACTATCGAAACGCCTTGTGTAAACCAAGTATCCTTCACCGGCGTCAACTCTTTTTCAACGTCTCTAACGCACTCATCTAGCAACACCGTTCTTGCTTTATCAAAAGATGGTGGCTTGTACCCGCTCGGCGCCTTTTTGATTGCATCAACCATTTCAATGAAATGGGGATTGCGCAATACGTTGAATGGGATACCGTTTGCACACAATCCTTTGAGAATTTTCATATCCACCATGTTTCTCTCCATAATTCCAAAAGATTCCTCAATCTTTTTTTTTGAGGATGCGTTTTTTGAAATCACAGATTTTTGTAAGCGGCCCGAAACTCCTTCGCTTTCACGTTGTGTCACCTTATTGAGAAGACGTTGGTATTTCTCTCGGTCTTTCATCAAAATAGAGCATCTTTTGATTCCAGCTTTGGTCCCCGGTTCAGCCCCAAAGAAATGGTAGTGGATTCTTGTGTACGAGCTCGTAAATTGCTCCTTGCAATGCTTGCAAATCCATACTTTAGAGCCTCCCGCATTTTTACTATTAGGTGCCCCAACATAAGTTACTTCTTCTAACAAAGGTTTTTTAGGATCCTTTTGTATGGAAGCTGATAAAAACAAAAAGTAACACTTAAAAAACAAAAACTAATAGTTTGATTTCAGAATATAGGAATTCAGATTTCAGAATATAGAATATAGTAACACTTAAAATTGATCCAAGATCAGAAATTCAGAATATAGGAAAAGTCAGAATAAAGATAGGAATTCAGGCAGGAAACTAACTTGGTTGACTTTGGTTTTCATCTTCAAGATTGATAACATGATTAACATCTTCAGGGAATTGTGTTTCGGGTACTTCGGTTTCTGGTTCTGAAGCAGTATTGTTTTTACGTTTACCAAACACCATCTTGATTGAATTGTTGATAACAAGTGAAGAAAATTATATGTATGAAAGAAATCAGAAAACGTTGGTAATTTATAGATAAGAAGTGAAGAAATTGAAGTTCAAAGTGAAGAAAACGTTGGTAATTTTGAATTTGAATTGTTGAAATCGAAGGGTCAGATTCTTGAGGTTCAACGTTCCAATCAGTTCCAATCAATTGAAGTATGAGGTTCTTGAGGTTCAACGTTCCAATTTGTTGAAATCGAAGGGTCAGATTCTTAAGAAATTGAAGGGTCATTCTCAAAATCGACCTGAATTGATCCCAATTTCTCAAAAGCGATCCAAATACGACCTGAAGCGATCCCAATTCGACCTGAAGCGATCCCAATTTCGACCTAAAGCGATCCCAATTACGACCTGAAGCGATCCCAATTACGACCTGAATCGATCCCAAATACGTTCTGAATCGATCCCAAATACGTACTGAGTCGCGTTCCTACCTACGTATGGTACGTTAACGTATCACGTTTGGGGTCAGCGAATTTGGGCCGCGATTCGTGGGCCTAGGAGCGTATCTACGTATCTATGTGCAGAATTTAACGACTACATATCTGATGTGAAGATCAAGGGAAGAACTAAACCAGTGTAGATTCCATATATGGTCCAAAGTGAATTCATTTGTTTGCAAAACCACTAGTATTGAAATACCCTTAATTAAACGCTCAACCAAATCAATAATAAGGATACGGCCAGTAGCCAAGCTGGGGTCCCTTTAGTTTGGTAGCGTCCATGGTGAACCATAGAAGCTGAAGGAGGGAAAAAAGGATGATTAGAAGGGTTTACATTTTCTTAGTTTTTACCTGTATGTAAAAGAATTTTTTTTTAAAAAGCAACAACATTTTATTCCATTTTAGAACCAATACTAATATACTACTGGAATGGATTTTTTCTTCTTAAGTGGACAAAGTAAAATGGAGTCAGTGAACGTACCTATCATCATCATCACCATGTAAACGAAGGTGAGGGATTTGGGAAATGATGGGCCAATACTTGCCTTTTCCACGACCACACTTTTTGATCAATTTAGGGCACCATCTCACAGTCAAAGATGAAAGCGAAGGAAGTAGTGCCTCCGGCAGATCTCTAACCTTGTCACAATCCTCAATTGTAAGTTGTTCAAGACAAATGAGGTGTTGAAGGCCCTCTGAAACTGATTCCACATTTTTAAAAAACCAGATGTTTAGACATAGTAGAGATGGTGGAAGAATAAAAGCTGATGATGATGATGATGAAGTCCCATTTTCTTCTTTTGCCTCTGCAAATGAAACCACCCCTGAATCTTCGCCATATAAGTGTAGTTCAACAAGTGAGGTTGGGTAATTTTGCACCCCCACTCTGACATGGGCTTCTTTAACAATCCTATTGTTAGGCTTCTTAAATTAGGAGGCCACAACCCACTAGGAAAGGAGTGGTCGATGTTTGGACACTCAGAAATCCTCAGCTCTTCCAAAGATGTTAGACATTGCAATTGCTCATGAGGAAATGACTTCAAATTCTTGCAGTTAGTTATCATCAAAAATCTTAGGGGAAGAGAACTAAACCCTTTCTCTGGAATGGATGCTAGGTTATCACAACCAAAAATTATCAACCTGGTGAGATGTAAAAAGCATCTTTCAGGAAACGACCTCAGATTACCGTAATTCGAAATGCTAAGAAATTCAAGTGATGATAAGACGTTGTTAAGAAGACAACTCTCCTCCAGGTTTCACAATTTTTAATCACAAGAACCTTGAGTGTGGATGGGAAGGTCAAGGATGTTATTGAACGACATTCTTTTATCCACAACCTCTCAACATGATTTGGACAACTGTAACTCCCAAATGACTCACAATCACGTATGTCCACTACTCTAACAAGCTCCATGCTATTTTGCGAATCAAGTTCTACTTTCTCTCCCAATGATACCAATTCTTTGCACTTATATACTGTCAACGTCCTTAGACTCGCAAGAAACTTCGATTCTATTTCCCACAAGTATCTCAATTCATCACAGTTTGCGATGAATAGATCCTCAACTGCTCCAAGATGTTTTAAAACTTCTCCACGTAGTTGTCCAAGTCCTCTAATACTCGACAATCTCAATTCCTTAATTGATGAAGACACACAAACCATGCTCCTTACAACCTCTTCAGAACACCTTTCTATATGTAAAACCCTAAGCGACGGTATTAATACCACTGAGACATCAACAAGTTTTGGACAATTCACTAAAGAAATCTCACAGATGCAGGAAAAAGATTCAATGGTACCATTATTGTCACCACCACTAGTTGACCATTTCTCCCAACTCTGCATATCTTCAAATTTCAAAACTTCAAGTGATGGAAATGCAATACAATGGGAAGAATTAGTAGTTGTAAGTAATTCAACACCTAAAGTCTTCACCTCATACATGCTCGACACAAACAACTTCTTGAGTGATGTTAGATGTCCAAGTGTTGGTAAACGTGTGCAGCTTCTACAACCACGTAACGTAAGCTCCGTTAACTGAGCAAATGAGGATTCCCCGACCCAACTAGGAAATCCAATTCCCCCATAGAATGAAATATCTAGCTTTATCAAATTATGATGTGGCCTTAGCCCTTCAAGTACCTCATATTCAATCTTCTTATTACGGGAATCTTCAAAGACATCATTCCATTTCAATTTCAAATCGTCAAGATCCTTCCTTTGATGTAAGTTGGCATCCTTTGCTTGTATTGGATTTACAGCTTTCTCCAGCCCCTCAATGAGAAGCTGACCTCGAAGATGAATTAGGCCCTTGAGATCCGATATTTTGAACCCGTTCGCTCCTTCAATAATGACCTTTGATAGAGTTTGTAGACTCTTCAATCCACCAATCCCTAAGGGTGTCTTGCTCAACTGTGGTATCACAGATGTCAAGATGTCGTAGGTTTATTACTTTGCAAATTTGTTTGGCAAGCTAGATAACCTAAGACAACCACTCACCAACAAGCTTTGTAGATTATAAAGATCAGTGATTTGATCCGGTAAACATGTGATGTCTGTTCGGGAAAAATTTAGGTACCTCATATGCTTGAAACAACCGATTGATTGTGGTACCTCATCAATTGAATAATCGGTCAAACTTAGCACCCTTAGAAACTGCAATTCGGGAAATAATTCTGAAAGAACCTTGTTCAATAAGAAGAACTCTCTCGATGCAACCTTAAAATCGTATACCCTATCTGACATTGATACCGACAAAAGAGTTCGCAGTCGTCTAGCTCTTTGTAACCCCTTGAACCCTTTATATACTCCAAATGTTTTATGAACAAATGAAAAGTGGTGGACCTTATATGATGCTTCGTTTCCCATTTTATCACTCGATGTAAGGAAAAACTCTCCTCCAACGCTCATGGCCAAGTCATGTATGAGGTCATGCATTGTATATAGGGGTGTAAACGAGCCGAGTCGAGCCGAGTATCAGGTAGTTCGAGTCGAGCCGTTAGTATCTCGAGTCGAGTTTTTTTCGAGTCGAGTATTGACCGGGTTCATTCGAGTCGAGTTTTTAACCGAGTTTTGACCGAGTCGATTTCGAGTAGCTCGCGAGTTTTCTTGTATTAAGCCGAGTCGAGACGAGTATCAGGTAGTTTGAGTCGAGTAGTTGGTATATCGAGTCGAGTTTTGACCGGGTTCATTCGAGTCGAGTTTTGATCGAGTTTTGACCGAGTTGATCTCGAGTAGCTCGCGAGTTGTCTCGTCTCATTTACACCCCTAATTGTATATCCTGATCCATATTGCTGAAAAAACAACCTTGACTTTAGTTCATCAAAATACTCGCGACCAAAACTCTCCATCGACTTGTTGGGAGTTGACTTGTGCAAAAATCCTTCTGCCATCCATAACAAGACCAATTCTTCTTTTTCGAATATGTAGTCCTTTGGGAATAAGCAACAATAAGCAAATAGTTGTTTCAAATGCGAAGGAAGATCATAATAGCTTAACCTTAGAGCCGGAAGAATGTCAGTTTGATCATCCGGTGAACTCCATATCTCATTGTTCAACAGCTCCGCCCATTCTTCCTCATTTGTTTTTTGTCTGAACACCCTCCCAAGTGTCATCAAAGCCAAGGGCAGCCTACCACATTTATTCATGATTCCCTCGGCATGCAACTTAAGTGTTGGATGTTTGTCAAAGTTTTGTTCACCTAGCGCATGTTGAGCAAACAAAGATAGAGCTTCTTCCTTTGACAAAACCTCGAGAGGGTAAGCTTGAATAGAGTCCATTACCAATGTAACCGTAGTCTTTCGGGTTGTCACAACAATCTTACTTCCGGGTGCCCCAACCAGAAGAGGACGTTGAAGGAGTTCCCAATGTCTATAATTTTCGTTCCAGACATCGTCCAGAACTATTAAGAACCTTTTCTGAGAGAGTTTCTTTTGAAGGGCCTCATGAAGCTGATTTAGACTTTTAATTTCCTTTTCATCTCCACCCACATCTATAAAAATAGCCTTGCTGATATCAAATACATCAAACTTTTCAGAAACACAAACCCATGACCTGAGTTCAAAGTGATCCTTCACTTTCCCTTCGTTGTATAAAGCCCGGGCAAGAGTCGTTTTGCCTAACCCTCCCATGCCGATTATGGACATGACACTGACATCTTGATTACACTGTTCATCACCCAACAACTTCGAAAGTAATGCCTCTTTATCTGCTTCCCGACCCACAATCTTGACCTCACCAACCAATGAAGTTTCCTCTGACCGTCTATATGTTTTGTGTGAAGATTCAACATTATCCTCCAAACACAAACGTTCTTTCTCCTTAACCAGATCATCCAATCTGGCCGTTATCTCGTCTAGCTTAGAACTCATCTTTCGACCATACATAATGTTACTAGGAGTGAAAGTAGCTAAAGTCGGGATGATCTTGAATACCTTATTGGTGCTGGTGCTGGTGCTGGTGCTGGTGCTGGTGCTGGTGCTGGTGCTGGTGCTGGCATAAGATTCTTTCTTCATTTGGCGACGCATTGCTTCAGTGGCTAAATCGTCCAGCAGATCGTCTATCTCGTAAGCCAGATGGTGGAGCCTGTCCAGCCACTTATGTACAGCTTTCTGTGTTATGTGCTTTTGTCCAGCATCAACAAGCACAGCTTCGATCTGGGACAAGGTGTTGTTCCACTTCTCCAACTCGGAATAAATTCCTGCAGATCGAGCTAGCTTCGTCAATTCAACAGAGGCCAACTTCTCAAAGAGCACACCGATGAATGCACTCAGAAAGATTTCAGCGACAGCCATTTGAAAATGGTTTCTTTCTTTCTTTCTAGGAGGTTTTGACTTCAAAGTGAAGTTGGGATGCAAAAATGGGTAGGTAGACTTGCGATTGTGAAAACAGAGGGTATAAATCTCCAATCTCATTACTGTCTTCTATTTGAAATAAAATACAAATGAACCTCCCTCTATATATATATAGAGAGAGGAAAGTTCAAAGGTGAACCACTTTTTGGTTGTGAACATGAGAACAGCCGAAAGCGACACGTGGCGGCTTTGAGTGTGGTCCTCCCCTTTAATCCAATGCCCTCCCATGAATCACGCCTAGTCATCCGTCGAGGACCTGACGTGGCGCCTAGTCATCTGCCATGTGTCACGCTCTCGGCTGTCCTCACGTTCACAACCAAAAAGTGGTTCTCATTTAAACCCACCCCTATATATAGATATATATATATTTCTCGTGCCATGAAGTGTTCGAATCTATTGATATAAAATACCCCAACTTGCATGTCATTGTAATTATATAATCTCCACGCGTTATTGGATGAACCAGTTTTATAGATTATTTTAATTTGCATCTTGTGTTATTTGTTTGTTTCTTATATTATATAATTGAGTAATGAGTTTAGCAAAAGGATGATTTGTTTGTTAATGATTCATGCTATATAAGCGCTTAAGCTTAAGAATTCTTAAACTCGAAGTAAAACTTGCTTAATATACTAAGTCGAGCTTCATATATAGCACCAATGGGTTCAGTTGGTTAGAGAAACGTATTAAACTTTTTGAGTTGAACCACGTCATTCAAGCATGTACGTTTTTGAGCCAAACATATATTCATAAATCATAAACTCGTTGTCCGTTATCAAACTTGGACCAATAAATAATTAAGTTAATCAATCTCAAAGTTGAGCTCATAAACAAGCTTATAAAGTTTGAACAACTTAGGTGGAGTTTGCAGAATGTTTTTAAATAAAATTGAAATTGTCAAAGGAATTTCACTTTCAAGTAATTGGAATGAAATGTTGTCAGTTTTGACAGCTTGTTTGATTGGCAGAATTGGAATGAAATTTGTTAAACAAATTGAAATCTGTCTATTTGGTTCGTATAATATGGTTTTGAAATTGGAATGAAATTTTGGTAAATGACTAACTTATCCTTTTGATAACTTTATTTTTTTTAACACAAAAATGATTTAATAAAATATTCATTAGTTGCCTTATTATTTTAACAAAAAGAAAATAATTAATAAATAATTTAAATAAGTATAAAATAAATTAATAGAGATTAATAAAAGAATTACTAAATTAATTAATATAAATTATTAAATAAATAAATAAATAAATTATTAAATAAACTAATAAAATAACATATTTTCTATTGAGTTATATTGGATCAAGGGTATATCGGACATTATGAAAAACTGAATTTCATTTCATCAAAATACCTAGTAGTTGCTAAGGAATATTAAATTTCTTCGTTTGTGGAATTTGATGGATTTCATATATTCTTTTTGTTGAAAATAATGAACCAAATGAAACAACGAATTCTAGTTATGGAATTAAACATTCCAATTTCATCAGATTCCTTCAAAAGTTTCAAACCATACACCACCTTAGGATGCGTTTGGTTGTGGAAAACCATATTCATTTTTTTTGAAAACGTTTTTAGAAAATGGAGTTGAGTTTTTCATTTTCAATTTTATAAGAAAATTTTAGAAAACCGTATGGTTGAAATGGTGGAGTTTTTATTTTCCATATTGAAAAATTGGAAAACGCATTTAGAAAATTTTGGAAAACTACAAAAATTAATTTTCTAGTTTATATAGAAGTTAAAAACAAAAAAAAAATTCTTTTTCTTGAAAAACTCTTGAAAACTAAATGAACCAATTGCATTTTCTAATTTTTAATTTTTCTTATAAATTTTCTTGGAAAACTAGAAAATTTTCCACAACCAAACACACATTTAAATTTGTTAAACGAGCTCAAGCTCAAGCTCAAGCGATATCTTGAAAAGGTTATTCGAACCCGAGTAACTTGCTAATCAGTTAGACTAGACTTAGGGGTCGTTTACTTAAACACTTACCCGGTAAGTGCTTAGCGGATAATATGTTAGTCTCTCAAAACGGTATCGTGCAACAATTTACCCGGTATGCCTTTACTGGGTAAGACTCTCGGTTCATGTCATCACTCATACTAGGTAAGATTCTAATTCTTGTTATGGTCATCCCGTAAGGTAAATTGACCGGTAAACACTTAGGCTATGAGCACCATGCTTCGGGCATGGGGAGGGGTAATTCGGGCTGAGCCAGATCTTGGTATGCCTCACGCGCGCTCCTCTTTCGGGCTCTTCCTCGAGCTCACGAGCCCGAGCTTGGGTTATATCTCTCTTATATATATATATATATAGAGAGAGAGAGAGAGGAAAGTTCAAATGTGAACCACTTTTTGGTTGTGAACGTGAGGACAGCCGAGAGCGACACGTGGCGGAGACTAGTCAATAAAGGCGCTTTGAGTGTGGTCCCCCCCTTTAATTCAATGCCCTCCCATGAATCGAGCCTAGTCATCCATCGTAGACCTGACGTGGCGCCTAGTCATCCACCACGTGTCGCGCTCTCGGCTATCCTCACGTTCACAGTCAAAAAGTGGTTCACATTTGAACCCACCTCTCTCTCTCTCTCTCTGTATATATATAGAGGAAAGTTCAAATACAAACCACTTTTTGGTTGTGAACGTGAGGACAGCCAGAGCGCGACACGTGACAAATTTTTTTTTGACACGCGCGATTTGTCCCGCGACTTTAGTGTTATTCAGTCTGAATAACGCGTTATTCAGACTGAATAACACTAGGTCGCGGGCTTTTTGATTACAAGTCGCGCGTGTTGTCTGAATTTTCGGCGACTTAGTGTTATTCATACTGAATAACGCTTTATTCAGTCTGAATAATAGTGTTATTCAGTATGAATAACACTAAGTCGCCGAAAATTCAGAGTGACACGTGGCGCGCTCTCGGTTGTCCTCACGTTCACAACCAAAAAGTGGTTTGTATTTGAACCCATCCCTATATATATATATATATATATATATATAGAGAGAGAGAGAGAGAGAGAGAGAGAGAAAGGAAAGTTCAAATGTGAACCACTTTTTGGTTGCGAACGTGACGACAACCGAGAGTGCGACACGTGGCGACTTTGAGTGTGGTACCCCTCTTTAATTCAATGCCCTCCCATGAATCGCGTCTAGTCATCCGCCGTGGATCTGACGTGGCAGCTAGTCATCCGCCACGTGTCGCGTTCTCGGTTGTCCTCACGGTCACAACCAAAAAGTGGTTCACATTTGAATCCTCCCCTGTATATATAATATATATATATATACAAACTCATTAATTTGTGCAAACTTTGTAAACTCATTTAAACTATTGATTAGAAGGATCAATGGACAAAATTAATTGCAAAATCTAAAATTATAACCACCAACTCCTATAATTAAGCATCACAAAAATAAAATAAATAAAATTACCAAAAATAAACAAGAAAATGGATTCTGATTGGTGGACAACATGGTTTACAAAGTTTGCACAAATTAATGAGTTTGCAAAATAAGGTGACTCTACATATGCAACCATGAGTTTACACGGTTTACACGTTATTTGTGGTTTACAAAATAACTTACCTCTGCATAGATTAAATCAATAAAATTGATTTATCGAGTTGTTTAATATGATGAAAATGTTTCATAAACATCAAATTTTGATGAAATTGTTTCATATTTTGGTGTTTTTTATTTATATGAAACTTTTTTCTGGTTTCAATGAAACTTTTTCATTTCTACGTAAATAAACACCTTCATATGAAACAATGTCATCAAAAAATTTAGGATATGAAACATTTTCATCATATTAAACAACTCTACAAAAGATTTTTCATTAATTTACATATGCAACCATGAGTTTACACGGTTTACACGTTATTTGTGGTTTACAAAATAACTTCCCTCTTCATTTTATCACACACACACACACACACACACACATATATATATATATATATAATAATAGAGGAAAGTTCAAATGTGAACCACTTTTTGGTTGTAAACGTGAGGACAACCGAGAGCGCGACACGTGACGGATGATTAGGCGTCACGTCGGCTTTGAGTGTGGTCCCCTCCCTTTAATTCAATGCCCTCCCCATGAATCGCGCATAGTCATCCGCCGTGGACTTGACGTGGCGCCTAGTCATCTGCCACGTGTCGCGCTCTCGGTTGTCCTCACGTTCACAACCAAAAAGTGGTTCACATTTGAACCCACCCTTATAATAATAAATAATAAATGATAATTTTATATCACATCTATATATAATAAAAGAGTAACTGGCTGACACGTGTCGCGCTCTGGTGAGCCGAATTTCTATTTTTCCCGCCAAAACATGAACCTGGACACTTTTTTAGTTTAGATTCATTTTGCTTACTTGTCACTATTTGCCACATCATATGCATATGTGTCATGTGTCATATGTTGACACATGACACTGATTCAAAATTTAAAATTATTAAACTTTTTTCTATTAAATATTAATAGATTCAAAATTTAAAATTATTGAACTTTATTAAAATTTAAAATTATTAAACTTTATTCTATTAAATATTAAACTCCAACCTATTAATTCAACTATTTTATTTTAAAATTATTAAACTTTATCCTATTAAATATTAAACTCCAATCTATTAATTCAATTTAAATAACACTCATTTGGTTAAAATATTGATATATTCGTTTCCTGTATTTAGAATACTTTTGATTTTCCTAAATTTAATTTAGTTATTCAATTTATTTCATCTTGTTAATAAAACATCCAAATTGGTTGCATTTTCTCGATTGATAGCATACGAAATCTATCTTCAAAAACATTAATCTGAGTGGCTCACTCGTCATTCTTTATCTGGTTTATATTTAGTCAAACTCAATAATTAAGAGCATCCCTAACCTATTCTCCAATTAAGGATTTTTTATTCAGCAAATTCTCTCAAAACATTCTTCAAAATGAAGAAAGTATGAGATAAATACCGAAAAACTTCAAATTCAAATAATTTCTATAAAAATGATTTTTGGAGCAATTCTATAAGATTTCATAAAATCTTTAAAATTAATAACTAAAATTCAAATTATTTAAAAAAAATATTATATTAATTTTCAAAAGTTCTCTTAAAATTTTTTTAAAATAGAAAAAAAACCTAAAATTCAAAATCTACAAATACTATTGCATTCATTTTTTCCGGTTCAAAATAAAGAAAAAGAAA
This sequence comes from Centaurea solstitialis, assembly GCA_030169165.1. Lineage (NCBI taxonomy): Eukaryota > Viridiplantae > Streptophyta > Magnoliopsida > Asterales > Asteraceae > Centaurea > Centaurea solstitialis. Next base: position 86,521,541 of record CM058042.1, read on the forward strand.
AATAATTGCATTCATTTTCAACATATTCCTAAGTTTTAGAGAATCAAACAATAATTATTATAACAAAATATTTCAACAATTAAATATTATTTCTTTCTAATTATATATTTTCAAGTTTTGCTATTTATAGATATATATTACAAAAATACTTCTTTCACTTGGTAACCGTTTTTGGAATGGTCTTTATCTTTTATCTTTACTATATATTAAAAAGAATTCAACAACCGATTTTCAAGAAAACTGAATTTCAAGAAAACTTAATTTTATACCATCTCCTTCTCACAACTCAAACCCACGATTTTCTTTCAAGTCGATGTCTTCCTCAAAATTAGCAGTTCCTTCTCAAAATCGATGTCTTCCTTCCCATTCTGTACTTTCAAATTGCTCCAAATTTCTTCAATTTCGAAAATGTATGTTCTTCAATTTCTTCAATCTCTCTTTCAAAATTGCTTCAATTCTTGATTCTGATTCGTTTTTGTTCTTAATAATTTCGCTTCAAGTTTCTCCATTTTCAGGTAATTCTTCTGTCATCTCTCCCCTTTTACATACATACGAAACGACAGATGATGAAACAAGGTATCTGTTGACTAATGGTAAGTTGTTACAACCTTTGTTTCCCAAATCAAAACCGTAATTTCTGAATATTTCATTTATTTTCCTCTTTTTAATTCTCATGTTTCTTTGAATTAGCTACAAATGTTGTTACAGTTTGGAATTAAGGGCTTAATTTGGCTTATCCTCTCCCAGGTAAGTTCTTAATTTCATTCAATTTCATCAATTTTAAGCCTTTCTTCATATTTTTTTGAATTGGCTTCAGATGTTGTTACAATTTGCAATTTAAAGGCTTAATTTGGCTTAATCTCTTATCTCTTCTCTTAACTCTCTCTCTGATTGAAGCACGATGGAATTTGATTATAAAACCGAGAGCTCGAACCCTGTTTCTAGGTTAAGTAGATTCATTTTATTTCATGGTTTGGTGATTTTAAGAGAGTTTGAGAGAACATGCATATATGAATCCAATTTGGGTTTATATATACATCCTCAAATCATCTCCAAGAGCAGACTTTTTTCTTACTTCTCTGTTATCGGACCTTTGTTAGGAATATTTGTTAGTTGTGTCAATTTTGTAATTTGTTAAACTTAGTTGTCATTTATGTAATTTGCAATTAAAGGCCCAAGTGTTTAGGCCCATTTATTTCTAAAAAGCCTAGTCCATAGAGTTAGTATAAATAGGAGTAGTTTACCTCATTTGTACTTTCTCTTCCACCTTGATTCTCTCATCACTTGAATGAATGCAATCTATCTTGATCTTGGTACTTAGCATATACATCACATAAAATCTAAGTGTTCTTGATTTGATTGATTTGGCACCCACAATTGGTATCAGAGCCTGCCACTTGCTCTTGATCCATTGTGTTCTGGTTCTGGTGAAATCATTTCTTCAGACCTCAAGCTTCGGGTACCGGGTCTTCTCTTCAGACTTGGATTTTTGGGCGTCAAGTGTTTTCTTCAAGACTAGAGTTTCCAGAATTTCTCTAAGTCTTCCTTCAATATCCGACACCCAATACCCAGCACTACATCCAACCTTCAGATCTGAATCTAACCTCCAGTTCTGGACCTAACCTTCAGAACTGAATCATTTTCAAGATTTTCACAAGTCTTGAGACCTTTCACCAACCAATTCACCTGATCATACTAAGTGGTTTAAGATCCATAATCAACCATCAATCATGAACACAAGAGAAGGCTTAGCAATCGGGTCCGATACCCGACCACCGGTTCTCCATGTACATGAAGAGGAATCTGATGAAGAGATGAATGACATAAAGAAGGCCTTGGCATTGATCACCAGGTCCTTGTCCAAGAGGAATGCAAGAAAACCCATGTCTTCTTCCAACCATCTGAGGAGAGTTGAACAGGGTGGTAGAGCTGACTGCCAGAAATCTGTAGAGAAAGCCAACTCTGAAGACAAGGGAAACGAAGTAAAGAAAGATAATGCTTGGCTCAGAATGTCAAGTGATGATGGGGAAGGAGGTCCCGTATGTATGCTTAGTCAAGATAAGGCATGGGACCTGACAAGCGATGAAGGAAGAGAAGATCAACTATGTCTGATGGCTAACCATGAAGAGGAGGAATTGTACTCATAAGATGGAGGACATGATTACAACGAACTTGACACAAATCATTCAGAGTCACCTTCTGAGGTACTCCCTGACCCATACACTGAACTTGAAAATCAAGTAAAAGGTCTAGCACTTAAACTTTCTGAGTATGATAAGAAAATTAAACAAGCAAACAACTTAACCACCATAGCAGAATCCAAATTAGCTAATGAACATGCCTTAGTCGTGAAATTCAACATTGAATTGGCCTACTCAAAAGACAAAGTTAACATGCTCACCCTTGCTAACAAAACTCTTGAAGATAAAGTCACAAGCTTAAATGCTAATATCACTGATTTACAAAAGAGACTTCATGAGGCTGAGATTTTGAGTAGAGTAAGTGTTCAAAGTATGAAGCCATTTTTGCCCAACGAACAAATCTCTTTGCAAAAATAAAAGATATGGAGGACAAGTTCCTAAAGAGAGGCCAGACTGATCAAACCATTCATATGAACCAACCTAAAGAGTTCAATTATTATAACCCTAAAGAAGGCATTGGATACAAAAGTCCATGCTATCTTAAGCGTGCCATATCCAAGACTCCTACCATGTATGACCTTCGGTACATGAGTCTTGGATACAAAATCGTTTTCATGAAAGAGTCTGATGATCCTGAACAGTTGAAGGAAATTGAGAAGAAAGAAAAAGATAGAAAAAACAAACACTCTATTCCCTTCAACTATTCATCTCTCAATGCCAGTTACACAACGCGTGAGACTCCTTTGTCTAAGGATTATACGCCTAGCTATACTGAGGCTGAGATGAATCAGGAAGTTCCAATCCTTGAAAAAGTTTACAAAGATAACAAAACCTTTTAGAGAAGAGGATTGCTACACTTGAGGCTGAGCTTGAGGATGAGAGGCGCATGAGCCTTAGGGAAAAGGACTTGTTCTTGAGTAGAATCAACGAACTTGAAACTGCCCTCAAATCCAAGAGTCCACCAAAAGAGAAACAATCCACAAGTGGAACTTGTGATAACTCACGTCATCAGCACCATCCATTGAATGTTGATGCACTAGGTTTCAGACCTTCAAGTATAAATTTTCAAAACTCAAAATCAATTGTACTAAGGTCTCCAATTTGCACAACTATCTCATACATGGACACTCTAACTAACATGGCACCAAGATCAACGGTACAAATATCTGAGATTGTATCGAATGATTGTACCAACATGGCTGGTGAGGGTGGTAGATCAAATGGTACTTCTAAACCTGGAACGTGTACTCCTGTCAAACCCACTCGGGAAGACAAAGGGAAGGATCCGATAGTCACCCCTGAGTCTGAAGTTGCGAGTACATCTCGTCCTAATGTGACTACTCCTAAGAAACGTCGACGCTCTCGTAAAAACAAGAAGTCGTCTAAACCTAAGGAACAGTCACACAACTTCCACCCAAGAAACAAATCTTCAAATCATCACCCTCATGCTAATCACACTTCTTCGAATGAGACAAATCAAAATGTGAGACAGGGTAGGCACAACTCAAAGGAGAATGGAACTAAAAAGGGCAGTCATCCAAAGTCACATGCACATAAGCCCAGATTTGCGAAAAACAGATTTTCCAACGATAAATTTCATAGAGTTCATAGTCATGTACCTCATACTCTTTTTAATTTTCATGACTGTGAACATGTTGCTTATGGATATCGGAGTGATTATCGATGTCGAAATTGTTTTCATTTTGGCTTTTGCGCGAATGCCTTTGTAAATGATCGATATCGTGCTCCTAACTTTTATGGATTCTACAATCATGCTTATCATCATTACACTCATCATGCTAAGAAACATAACTCTAAACCTGCTGATACTAACCCGAAAGGACCCATTCCCAAATGGGTACCTAAAAATGTTTGCACTTGATTTTGCAGGCCGGTCATGTGTAAGTTATGGTTGAGGTTGTCCCAAACACATGACCGGGTAAGGGGACCTTCTCACTCCCCTCAAAAGTTGTATTTGGTGAGAAGTTGTTTTTATGAGTGGTAATAAATCTAGGGGGAACGATGTCTGTCTCTCCTCATTCCGAGGGGGAACGAAGATAGAATCGTTACTGTTCCGAGGGGGAACAGAGGGAACGTTGCCTGCCTTTGCATGTTCCGAGGGGGAACATTTTCTCCTCATGCTTGTTCCGAGGGGGAACGTTGTCTGCCCCCGCCTGATCAGAAGGGGAACAGGTAAGCACCACAGGTAAGTATTCTATCCTCTACATGCATGTGGTTTCATTCATATGTTGGTATTACTAATCATTTGGCATGAGTGTTGTTAGGGTAAAAATCCACAATCGCACGACAACCGACTATAATCGTAAGACAAATATCAGGACAATGGTCCTGTATTAAGATAAGGTCCTGAGATAAAACCTAAAAGAACTATCGAACAAAGATAACTAAACATCGAACATATACATCGAATAAATCGAACGATGACTACAATGTCGTACGACGATACTAACGAATAAACATACGAAGTTTATGTCTTTGATGCAGGCAAGCTGATTATCATTTCTAACAATTGCCCACCTTTGAGAAAGTCCGAGATTGAGTACTATGCCATGATCGTTGGAGTCCATCATTACAACGGACACGTCGTAAGTTATATATCATTCGATGGGAACCGACAACATCAAGATCGACCGTTACAAGCAAGATTCCAGCAGCGGTTACAATCTGGACATTAACTCTCAGCAGTACCGTTCGACTGTTATAAACCAAGCATTAATAGTCAAGAATACCGTTGGACAGTTACGATTTGAACATTAATGAACCACAATCCCGTTGGACGGTTACTTCAAAGATACTATAAAAGAAGGATCAACTCAACATTCGAGGACACGAAGTTTTACTGGAAGTCTACCCGAAGTTTACAAGTTCTATATTGGCTATTCTTGAGAATCAGTTGTAATTTATATTCGATTTCATTGTTGTTTCACTTGTAATCGTACGATCAAAGCTGTATACTTGAAGGATATCACCCCTATTTGGTGATTATAGTGCTCTGTCGACTTATTTTTTAGGTCGACCGCAGGTTTTTTCCTCCGTCGTGAGGTTTTTTCTGCGTCATCAAATTGTTTGTCTTATTTTATTCTTTTCCGCACTTCTCATTGATTGTAATTTCTTTCTCTCGACGGTTAAGCCTCACACAAGTTTCTTACAACATCGAGTTGTGTAATTTTTTACATAAACAGTTTGGCACCCACCGTGGGGCTCCGTTTTGAGAAAATTTTCATTCGGTGAAAAGTGCGCCTTAGTACTAACCTTTTCTTTGAGTTCTCTTTGAGCTATTTGTGCAGGATAATGGATAACGGATTCATAGCATCTCTACAACAACAATTGCAACAAGCTAATGACGAAATCCAGCGTCTTCGAGCTTCGCAAGGACCATCGATGTCTATTCCTCCTCCTTATCCGCCTCAACATCTAAGACCACCACTTCGACCATAGTTCAATGCCTCAGTGCCACTCTCGACTGTGAACCAACAGTACAACAACGTACGACCGTCTTTACCACAAGTTCCACCACCAATACCTCATGGCCTGCCACCTATGCCTCGGGGTCCACCTCCTATGCCTCAAGGAACACCTATGTTCACGTTCGAACCTTTTAACAGAACATCCCAACAGATTCCTATCCCTGGTCATATACCCACAGTTGCTAGTTCTACCATTCATACGACAATACCACCCAGTACCGGAATCTCTTCTGGTTTTATCCCAACAATTCCAATAGCCATTGAAGATCTTTTAAGCGTACGATTGAAATCCCTAGAAGAACAGAATCAAAAGCTGTTCGCGTTACTCACAAAGCTACCTGGAGCAGCAGTACCTGTCGAAGTTGAACCTAAAACTGGATTTCAAGCCTTGCCGTTCGTCGATGAATTAGCTCTTGTCGACGTACCCAAGAAATACACCATTCCAACCTTCGCAACAAAATATTCTGGAATCACAGATCCAGTCGAACATATAGCACAGTATAAGCAACTTATGTGGACAGTTCCTATACCGGCGCAATATCAAGAAGTTTGCATGTGAAAAAGTTTTGGATCGACTCTAACAGGAGCAGCATTACAATGGCTTATCAACTTAAAGCCAAAAAACATTGGATCCTTTGCAGAATTGGTAAACCAATTCACTCGACAGTTTGCTAGCAGTCGTAAGATGGAGAAGCAGACCAGCGACCTATACTACATTGTACAGAAATCTGGAGAAACAATCCGCGACTACTTCAACAGATTGAATGCGGCAATGATTGAAATAAAGAATTGCGATGTGAAGACTGCAATCGAGGCGTACAAACGTGGGCTAGAAGATTCCTCTGGACTGTATTTAGAATTGACTAAATACCCTCCAGAAAACTTCGACGACGTACGAGCCAGAACATTAGCTTTCATGAGAATAGAAGATGATGCTCTTTTTCGACGAAAGCACTCTGCTGAAAAGAAACCTCTTGGTGCTTAAAAACATGATTTTAAGCACAAAAGAGTAAACAAGATTGGAAATCCTCGACATGAATCAAAAGCTCGATCAAGCAAAGGTACTGTTAAAATACGATATCCAGAATTATCTACTTACAATTTTGCAGGTACATCGAAAGATTTGGTAGATTCGCTACGAAAGATTGATGCAAACGTACGATGGCCAAAGAAATCTGACAAACCAAGCAAGGACAAAGATCAAAATAATGGTGCGACTTCCATGAAGACCACGGCCATATGACGGATGAATGAATCAGTCTCAAAAAGGAGATTTCATATTTGAAATCAAAAGGACATCTGAAAGGCGTTATCCCAGAAGAACAAGGACGACCAGCGTCACCGGTTCATACAAAAGTCGTAAACTGCATCACTGGAGGATCAGAAGTGTGCGGACTTACGTATTCAGCTGCCAAGCGACATGCACGAGATGGTCCAGACGAACATCCTATCCCCGGAGAAGCCAAATCAAAGACGGAAAGAGAGCTCGATGCAATGACAATTACGTTCGATCAAGACGATACACAGGGGGTTCATCATAAACATCATGACGCTCTAGTCATACAGTTGACAATCGGAAACTGTTTGACTAAGAGAATATTGATTGATGGAGGTAGTTCAGCTAACGTTATTTTTGCAGATACTCTTAAAGTCATGGGGATCGAACGATCAGAAATTGTACGACGAAGTACTACTCTGATTGGATTCAATGGAGACCCGATGAACACTCTCGGAGAAATCATCTTGCCTGTCTTCGCCAAAGGCATCAACAAACAAACAAAATTCAATGTTGTGGAGTGTCAATCAGCCTATAATGTTATTCTTGGAAGACCATGGATCCACGAGATGAAAGCAATCCCTTCGACATACCATCAGAAAATCAAATTTCCTTCTCCATGGGGAATTCAAGAGATTGCCAGTGAAAACAAGGTCGCACGAGAATGCTACAAGATTACGATGAAGACAAAGTCGCAGGACATCTAGCAATTACAGAGCCAGGATGGGAAGAAATCGAACGATGATCTTCGACTAGAAGAAGTCGTAATCGATCCTGAACATCCTGATCGAAAGGTCTTCGTAGGAGCCTCGCTCCCCCCTGACATAAAAAATACGATTATATCTTTTTTGCAGGAACACTCAGACTGTTTTGCATGGTCGCACGAAGATATGGTTGGAATAGATCCAAGCATTATATCGCATAAGTTGAACGTGGATCCTACTTTCAAACCAATTAAGCAGAAACGTCGCAAGTTTGCACCTGAACGAAATAAAGTAATCAATGATGAAGTCGACAATCTGCTGAAGACAGGGAAGATCCGAGAAGTCAAATATCCAGAATGGTTGGCTAATGTAGTCGTCGTACAAAAGAAGAACGGAAAATGGCGAGTCTGCATTGATTTCACGGATCTAAACAAAGCTTGTCCAAAAGATCCTTTCCCTTTACCTCATATCGACGCCATGGTCGACGCGGCAGCAGGACATGAATTACTGACATTCATGGATGCATACTCAGGATACAACCAAATATTGATGCACACGGAAGACCAAGAAAAAACTGCATTCATGACAGACAAAGGCATATACTGTTATAAAGTTATGCCATTTGGTCTCAAGAATGCAGGTTCGACGTATCAAAGATTGGTCAACATGATGTTCAAGGAACATCTTGGTCGAACGATGGAAGTCTATATCGATGACATGCTCGTAAAATCAGAACGTTCGATTGATCATGTTATGCATTTAAAGCAATCGTTCGACATCCTACGACAGTACCAGATGAAGCTTAATCCAACAAAATGTTCCTTTGGGGTACGAGCAGGAAAATTCTTGGGATACTTGGTAACACAACGTGGAATCGAAGCAAGTCCAGAACAAGTTAAAGCTATCACCGAGATACAATCTCCAAGAAATATCAAAGAAGTCCAGAAGTTAACAGGACGAGTGGCAGCTTTAACCCGATTTATCTCACGATCATCGGACAAATGCCATTTGTTCTATAATGTCCTACGAAAGAATCAAGACTTCTTGTGGACGGACGAACATGAGAAAGCTTTGCAGGAGTTAAAGCAATACATGGCATCACCTCCTCTTCTGACTGTTGGGTTTTTGTGGGTATCCTTGGATCAAACTGATCCGAGGATTATCTCAGATCTATCAAAACCTCGCTGGTTTGATGTATCTCGTAGGTATAAAACAAACTGTTTTAATCCCCACGTAATCAGAAACACGCTGTTTCTGATCTAAATATGCGGAAGCGATAAAAGCTAAAACCCATTAAAGCCTAATGATCTTAATCGTTTGTAGCTCTAAACCTAAAGGATTAGGTTAGATTAATTTACCTGGATGCTTGAGAATTAGTCCACCCGTAATCAACCAACGAACGTTCCTCTAGCAGAACCGTGAAACCCGAACAACAAAAACGACCCGGGGGGTGGGTGTGTGTATGCGCCGGTTTTTGGGAGAGAGGAGGGGAGACAGAAAACTGATTTTCAAATGAAAAGGCTTAATGTTTCTTCTACCCATAGACCTTATTTATATGGGAAGAATATAACAGTTTGGATGAGATTCAGTTTCCATATTGTAATTATCTCAAATTCATTCCTTTTATAAATTAGCTGGAAAAGAATTTGCATACGATAATTACGATTTATATATTTATCTAATATATAAAATCTTTATTAATTAACTATTATATATTTATTTATCTAATAAATATATAATATCCTAATTAATTAATAACCCTCCAACTTTGGTAAATCTGACTGAAATTACCCAACTGATTCATAATACACTATTATAAATCTTGACTCTCCATTTCGGGATTTCATCTAACTTGTTCGACTTATAGGTTCTCACAGGTGTGACCCTCAAGTGTTTTGTAACATTGGATGTATAATCACTTGGTTTGTCAACTCTGCACATAATTCCTAACAGACTCCCACTTGTGCAAGTTGGCAATACCACCTTTGATTATACGGACCTAAGGAGGCCCCTAGACAGGCACTTAGGCTGACCAGGTTACAAGAACTCTTATACCCAGATTTGGTGATATAAACATTCCGTGAGGAATTGGTATCTATGAAACTACTGTTCATTGATTGGGTATATCTTGGCTTTTCCCTTTGCATCGCGATATTTCATCTGTGAGTATGAGCTTGGAAAGTGTCAACTCTAAATACTCAAGATTCTGTTCTCTTGATTATCTGACTTTCACTGATAGGTAAACGACAAAGAACTAATCAGTTCGTTTGGGCATGGCCATGCACTTCATCAGTATACTTAGTCAGTCAAGATGGGCCCAGAAATATCTCTCTTCTGAGAAGAGGTGCAAATCCCGTCTTGCATATCTGCCTTTAACACCACGGCTTCCGCTGAATCTAGTTACACCCTTTATAGCCACCCTGTTACGGCGTAGCGGTTGAGTGTACTAAGAATCCAGTAGTCCTCATGATATCAAATCAGATACCTCAGGTGATAGGGACAACCACTGTGAGATTCACTTATGACTTTATTCCAAGAAGTAATCTCAACCGCGGATCACGTCCGATATTTGCTACTCTATCAAATATCTGTGCAACTTTTAGTCTACAACACTTGTAGCTGTTATTCAGCAACTGATCATAACTACCTAAAAGTTCACAATGACTTTAACACCTTATCATGCTCCCACATTGATAAGTTGTCACGGACAGATTTTGAATGAAAAACTGGAAACTAGTTTCATTCCTGGATATATTAAAACATGCAAAATGTGAAAGTGATAAAGAAATCAATTTTGTATAGTCCATATTACACGCTGTAATAATAACAAGATTGAATGTCTTTCCTTTAATAACTTTCATAATGTCTATTTAACGTTGGTTAAATACTGGTCTAAAATAAAGTATCACCTATCTTTAGTTTAAACCCTTTGATTAAAGTTTACCAGTCTAATCAAAGTGATAACCAAAAACACAAGTCTGTTTACTTGTATCTGCTAATTATTGTTTTGCAAACACCTCTTAAGACAATAATTAGACTTTTATCATATTCCATGAACTTGGAGACCTGGACTAACTTCCAGTTCCTGAATATGTAAAACTGCAACTTTCCTCAGTTGCTTTGTAGATGAATGATTTCTACCTGAAACCCGATTCCATTTGCGATCCTGGCAAATCTACTGGAATGCTTTATATTTTAAACCAACACTTTAATTATTGATTTTTAAGTCAGTTACGACCTTTGTTTCATAGGTCTTGAAACTTTTATCCTTTTAACTAAAAGGGTAAATTATATCTTATGAATTCTTATCCTACCTGGATTTATGAATTCCGAGATATATCAACAATTATGTCCTTTATTCTTTTATCTTTGACTAGATAGAGAATAATCGGGCTCCCACTTGCTTGCATAAAAACTAACTATTACTCAAAATTTACTATTGACTTATTCAAGACTTTGATTAGTCAATCCTAATTTCAAGTAATGGACTTTGAGAATTTCCCTTTTATGAAACTCAACTGGATTTGGTTAAATCCTAATTCCAAACCTTGGAATCCTTTTAGTTTCATAAATGCTGTTATTAACGCTATCTGAGTTAATATCCTAAATTCTCCTTTTTAAAACATTTGAATAAAACTTGATCAAACTTAATTAGTTAATTCTTGAGAATTTCCTTTTTATAAAACTTAACTGGATTTGGTCAAATCCTAATTCCAGAACTTGGAATCTTTCTAGTTTTATAAATGCTGTTATTAACGCTATCTGAGTTAATATCTTAAATTCTTCCTTTTGATCATAAAACTATTATTCATAAATGTTTTTATTCTCAAAACACATTCCTATAGAATCTCGTGTGTTTTGATAGTTTTTATACAAATTACTTCAATCTCTTTGAAGTAATTATCACAGGCATCAACAACTAGGATCATACAAACACTAAGCACAAGACAATAACTTTTGAAAAATAAAACCATCGAATTATAAAATATAATTATCCAAACAATGTTTAAAACATAAACCCCCAAAATAATTGTTTTAAAACTATAAATTCAAAAAATGTCTTGACTTAAAATATCTCGTGCTTTGATCCTTGGCAACTCCTGGGCACTTCACTTCATTTCTGATTTCCTGCAATAATCATTTGCTCTAGGTATCAGTATACTTGTAAGCTAACAAGTAAGAAGTGTCAAATCAAAGCAATCATAAATTTTCTGAGGTTTTACATACCTGCTTCATGACGCTTAGGGCAGTTTTGCCTCCAATGACCGATCTCATTGCATATGAAGCAGCGATTCTCGGTCCTAGCTTTGTTTGGCTTAACCTTCTTGCCCTTGCCCTTGCCCTTGCCTTTCTTGGGTGCACTCTGGATGGCCTGAACTGGTCCTTTTCCCTTGCTGGTGCTAGCATGCCCATTTTTCTTTTTAACCCCTCCGTCTTTTACCATCAAGACATCCTTAGTCTTGTTCTTGTTCCCCATATTCAGTTCAGCTGTCTTAAGCATGGAGTGTAACTCTGCTATAGTTTTCTCCATGTTATTCATGTTGTAATTGACTACAAAGGGCCTGTAGTCTTCTGACAGTGAATTGAGTATGGTGTCAGTTGCTAGCTGCAACGGAACAGGATGACCAAGCCTCTCCAGATGATCTAAGTGCCGTTTCATTTTCATGACATGGTCACTTACTGATGTCCCTTTGACCATTTTGCACTCATTGAATGCTCTTGTGGCATCGTAGCGCTCTGTACGAGCCTGAGTCTGAAACATGTCCCTCAGCTGGCGGATCATGTCATAAGCATTCGTATTTATGAGCCCTGCTTGCAGATCTGGGCTCATAGTTGCTAACATCAGACAGGCGACATCAAGGAGATCATCCGAGTGCTTCTTGTGGGCATTTCTGGCAGCGGCCGGAGCGTTTGCCGGAGGTGCCTCCCCAAGTGGCTCTTCAAGCACATACCACTTTCTTTCATGTCTGAGCACAATCATCAGATTGCGCTCCCAGTCAAGAAAGTTAGAGCCGGTCAACTTATCCTTTTCTAGGATAGAGCGGAGGGAAAGATTGTTAGTGCTGGTAACAGTGCTTGCCATCTACAAAATAAAACTTTTGGTCTTAGCAACTGTAAATAGACTAATTTCCAATAAAATATCAATAAACCCTTAAATGATCAATTTATTGGACTAGGATCCTTATTTCATACGTCCTGATGTGCGTAATGTTCTTGCTCCACCAGACCCGTATTTATTTCGGTAGGTAAGGACTTTTACCAATCATGTCTAACTGACATGACTCCTAGATCTTTTCGGGACCATGGCAACTACCTGTGCATGTTTTAGTCCCTCTTAGTGCTTTTTGGCCCGGTACCACCCGGTGAACATTATAGAACCAAAACAGATCTCACCACTTTGGGGACCTGATTACTATACTCTGGCCGGTACCACCCGGAGATAATTCGCAGAGTTATGTAACCCTTCAGCTTCAGTTTGAACACAGACGTTGAATGTGTGATCACTTACAACGCCTATGTACTTTACGCCGAAGGTGCCCCTAAATGGGTTGCACTACTGATCTATGATTTTCGGGGTTTTGAAAACTTTATTTCCAGGATTTTGAAAAACTGATTGTTTATAAAGGCTACTTATATTTTAAACTAACTGTTTGAAACATACATGTAATTTTAAAACTAACTGTTCTAAAATCACTTGCTAATTAAAACTAGCTGTTTTAATAGCATCCTTAGTTGAAAACTAACTGTTTTTGTCAACTTTGCCCTTTTATAAAACAATCATTTATACGTTGTTATAAAGAGCAATTAAAACTAACTGTTTTAAATATTCATGTTATTTTAAACTAACTGTTTAAAATATCGGCTAATTTACATCAACTGATTTAAAGTGTACTGGTTAATTGAAACTACCTGTTTCAATAACCCTTTCCGACTGACAAAAGCTAACTGTTCTGTCAATTTTGCTCCTTTTATAACAATACATTAGGTTTTATTAAAGTGCTTCACTTTAAAGGTTTTCGATTGAAAAATAATAAAACCTAATTCCTCCTTGTTTTAAAAATTCCTTTTAAAACATATCTAATAAACTAGCGGTTATTAGCATCAACTACGCAGTTAATCATGCACACAGATAATTATAACAACTACGCAATTGTAAAACAGATAATTATAGGATTTGCCAATTTTGTTCCTAGGGACCAATAATGACCTAGTTTTTCTACAACTTCAAAACTTCGCGTAGCTCCCACTGGCTTCGCCATGCTTGTCAGTATTCCGGTAAGATGAAGAATAGCTCCCACTGGCCTTGTCATCCCAAAAGAAAGAAAAATCTATCCTAGGGTCATTATTACATAAGGGGTTGTAAATGGCACGCAGGCCTCCCCGCAATTATGTCAAGGGTCTAGGTTGGCAAAACACTATAATAGATATATATATATATGTAAAATCAAACTGAAATTTATATATAATTCACAAGCAATCACGCAATTATGTATATAAAAGCAATATTATAATTACGAGAAAATAAACCTGGATCCGTTAAAATTATCTTGTCTCAATTATCGCAAAAACTTGGTTTTACAACTGATTCGAAAAACAAACTGTTTTATGAATCTTAAAAGAAAAACTTTAGACTGAAAAATGGTTTTAACTTAAAACTGAGATTTATAATAAATCTTAAAACAAAAACCATTTAATCCTTTTACCCAAAAATATTAAACTGGTTTTAACGATCCAACTTTATAATACTGACCTTAGTGTTTCGAATCTTCTTAAAAACTGATTCTATAAAAGTTTTATTAAATTGGAAAAACCAAAAATCCTAAGTAAACTTATTTTGGATAAAATGTCTTAAAAACCGAACGAGCTCTTTTTGGGCCATAACTTGGTCCAAAGAGTTGGGCCTTGGGCTTAACAAACAAACTATGCCCATACAAACGGGAAAACCCTAATCCCCTCTGACCATCAACACCGATCACCGCCTTACGGCGGTTGGAATCAAAAAACGCCAAACGCCACTTCTACGATCGTCACCATTGTGCAATCGAAGTCCATCCGTCATCCGCCGCCCTTACTGGCACGGCTCGACGACGACGGCATTGCCGCCGCTGCCGGCTGTTGAGCACAGCCACCACCACGCTGGTGGTGCGGCTCGTGTTGATTCTCCGGCTAGTCGTCCAAGGGCGGATGTTAACCTCCGCTTTCGGCCGCCATTACCGCGACAACGATACCCACCAAACTGGTGGTCCGGCTGCGGTCCATTGATCGTCGCTGTATCACCGTCGCAACCAAAATTGTGGTGCGGTTGGTGAACGGTGAGCCGAACGCCACCACCGCTAATCATGGCCGCCACCATCCTGGCCTACGGCCGGCGATTAACGGACCACCGCCATCCACCGCTGCTATTGCGGCCTCTGGTGGTTGTGGGTTTCGATCTCGGTCAATGGTGGAACTCGGCCAAAGCCGAGCGGTGCCTTACGGCTACCACCATCCGCCACATCCGTTACCACCATTCGGCGGTTTTGGTTGTGTAGTCACAAGATCGCCGCCACCACCTCTCTGGTGGTTTGGCCGAGCGTCCGCCGCCGCCGCTTTACGCGGTGTGGCCGGCGATCGTGACCACCGTGGTGTTTCCACCCTTGGCCATCATTGAGGAACAACCCGCCACCACCAATCGGGTGGTAGCGGTTGCGCGTGTGTATCCGCCACAGCCACCGCCTGGTGGTTGCGGTTCCGTGTTCGTGACCGCCACAGCCACCACCAATCTGGGTGGTTGTGGTTCGGTGGTTTTCTGTTCGATGGCCGGGCATCTGCCGCCACCATAGATCGTCGCTTGCCACCACCTTGCTGGTGGTTTTGGCTAGGTATTCGCCGCCACCGCTAGCTGCGGTTTGGCTGGCGATGGTGCGGTTTGGTGGTTTCGAGATTTTGAACGAAAAATCAAGTGATAAACATAAAATTTCAATTTTGATAAAGACTGAAAAATTTTATAAAAAAAACTTGATGCGCAAGAAACAGATTTTAACGGATCACATATAAAACGATAAACTGATATGAACAGATAAAAACTAAAAACGATTTTAACAATGGCTCTGATACCACTGTTGGGTTTTTGTGGGTATCCTTGGATCAAACTGATCCGAGGATTATCTCAGATCTATCAAAACCTCGCTGGTTTGATGTATCTCGTAGGTATAAAACAAACTGTTTTAATCCCCACGTAATCAGAAACACGCTGTTTCTGATCTAAATATGCGGAAGCGATAAAAGCTAAAACCCATTAAAGCCTAATGATCTTAATCGTTTGTAGCTCTAAACCTAAAGGATTAGGTTAGATTAATTTACCTGGATGCTTGAGAATTAGTCCACCCGTAATCAACCAACGAACGTTCCTCTAGCAGAACCGTGAAACCCGAACAACAAAAACGACCCGGGGGGTGGGTGTGTGTATGCGCCGGTTTTTGGGAGAGAGGAGGGGAGACAGAAAACTGATTTTCAAATGAAAAGGCTTAATGTTTCTTCTACCCATAGACCTTATTTATATGGGAAGAATATAACAGTTTGGATGAGATTCAGTTTCCATATTGTAATTATCTCAAATTCATTCCTTTTATAAATTAGCTGGAAAAGAATTTGCATACGATAATTACGATTTATATATTTATCTAATATATAAAATCTTTATTAATTAACTATTATATATTTATTTATCTAATAAATATATAATATCCTAATTAATTAATAACCCTCCAACTTTGGTAAATCTGACTGAAATTACCCAACTGATTCATAATACACTATTATAAATCTTGACTCTCCATTTCGGGATTTCATCTAACTTGTTCGACTTATAGGTTCTCACAGGTGTGACCCTCAAGTGTTTTGTAACATTGGATGTATAATCACTTGGTTTGTCAACTCTGCACATAATTCCTAACACTGACAAAACCAGTCGAAGGTGAAAGTCTACAGTTGTATTTGGCAGTAAGCAAAAATGCGACAAGTGCAATACTCGTACGAGAGGAAGATCAGCAACAACGACCAATTTATTATGTAAGCAAATCTTTCCTCAACGCAGAAACCAGGTACACATCAATGGAGAAATTGCTACTAGGTCTTATGACAGCAGCGAAAAAGCTAAGGCATTATTTCGAGTCGCATCATATCGTTGTTGTGACCAATTATCCACTCAAGACGGTGCTTCGAAAACCAGAATTAACAGGACGTCTAGCCAAGTGGAGCATCTATCTCAGTGGGTTCGACATTGAGTTCAAACCCAAGACGGCAATTAAATCGCAAATATTGGCAGATTTTGTGGCAGAATTCTCTTCAGGACTGGAACCCACGACGTGCGACGAAATTGTGATGATTTCAGACAACAAACCTTGGATACTCTACGCCGACGACCGGACCGGAGCTGGATCATGACCGGAACTGTTTGTTCATGGATAACCGAACCTTCTTGACCAAAATCTTTCTTTGCTCAAATCTGACCGGACCGGAGATTGATCCACCGGCGACCGGACCGGAGATCGAACTCGCGCGACCGGATCTGATGATCCAACCACCCTTTGTTTTGTTGGAGTCCAAATCCATCTGGACCAGACCGCGCCGGAACCGGATGTTGCCGGAACCGGACGTCGCCGGAACCGGATCGGAGGTCAAGTGTGTGTGTTTGCTTCCCTCGAAAACCGAAACCTTGCCAACCAAACCACCTCGCCGGAACCGGTCCTCGCCGGCGACCGGACCACGCCGTCGACCGGACCAGAAGTTTCTTGCAACCGGACATCACCGTTGATCTGAGCCGTTCCACCCTTTGCCAGAATCTATATCTCAACCGAACTCCGTCGACCGGACCTCACCGGACCGGATCTCCGTCGGAGACAGATTCCCTCTTTTCTACCGAACCGGAAACTCACCTTCGATCTCGCATGACCGTCTTGATCGAACCGAATGAAACTCCCGACCGGAACCGTCATCTTTCCCTTGTGACCGGACCGGAAGCCTTCGTCGGCGACCGGACGGGAATCCAACACCGTGACCGGAGTTAGTTGTCTAGGCCGGAGTTGTTTGTAACCGCCGAGTGTACATCTGTTTTTTTTCAGCCATCTCAGATCCGTCCGACGATAAAAGTGTTCGGCCTTGTGTTGATGACATTCGGCCCTCCTCTTGTTTGTTCGACTGTCTGTGTTCGGCCCTTTCAAGAAGTGGTTCGGCCTTCTGCTTTCTTTTATTTGGAAAAGAAAAGCAATCAATTTTTTTTTGTCTGTTTCCAAGAAAGCCGTTCACCATCCAGCATTAAATTATAAAATAAAACAAAAAAAAAAACCAAAAGTTTTGGAAAAGCAAAAACGTCATATTTTTTTTTTTGGTTTATAATGAAAATAAATAAATGAATTCTATTAGTTTTTTTTTCTTCTTTCTTCCTTTTCTAATAACCAAACGTAATTCAAGCCTTTTTTGTGTGATTTTTTTTGTGTTTTATTTTTTTTCATTTTGTTTTATATTTCTTTGTTTTGTTTTATGTTTTATTTTTCGTTCTTGATATTCGTTTAGAAATGCACCTTGGGTCTCATGATTTCTTGTTTCACAAAGGGTTAGTCGGTTAGAAGTCTAGCTTCCTTATGGTTTTCACGTCAACTCGATACCAATTTCCTTTGAGACCTCTCGTTTAGCCTTGATTACTTATATGTGTGTATTAGTCAGGCTTTCTCCTTTATTGTGTATTCATGCCTGTTGTCTGTGCGTCAGCAGTGTGTGAGCTATTTGATGTATATGAGTGTTTATTTTTGTGTGTTTCTCATGTGTGCTTATTTTTATGTGTTTTTTTATGTGTGCTTATGTGTGGTTTGTTTTTGTCTTGTGTATGTGCTTCAATGTGTGAATGTCCGTGACTGAGTGGTTGAGTTTGTGTTTGTGCGTAAGTGTGGTTGCCTATTGTATGTGTTTCAGCCTTGAGCACTCACTCGGCCTTAACCGTGAGAGTTGCTCGGCTAGTGTGTGTTGTTTCACCCTTGATCTTGGGATGCCCGCTCTCCTTTGAGCTCGGGTGATTGTTCTCTGTTGAGACATGTGCATGCATATGTGGTGTACACTCAACCATGCATGTTTGCAAAATGTCCTTTGCTCCTCAAGTCATATCATGGAATACACCTCTCTTGGTTGGTACGGCTTCATGGGTACTCATATCGGATTCAGGTCCCTCACCCAATGTCTTACATTTCATTATACCAACACCTTGGTCTTGGTACATAGGAATGCAAGTCAATGCTGTGAGGGTCTCCAATAAACACTTTGCCTATACCTATATACTAACCATCTCTCATCTTTCAGGTACAATGGCGAACTCGATTTTCCCATGTCTTTATCCTTCTGTTGATGTTCACAACACCACCTCCTCCCAATCACAACCGGAGGACATAGCAATAATAATAATAATAAAGATATATATATATAAAAGAAATAAGAGTTAGAATGGTATCTCCGCATCTCTTAATGGCATCCAACACTTTTCTTTGATACCAACACTTCTCATGGATACCCATCATCACACCTCTTTTGGATACCAACACTC
Source organism: Centaurea solstitialis (assembly GCA_030169165.1). Lineage (NCBI taxonomy): Eukaryota > Viridiplantae > Streptophyta > Magnoliopsida > Asterales > Asteraceae > Centaurea > Centaurea solstitialis. The sequence continues at coordinate 86,540,722 of CM058042.1, forward strand.
CTCATACCATATCCAACACTTCCTATGCCCTACCCATCACTCCTTATGCCATACCCCAAACTCCTTATGGCAAACCCCAAAGATTCATGATATCCCGATGGCGATGCCACTTGCATTACTTGATGCTGTCGATCATCATTCACCGGTTGTGAGAGCATACTTAGGTGTATCACCTCTACCAGCATCTCCAGAGCCGGAGACTGGCACCCCGGAGGTATCCCCTAGGAGAGTGAGTGAGGGTATCGAGCGAAGTCATTCACCTGGGGTGGTGACCAAAGGTTTGAGGATGAGGAGTCGGGGGGACATGACGGGGGTAGATTAGGCGGTGATGATGATCGCTCCGGAGCTTGTACCTTACATGTTCATGACAGTCACCAAAGCCTTTCACTTTTCCCTTTGGTGTACTATGATTCGATGACTCCGGTGAGGACGACATAAGGTTGGAGGGAGACCTAACAGTCGAAGAAAGTGAGCAGAGCGAGGGAAGTAAAAGAAATGATGAGTGTGAGATAGGACCAAAGGTTTTAACCGGTCCTTCCTTCTCCTTAGGTAGATGCCGGGCAACCACATCCGCTACCCGTACACATGTGTTAAGTACGAGTATTGAAGAAGACACCTCCCACCCAGAGGTGCAACTGCACGCCCCACCTAGCCACTCATTCATCTCTCAAAAGGTGGATGTTTCATTCCACGGGGATATAGCACATCGGCTATCAAGCCCTCACTTGGAGGGTGATGATATTGAAACAGGAGGATCGCTGCCCCGATCCCCACACTTCCTTCATGTGCACCAGAGTCTAGAGCCATATACACTCTTAAGTACACATACTGCCAGTCTATGTGACGCAGTCTCAGCTCCACGCATCACGAGTCTATGTGACGTGATCGGAACCCCGAGAGTGGTGTCCACGATGGGCATTTCACAATGACCGGTGGGAAGTCCTACCATGGTCACTATCACGCCAGCCATGAACGTAGGCCACACCGTTGCAACAACGGTTGTGCAAACGGAACGTCTATGTGACACCGGAGTTACTTACCCGACATCCGTTGTCAGGGAAATGATGGACGGCGCCCTAAAGGCTGTCCATGAGGATCTTGTATTTCACCACCTCCCCCAACATGACCACCTAAAAGACCGACTGCACCCGACTACTCGATTGATGAGTTGAGGGATCTTCTGATGGCAACATTGATCTCCCGTGGGAATCTCCACGAGGATGAAACCAACCTTCCAGGTTATCTACAGCGGTCTGCTTACACATTACTTCCCGTGAACCATCCCGAGCCGGCTACCTCCTCTTCTCAAGAGGCAGTCTCATCTATCCAGCGGCTCGAAGGGAAGCGTGACTTTTTGACGACGAAGGTACGAGGTGATTTGAAAGTGGTCAAGGGTTCCAATATCGGACATGCGATCACAAATCCGATCCCTTGAGACTACTTGCCATGCGTCAGCCGAGCCACCAAAGCACAGACACGACGACCGAGATGACCCCGATCGCCGTGAGGGGGAAATCCACAAGAGGGCTCGGCTTGGCTGCTTAGTTCTGATAGGCACATCTTCCGGCGCCACTTCTTCTGGTACTTATATGGGGACCGGTGCCGATATACCTCAGTCTCAGCCTGATCGGAACACGATGGCAGATTTGACGGAGGGTAGAGAGATTGTTATCTTTTTCAACCCGGAAATCTCTCACCCTGACCGTGTAGCCGCTATAGATGATGAGCTTAAGCATCAATCTTGATGATTTCTCCACCGATGACGAATACACTCAGTTTCCAGTCTCAGAGCCTGAAGTGAAAGAAGAGGATGATCCTTCAGATGATTATGAGTCAGGCATGGAGAGCTATGGTTCTGAATCTCCACTTCTGGTACCACATCAGTCGCTTCCGGGTATGGAGATGTACATTTCTGAGTCTTCACCCCCTATGTCTTCACATCATTCTCCACATCCCAGGACTCCGAGCATGTCTTTCAGAGATAGAGTTCCGATCAACCCTGTTACTCATGGCCCCCAATGACCGATCCAAGGTCAATCAATTCAACTGTCACTCACCTCCGAAGGTGATACTTGAGAAGGACAAGGGTGTATCATCTGATCGTCCAAATATGTGGAACCACGGAAGCCAGTCAAGCAGGTTAGAGAAAGGAGGTATGGCAGATGCCTTGAGAAGACCGACCAAGAAGCGTCAAGAGAGACCGCCTCCGCCACCATCATCACGAAGAAGAGACGGATCATCAAAGAACCCCAAGGAGACTGAAGGATCAAAGAGGAAATCATCAAGTCATCAGAAGCGACGAAATTGACACAAAGGGGGAAATTGTTAGGAATATTTGTTAGTTGTGTCAATTTTGTAATTTGTTAAACTTAGTTGTCATTTATGTAATTTGCAATTAAAGGCCCAAGTGTTTAGGCCCATTTATTTCTAAAAAGCCTAGTCCATAGAGTTAGTATAAATAGGAGTAGTTTACCTCATTTGTACTTTCTCTTCCACCTTGATTCTCTCATCCCTTGAATGAATGCAATCTATCTTGATCTTGGTACTTAGCATATACATCACATAAAATCTAAGTGTTCTTGATTTGATTGATTTGGCACCCACAACCTTCTCAGGCACACCAACGATTTTTTTTTTGGTTCTTAATTCTATTATTATTCTTCTCCTTATTCAAACTCTCAAGTTTTATGTTTGTTCAATTAAGCTTGATTTGAGTTACAGGTGCTAGAAGATATTTAGAAACTGTCATCTTAATCCTAAGGGTTTGCAAGAGAACCCAATTGAAAGGTAATATATATGTTCTTATGCTTCATTTGTAGTTTGCTTCTAATGAAGGTAATATGAAATCAGGTATTTGCTTTCAACATTGAATGTCTCTCTGTATTGATTTGGGGGTGCTATTATATAACAAAAAACTGGTTTGAATTATACTGGAATTAATTTTGCTGTTTATTTTTAGCTATGAGGAAGTCATGAAGCAAGGATGAAAATATATTCTGTTTCAACAAGATGTTATTTGCTTTTGGAGCCTTAGTGTACGAAGAACTCTCTTACAAGATCAAGGGTAACTGGATCTTTGAATTCTCAAGTTTTAATCTTTGTTGATTTAGTACTAACAAATAAATTTTTGTACCTCTATTTTAATTTATATCAGAGTTACCTGGAATTTGTTGGGACTAGGATGAGGTAATTTAAGTAAAAACTTTCTGTTGAGCATCAACTTTTATATACATAGTGTTATTTCTTTTATGCAGGCTTTCATCTGATGGTCAACATTTTTTCACTTCGTATGATGAGGTCTATGATAGTTTTGATGCTATGGGTTTGCAAGAAAACCTCTTGAGGGGAATTTACGCTTACGGTATGTCCAATATTAAGAAACTTGTGTTCCTTCAATTAGTCAATGAGATCAAATTTTTTAACTTATGGGTCCTCATTCACTAGGTTGAAGATAAATAATGGAAAATTGTATATACACACACTTGATGGATACATTCTCTGATCAAATTTGAGACAATGTATATTCATCAATGAATATGCATTCAACGAAATTTTAATTATATACATAGGGGTTGTTTTGGCAGTTGCTAAATGGTTTGGTACGTTAGAATGATTAAGAGGTCTTATGATAAACTCCAAAATAAAATATGGTTGTTTGGTAATTGTTAATAATGAAATTAGGGTGCTGACTGGTTAAGGGAGTCCCAAGATAAAAAATCATTTAGAGGGTTTTGGAACCATTAAGAGGTAGACGTTTTTTTTTTTTTTTTTTGCCAAACAAGATTCACCTCTTAGCGATTCAAAGATTGCCTCTTGATGGAACTATCAAGGGGTACACAAACAGCTCCGTAATGTATATACACTATACAAAATTTCATAAGTCATTTGTTTGCTCTTTATATAATTTATATATCCACTGACAAACCCCAAATTCGTCTCCTACCCAATCTCTCCAACCGAGATCCCATATACCCACCGGTCTGCCAACCACCGGCCGCCAACCACCTCCGGCGGTCGCCGAGCCGGCGAAACAAACGAATCCGGCAAGAAATTCTTTGGCCTGCCAAGATCCACCCGCCATTTGGCGACCCACAACACGTGGCGGCTTCCCATTCGTCCACCTCACCCGCCAACCGAGCAGCCACCATTAGCGGGTGGTCCTTTTCCACCTCAGCTCCACCTCATCGCCACGTATTAGCCACCTCAGCGGACCGCCAAGCTATCCAGTCTCCATTGGCGGTTGGTAGTGTGTTGGCGGCTCCACATTCGTCCACGTGTCGACTCCCCATGAAACCCTAATTTTTCTTATTCTTTATAACCAGCCGACACCCCCCACCCCACCTCCATAAAATATTGCTTCCTTTCTTAATCTCCTTTGTGTTCTAAGGGTGGGGGACCAAATTAGTATTATTTTTTGAAAGTTGGGGGGGGGGACCAATATTAGTTAATTATATCTTAGTTAGTTGGTGGTTCTCTAGATCTTTCTACTCACGGGTTTTTGTGGTTAACGGAGCTCGATTTGTCAAGCGGTTGGTTGGTGGTTTACTTAGCACGCTCGGTTTTTCAAGCGGTTGGTTGAGTTACGACGGTTTTTTTGAGAGCGAAAATATGGGTCAAGTAAGTTTATTATGTTGTTAATTATGTTGTTAATGATGTTTATGTATGGTTAACGCTATATTTTGCATAATGTTAAGGTTTTACGTAAATTTTGTTTATAATCTTTAGGTTTTAACGTTATGTGTTAAAGATGGTTTATGTGTTAAAGATGGTTTAAAATGTATATATGTTGCATAATGGTTTATGTGTTTATATATGGTTAACGCTATATTTTGCATAATGTTAAATTTTGTTATCAATTTTTAGAGTATATATTTTTCCGTTTATGTGTTAAAGATGGTTTAAAAATGTATATATGTTGTTATTTTATGTGTTAAAGATGGTTTAAAAATGTATATATAGTCTTATTTATGTGTTAAACATTGTATAAAAGTTGTTTAAAAATGTATATATGTATTTATTTATGTGTTAAAGATGGTTTAAAATGTATATATGTTGTTATTTATGTGTTAAACATGGTATAAAAATTGTTTTAAAATGTATATATGTTGTTATTTATGTGTTAAACATTGTTTAAAAATGTATATATGTTGTTATTTATGTGTTAAACATGGTATAAAAATTGTTTTAAAATGTATATATGTTGTTATATAAACACTAAAAATTGTCAAATTGTTAAAAACCTTCAAAAGTATAAAAAATGTTAGAGTTTTTAAAATGATTTTAGTGAAAAATTGGTTTGCATTGGTGAAAATTTGGTTTTTAAAATGATTTTAGTGAAAAATATGTTGTTAATAAAATGATTTATGTTATTATTTAGAGAAATGTGTTAAACTAAAAATTGGTTTGTATAGTGTGTAGGTTTAAAATGGGTTAGGATGTTATCGAAAAAAATATTATACTCTAAAAAATTAAAGTGGTTGCATTGGTTATTATGGTGAATCTTTTTGTCTATGTAATTATAAAGTTGTTTAAATTGTTAAAGTTGTGTTTGGTTGATATGTTTAAATTGTTGCCTATTGTTCAAACATAGTTAGAAACATGTGTCCTCATGACGGTGTGTCCTCACATGTGTCCTAACGGTAACAAATTACTTATTAGCATGTGTCCTCACATGTTTAATCAAACTATAAAAATAGAGATAGGTAACCAATTAAAGTTGTATGTTTTACGTATATAATTAAATTAAAACATGTTAAATAAAATTATAAATATAATTCTTAATTATAATTTTTTTAAATTACTAATTACTTGGGATATATAAACTTGATTAAATTTATTTAGCATGTGTCCTCACATGTTTAATCAATCTATAAAAATAGAGATAGGTAACCAATAAAAGTTAAATAGTTTACTAATTACTTAGGATATATAAAAATAGGTAAGCAATTAAATTATGCATTGGCCATCAAATCCATGGGCTTACTCACTATAAGCACTCTAAGGGGGTTTAAGGAGGCTGCCTATAAAATGGTGGCTGAATGAGAATGATTTTTTAAATGCCTTGGCGTTACTGTTCTCACCGCCTCTTGTGTGGACTAGTGAAATTACCGAGAGGTTTGATATGTCAATGTAAAACAGGTAACATGTGTCCTCACATGTTTAATCCATTCATAATTAAGTAACCAACATACATAATTATATGGTTGGTGGATTATAATATAGGTAACCAAATAAATTATGCATTGACCATCAAATCCAGGGGCGTACTCACTATAAGCACTCTAAGGGGTTTAAGAAGACTGCCTATAAAATGGTAGCCGAATGAGAATGGTTTTTTAAATGTCTTGGCGTTACTGTTCTCACCGCCTCTCGTGTGGACTAGCGAAATTACCGAGAGGTTTGATATGTCATTGTAACAGTTAAACATATATAAGTAAGCAATTAAAATATGCATTGACCAAACTAATTAACAATTAAATATAAAACAAATTCTAGTATAAGACACATTTAATTTATGTTTTTGAAATTAACATCGTGTTTTGAATATATATTTTATAGGATGAACATTTGAGGCCGTCTTTAACAGTTAGGAGTAAGCTTTCGTACATACCGAACATTAGGAATTCGTTTCCCGGCCCGGCGCTGGTTCTATTTAGGGCCATGCCATTTGGTCCTTGGCTTGACTACAACATGGAGGGTGGAGATGCGATGCTTGTCACATACTTTCTTCAAAATGAACAGCCGGGGTCGGGTGGTGAACATGAGGATTTACACTATTCAATAAAGGGTCACGTGCGTCGTTTTGGCCGAGAGGAGTTCATGCTCATCACAGGACTTACTTTTGGTTCGCTTCCGACTCAAAACAATGCAGATGGCAATACCTTGGTCGCAAGGTTATTTCCACAATTCGTTCCACCACGGGGTGCACGTGTTGATGCTTATCGGGTGGAACTGAGACAGGTTATAAACGTGTGGGACAATACGTTTACCGACTTAAATGACGATGATAAAGTGCGCATAGCACTTATTATCATGGTTGAGATGGTGTTCCTAGGTCGTCAACATCATCAGGGCGCCGTTATTGTATGTTTCTTATTTATGTGTGTAGCACGTTATTGTGTGTTTCTTATTTATGTGTGTAGCACGTTATTGTGTGTTTCTTATTTATGTGTGTCTTCTCTTTTACAATGTAACTGTTCGGCCCTTGACCACGATTATGTTAATTGTACGATGTTTTAATACTTATGTATGTATTTAATATTTATGTAACTCTTTTAAAGTTTCATGACGGATTTGAATCATAAGCACTATTTCATGACGGAATTTAAATAATTGTAATTTATGTCTAATAGTACCATAGTAATTCAACAGTAAGATGAATTATTGTAAAAATCACGTGAAAGATTGTACCAATTATTTTAAGGATCACGTGAAAGATAGTACCATAGTAATTCAACAGTAAGATGAATTATTGTTTTTTACGTCTAATAGTACCATGTCTTAATGACTCTTGCTTTTATCAGTATTCAATTACTGTCATCTTTATCAGTCTTGTCATCTTTTTACCCCTGTAGTGTTGTCATCTTATCAGTATTACTTTTATCTTCATGCCAGATGAATTATTGTAAGGATCATGTGAACAGTTGTACCAACGTCTTAATGACTCTATATACTAACCAATGAAAACTCTCTCCCCCTTTTCTTGCACTGCCACTGATGCACTACTATTTAGTCACATGATTCACTAAGGGTTTTTCAGACGAATCATTAATACTTGTAAAAGGCTGAAAAGTAAAAGATGATTGACGCTTCTGCATAAGGCTGAAATAATTCAGTATTGGGTCTTAAAATAATGCTGAAACGTCTGTAAAAGGCTGAAAGGTAAAATAGAGATGACGCTTCTGCATAAGGCTGAAGGCTAAAACAGAGATGACCCATGTGACTGCATAGTGTACTAGTCTACTATTGTTTTTATCTTGTAAGTAGTACACTATTGCTTTTATCTTTTACCTGGATTTGCAATCAACCCATGTGACTACTTCTGAATGCTTTTATCAACAATTAAGTCACATGGATTACACTTGATGATTCATGGTCTGATACTTCTTATAAATAGGAAGTGTCTCATTAACCGAAACCACACAACTGGAGAAATCTGCAAAACATACATCCTACTGCAAATGGCTTCTTCGTCAACTAACCCCCTTTACTTCATAGTTCAAAATGAAAAATATTGGATTGAGATTGGCATTTTGGTAAGCTTTTTCAACAACTTCATAGTTCACCTTATTTCACATTATAGTTCAGTTTATTTCATGTTGTATTTACAATGTTGATAATTTGTTAAATCTGCAAAACTTTTTCAGCATATTCCTTTACCCTTTGTGAATATGTGGAATTTGAACAATCACAAGAAGTGTCTAATAAGGTTTGGAAGATGGGGCCATCCTATGAACCTGATTCTTATGCCAAATGGATGTTTCTGCATGTGCGGCGAGTTTCGCCTCATGTTTATCCAACACAAGCTACAAGATGCCGCTTGGTTGAAGTTCAAGCTTGTTCAAGATCGACCTACTACTGGGATGGCTAGTTTGTACGATGTTATTTTTGAGGTGGAGGAGGTGTGATATGTTTGTACCAGTTTTATGGTGTAGTTGTCTAATTTCATGCTTTCAATTAAATGAACCCCCTTTCATGTTTCAAACAGGGGTTGTTTTTTTACTTGCTGTTATTTATTTTAATTTAAATGAAATCATCCCCTTAGCAGTGTTATCATAGTACCATATTACTTCAACAGTAAGATTCGTCTGAAAAGCTAAAACAGTAAGATTCGTCTGAAAAGCTAAAACAGTAAGATTCGTCTGAAAACTCAATAAGTGACAACACACCCTCAATCAGTAAGTAGAGAGTGTTATTCAATACTGATAAAACATATAGCTAATAAAGCAACAATACTTGTCTAAAAAAGTAAGGCCACAATTGATTCATCCAAAAAAAATTAAATAAAATAAAGGGAAAACATGGCTATAAAAATGGTATATCCCATGAACCAAATACTGAAACCTCTCATACAGTTTTTATCTAGCTCTTACTGCAACAATGGCTGATAAATTGCGTTCCTCATCAACAAACCCTCGTTCTCAAAGAATGTCTGGAAACCCTCGTTCCTCTCAATTTGAAAACCCTCCTTCTCAAAGAATGTCTGGAAACAACCACAAGGGTGTAGCGTGGTGGTAAGGGCTTGGTCACTACATAGTGGTGAACCCGGGTTCAAGCCATACTCGCAGTAGAATACCTGTCATTTCTTGTGGCCAACAGGGTTTAACTGGGGCTGTATGTTTAGCAGTCAAAACTTGCGAGGGGCTTCCTAGCCCAGTTGAACCTCTCTAAAAAATAGAATGTCTGGAAACCCTCGTTCCTCTCAATTTGAAAAGCCTCCTTCTCAAAGAATGTCTGCAAACCCTGATTCTTCTCAAATTAAAAACCCTCCTTGTACTCAAATAATGTCTGGAACACTACGTAGGCAAATAGCAAAAAAGGAAGGGGAGATAGCGGCGATACAAGAAGAATGGGTGCGTAAGCGTGGGGAACAAGATATAATTGAAGAGGAAATCGAAAACAAGAAGAAGTTCGTCAAAGAACTTCAAAAGGAGATTCGAGCCCAAGAAAAACGTGTGAAGGAGGATTATCTACCTTGGTATCCACAGATGCAACAACTAATCGATGCTAAGGAAGCGTGGATTTCTTCGATAAAAGAACTATATCCGAATGATAACTAGGGGAAGTTGTTGTAGTAGATCTCAACTATTCGCGTTTACGCTTATCTTATTTTATGTCTAAGTTTGTTTTCCTTTTCTATGTCTAACTTGTTTATGTGCGTTTACGCTTATCTCGTTATGTATCGGTGTTACCCAAAATCTCTAATAGTATTCCGTCTTTGTTTTCGTTAATATATAATGTTTCTTGCCGAAAGTCATGTTTTATTAATGCAATTAAACTAAAACAGTAGGATGGGTTACAATTCAACAACTAACTAAACTGAACATTCTGGTCAAGACTATTAAGGTCGATAGTCCCTATTGGCTCTAGCTGACTGCTTCCTCTAGCTGAATACGGGATCAAAGGACATTGTGTGCTCGTATGTCCGTATTCTTCACACCTTGGGCACCTCTTCCGTGAACGACTTTCCCCACGAGATGTGCGACGATTGTGGACTTTCGGTCTTCCGACCGGCCTCTTTATTACCAGTGGTGGTAGGACGGTAGCTAGAGGGACTTCTGGAGACTCCCATGTGTCTGCAGGGCCCACTGGATAAATTACCCCTTGGTACGTTGCCCTGTACAGTTCAGTCATGTAATAACGCACGGTGATCAAGTTATAAACATCCTTTTTACCCAATTTTTTTGCAACCGCAATGGCATGCCCGCAAGGTAACCCGGACATCTGCCATTTCCTACATGAGCAATTTCGTGTACCCATGTCAACCTCTGCACCCCTTTCATCGTCGCGGACCTCCCACTTGCCATAGCCGATTCCTCGTACCTTCCAATGCGCGGACTTCCCAATCCTCTTCTGGATCTTGAGTTGAGCCCATTCTGTTAGCGGGTGATTTAATTCACCTAACAAGATAAAAGATTATACAACATATAAATTCGTCTAACAAAATAACAATAATTCAAGTCTTACGTAAAAGTAACAAATTGACCCAACAAAAACCTGCTTTACGTCGACGAAGAAAATACCACTCTTGTTGAAATTCTCTGAAGTACTCTATGAGTCCAACTATAGGTAATCTACGTGAAAACCTTGACATTGCGTTAATCGACTCTGCACTGTTAGAAGTCATAATATTGAAACGATGCACCGGAAAATGAACCCTTGACCACCTCTCCACCCCGACCTCTTCCATCAACTGAGCACCTGCAGGTACGGCGACTCACAGAATATTCATCATTTGGTCAGACACGTATGTGGTGTAAGCCTTGCATGCCTTCCAGTATGGGGTTTTATAAGTTTTGATAAGTGGGGCCCTAGATCTTACGTTCATGACTAAATGTCGACAACATAAGGCATGATATGCGGTTGGAAAAATTGCAGAAATGGCGGCGTTTATGGAAGCGGCCCTATCCGACATAAACACCAAATCTCTTGGCTCACCGATGCATTCTTTCAACCGGTTGAGAAACCACGTCCACTCGTCCGCCGTCTCGGACCTACCTACTCCGAATGCAACGGGCACAATGTTGTTGTTCCCGTCCATGGCCACAACCAAAAACATCGTACCGAGATAACCCCCCTTCAAGTGCGCAGCGTCTATTATAAGGACAGGACGCAAGTTGTTCAAAAATGTTTCGATCTGCAAAAACGCAGGTGTTTAGAAAGCAACATCAACGGTCAAAAAGAAATTTTTTAAAGTTATCGGCTATAAACGTACCGATACACCGAGGGAAACGAAACACTCGGCAAAACGCCCGTCGGAGTCTCTCCTTATTGTCGTTTTGGTACCTTCATTTCGGCGCTCCAAGTTATACAAATACGTAGGCAGGCGGGTGAACGACTCTGAATGACTGCCTCTGATTAGCATTAGGGCCTTCCATCTCGCACGCCACGCGGTGGCATACGATATCGTATATCCATAAGTTTCCTGAATGTCATCCATGATGTCGTTTGGCGTTAGTGCTCTGCGGGCATTTACAAATTTTGACTTTAAAATGTTACCCAATATTTTCTTGTTGGCTTGACGGTGTGTAGAGTTGAGTTGGGTCCTCGAACAAGTGTGTACGTCATACAAGTGTCTTACCATAAACATACTCCCATTTCCAACAAATTGGGCTTTCATAACCCACTCACATTGATCGTGGGCACATACAATCTCGTACCTTTTTCTGTCTGACCGCTTCGTCTTAAACTCAAAATGTTCTTCTAGGAATTTCTGCCCGACCGCTATAATCATTTGATCCTTCATATCAAATACTTGACCATTTTTTACCCTTTGACTACGTCTATAAGGTACTACTTCGTTGTTGGTCGACATGAAATCTTGGGTATGAATGAGAGGAGGCATATCAAAGAAATCATTTAAACCTTGTCGAAACTTGAAAGGTTCCGCATCTTCTTCAGTTTGTTGTTCGGTTTCGACATCTTCGTTATCTGATGAATCAATATCAGATAAACCCCTGAAAACATGGGATTCATCTTCTGGACACCCGACGAACTTTCTACGCTCGTATTCTTCTTCGTCTTCTTCTTTTTCTTCTTCTTCATCTTCTTGTTGTTGTTGTCTGTTGCGTCTGTTGCGTCTCTGGGACAACTTCTGGATAATGGTCACTAACACCACATCCAAAATCTGGTTGATAGGAACTATCGAATTCAGGAACATACATTTCTTCTTCGTTGACCTCGTTCGAAGTACCACCTCCATTAACTACAAATACGTCGACATAAAGTTTAGGTGGTTCACTTGAGCCTATCGCCATTTGCATAAACACCCTAACATCTTCATCGTCGGTTAACTTCAATATCTGGCCACCGTTCTTGTACACTACATTCACTTCACTAATCGAACGGTCCAGTCCGCATTTTCGACAACAGTAATCAACAAGATGTTGATATGTACTGTTTACTTTCATCCTAACACCTTGAGTCTCTGTTTCTTCAGTAATAACGTAATCCCATCCGTCGCTTCCTTCAGCCCAATGACCACCGGAACAAAGATATAGCTTTGCTTTATCTACACCGTAACTCATTTTCAATACACATAAATTTTACTGATATCAGGGGAAATAATAAAGTGAGTAAAGGGAAAGATGGTTGAGAAAACTGATATGAGAAAACCATCAAATTCGTTCATGTTAAATACTGAAAATATGCTTATTGATTGGACAATTTAAAATAATAATAGTACAATAATAGAGGTTAGAATATCAGCTTTCTCGTGAATTAGGTTTAGGGAAATTAGGGTTTCATGGGGAGTCGACACGTGGACGAATGGGGAGCCGCCAACACACTACCAACCGCCAATGGAGACTGGGTAGCTTGGCGGTCCGCTGAGGTGGCTAATACGTGGCGATGAGGTGGAGCTGAGGTGGAAAAGGACCACCCGCCAATGGGTTGGCGGGTGGAGGTCTGACTTGGCGGGTGAGGTGGACGAATGGGAAGCCGCCACGTATTGTGGGTCGCCAAATGGCGGGTGGATCTTGGCGGGTCAAAGAATTTCTTGCCGGATTCGTTTGTTTCGCCGGCTTGGCGACCGCCGGAGGTGGTTGGCGGCCGGTGGTTGGCGGACCGGTGGGTATATGGGATCTCGGTGGGAGAGATTGGGTAGGAGACGAATTTGGGGTTTGTCAGTGGGTATATAAATTATTTTCTCATCATTTTATGCTTTTGTGGAATGATAACCCTCTGCAATTCAGCAGAGAGGGATCGTCTCCTTCACCAAGGGTAGCCTATTTGGTTTTTTGATTGGTTAAGCAAATGTTTCTTTCTTTTTATGCATTTTAATTTCCACTTTAAAATGTCAATTATCTTGAATTCTTGCAGTGTATAAACAATGAATGGAGGGGATTTTTTGGATGGACTTTTAGATTTCTGCTCCTTATTTGCAACACACTGGAAAGAGCAAGAATCTTCATCACTAAGAACGGTAACCTCAAAGTTCATGTCTTTTGAGTGATTTGTAAGTTGTTAACATATCAGTTCCTCACCTACAAATTTTACGAATTATTTATCTTGACACAATCTTTTGACACCATTGTTTTAATCCGGGTTGAACCCACTTGGTTTTAACATCACTGGTCATCATTAAATATAAAGAATAAAATGAGAGCCTTGCTAAATGCAGATTTTACATGTCTTTCATTTCAAATTCGGTTTAAGTTAAGATTTTGTTGGAAAGGTGTCCCAGGTTATGCCTAGACAAATCCGAACAAATTGTGACTGCAAAAAGTTAGCCCTGATAAACTCAGTTGCCTCAATTGTTGCGTACGCCTGGATTTGAACCCTGACAGATGGGAAACTCCACCACATCCCCCAAGGCGTCAACCAATACCCTGGGCAGATTTGAACCTTGTGGTGTAAATTCAGATTTAAGTTCACTTGTTTTGTAATCATACGCTATTCCCTACTACTGGATGTGATATACTGGGTTTATTTGGTTTATATTGTTTTGCACAATTGAATAATTATGAAGGCTGTCCTATTGTATTACAAAGAAAGCAAAATACAAACCACTAATGAAAATTTATACATGAATAAGTTATTCTATTGTAAAAGTTTTACCTGGGTCTATTTATTAGTTTAATGCAGAATTTGTGCCTGGATCAATTGATGGACATGTAGCATTGAAGTATTCTAATCATCAAACAGAAACAATCATTGGTATCTTTATCCAAAGCTTGGGGGTATGTTTTACAAGTTTTAGTTTCTTAGTTGCACCTTGCAAGCATTCCACATCTTCATGTTGCACTTTAAGTTTTACCTTTTGATGTCAAAAACTATTTTGTTACAAAAAACAGATAAGGTAATATGATATTAGCTTTATTACTAATTCATCATCATTATTTTCTTCTTTTGTTTAGGAGAGTTTTACGTAAATGCAAGGAACTTGTTTTTTAATTGAGAGTGATAGGTATGGAAAAACTTGGCTTTCTGCATAAAGCTCCCTCCTAAAAGCTTACAGAATAAACCACTACCAAACAGTCATGTATAGCTGACCGAATTAATTGTGAGTCTCATTAAGCTACTAACAAACAGGCCCTTAATGGAAAACCAACCAAATATAACTTTTTAAGAAAACGCGAGGAGCAATCTCAGCCACTCATCTCGGTCAACACAGTCGGCTTTGACCGGTCCCCCCCTTTAATAATCTCTATCCTCCCATGAATCGCGTCAATCCTTCGTGATCACGTCCACCTTAACCGCGAGATGAGTGGCTGAGATTGTTCCTCACGTTTTCTTAAATTGACATGCTTCTCATTTGAACCTTCCCCTATATAAATATATGTATATAAATATGATTATAGTGCAATATGTTTATAATTGTGAACGTGAGCAAAGCCGTGGGTACACCACGTGGCATATTCAAGCTGAATAATACCAGGCCGAATGTTATGCATTATTCAAAGTGAATAAATACAACATTCGGACCGAATAATACTGAATGCTATACTATTCAGTCTGGATGTTATTCAGTTTGAATAATCCTGTATTATTTGGACCGAATAGGACACGTGTCGCACTCTCAGTAGTCCTCACGTTCACAATTAGATTTGAGTTTTCATTTCAACCCACACATATATATATATATATATATATTATTTTTAGTTTCCACATGAACATATATTCTATGAGGCAGTGGTGTGGTTTTCAGAGATCTTTTTCAACCATTGAATTTGATGCTAATTGTGTCTTTCCCATTTTTCTTGTTATAGCATACAAAACTTTAATGATGTCCATCCTATGATCTTTTAGAGACTTTAGTGTGAAAGCCTCATGCTCTTATCTAACTATTGCAGTATTGCTTACCTATTTGTTTGCAGATTGGTATACTAAAAAATAATATTGTGAAGCTTTTGACGGTATTGAGACGCATGCATGATTAGTACGTGAATTGTCCTTCTAAGAAACTTTCTATATATTTATTGTGAGATGGTTGGTACATAACCATCCTTGAATATCCAATTATCCATGAATGTCTGTACATTAAAGTATACGAACGTAAAAACATCAACTATCTGCTCGTGATTTATATTCAGTTTTTGGAGTTGCTTTTGGTTTTATGGCCCTTGAATACAAAGTCCTTGATATATTATATATGGTTGTTTTTTGGAATTTAAAGACTTGTGACAAGAATTGTACGTCTCTATGGTATTGTAAAAAGTATGTATATGATTTGTGTTTTTAATATTTTGTATATTATAATTAAAGTTTAGTTCGTATTTGAGTGAATCAACTTATTGAACAAAACCATGTGCAAATGGTGCTTGTAGTCTAAGGTCGCGTTTGGTTTGCTGGAATGTTTTTGAAGGAATTGGAATCCAATTCCATATCCTGTTTCGTTGGCAGGAAATGGAATTAGAATCCAATTCCATAATCTGTTTGGTTGGCAGAAATTTCCAATGAAATTGGAATTCAGATATGCAAAATTACAGAATTACCCTCCTTTTGTTTTTATGTTTTTTTCTTACTTTTTTTTTCTTACCACCATCACAACCTCCGGTAGCCCTACCACCCCCACCATCACCACCAAACATCTCCCCCGCAACCTCCCCACCTCCCCAAACCCAAACAAGTTTCTTCCAAATACATCCCAGTCGGCATTGCCGCCATTAGCGTTCTTTCCATCATCGCCTTTTTAAAGATAAAACAAGAGGGGTATGATGGTCGGCGACGAACCAGCGGCGGTTAGCGAAGCAGAGGCGGCGGGCGGCGGCGGGTTGAAGCAGCGGCGGCGGTCGGCGGCGGGTTGAAGCAGCGGCGGCGGTCGGCGGCGGTCGGCGGCGGGTTGAAGCAACGGCGGCGGTCGGCGGTGGGTTGAAGCAGCGGCGGCGGTCGGCGGCGGGTTGAAGCAGCGGTGGCGGTCGGCGGTGGGTTGAAGCAGCAACGGCGGTCGATTGGAAGGCAGGGGATTGGAAGCCACGACGGTTGAAGGGAAGTAGTAAGTTAGGCATCTAATTGAAGGGTAATCTGGTAATTTGGAAATTCTCATGTCAAGGGACTTTAAAATCCTTCGAGGTGCCTAAGGATTTCAAATTCCTTCATTTGAGGGATTTTAATTCATTCCCCCAATACCAATTTCTCTAAATCTTACCAAATGCAGGAATCCTTGGGAATTGGATTCCAATTCCTTCAGATTCCCAAGGAATCCTGCATACCAAACCATGGCGGATACTTGAGTAATGATACTAGAGTAATTTCCAATTTGATGGTTGTTTGTTGTTATGGAGGTTGGAAATGGATGTTGAACAAAGATTTCTCAAATGCAGTTACCGGATGCAATGCTTAAATGATGAGGCTGGTGTGATTTATCTCGAGCTCAAGAGTCTGAATTAACAAATCCAAGTTATTCTTGGCTATAGAATATTGTTAGGGTAAAAATCCACAATCGCACGACGACCGACTATAATCGTAAGACAAGTGTTAGGACAATGGTCCTATATTAAGATAAGGTCCTAAGATAAAACCTAAAAGAACTATCGAATAAAGATCATTGAACATCGAACGAATACATCGAAAAAGTCGAACGATGACTACAATGTCGTACGATGGTACTAACGAATAAACATACGAAGTTCATGTCTTTAATGCAGGCAAGCTGATTATAATATCTAACAATTGTCCACCTTTGAGAAAGTCTGAGATCGAGTACTAGGCTATGCTCGTTGGAGTTCATCACTACAACGAATATGTTTTAAATTATATATCGTTCGATGGTAACCAGCGACACCAAGACGGACCGTTACAAGCAAGATTCTCACAGCAGTTACAATCTGGACATTAACTCTCAACCAATACCGTTGGACAATTACTCTCCGAGCATTAAATATCAACAATAACGTTGGACGGTTACGATTTGGACAATGATGAACCATAGTACCGTTGGACGGTTATTTTGAAGCTACTATAAAAGAAGGATCAAACCAACATTTGAAGACACGAAGTCTGCTCAAAGCTCACAAGTTCTCTATTAGCTATTCTTTGATCATCAGTTGTAATTTACATTCGATCTCATTGTTATTTCTCTTGTAATCGTACGACCGAAGCTGTATACTTGAAGGATATCACCCCTAATTGGTGATCATAGTGCATTGTCGACTTACCTTCTAGGTCGACCGCAGGTTTTTTCCTCCTTCGAGAGGTTTTTCCTGCGTCATCAAATTATTTGTCTCATTTTACTTTCTCGCACTTCTCATTGATTGTAATTTCTTTCTCTCGACGGTTAAGCCTCACACAAGTTTCTTACGACATCGAGTTGTGTAATTTTTTACATAAACAAATATCATTATAATGTTTTGCATGATCTTAATAAAACTTCATTTTGTTCATAAATCATTTTATTAGTACATTGTTACGATTTTGTTTTTAAACATACAAATTGGATTTTTCAACAACGAGTTTCGCTAATTTATCTCTTATTGATCTACACTTACAACCCGCTGCATCGCGCGCGGTATTGGACTAGTATATATATATATATATATATAGAAAAACACTACTTTTTTTTTACTTTCTTTCATTTAAAAGTAGTTTTAAGATACGTATTGAAACATAAATTTGCTTAAAGCATCCATTTTTAAGGGTATTTGAGATTGTGCCTCCACTAATCTCGACATCCACTAATCTCGACAAGGTGTATCAACAGCTAAAACATGTTGTCCTGTGTTAATCCCCATTGACCATAATCTGGCTGGATTCGAACCTGGAGTAGAAAGATTAACAAGCCACTTCCTTTACAAACCCTAACCAATATGCCACAGTCTTATGATTAACATCTCATTTCTTCGTCGTGAAGAATTTGTTACAAATACTCTATGAAAAAATAAATATCTTTATTCATTTGACAAACAAATAATATGAAATTAAATGTTTAGGAAGACCTAAAATAATATTTTATAAATTATATTAAGTATTTTAATAATATAATTAACTGTATAACCTTTTAAATAATTATTTAAAAAATTAAAAACTAAATTATAATTATAAATATCTATATTTATAATTGTTTTTATTAGTTTAATATTTAAGGAGTGTTTAATACAAGAGAGTAGATAGCTTCTTGGGTTGATGGTTTGATTCATCTTGTTTATGGAAGTTTGTTAATAGATTGAAGTGTTAATTTGCACATATTATGTGGGTTTGTTTATGATGATGAGTTATACATGTTGAAATTTGAAGTTTTTTTATGTTAGGTATTTGGACTAACTTGTTTGCAAATTGATTAATTATCATGTCTCAAGTGTTATTAGTTCTATAAAATGTATGAATTCTGAATTTTAATTTCACATCTGAAAAATAAGAGATAGATGGTGCATCTTTTAAGTTTTCAGAGAACAATAAGAGGTTTTAAAACCTTTTTTAAAAATATAACAAACAATATTGAATGTCCAATCCTCTTAATTTTCATATTTAAGAAGGTTTTTTGAACAAAAAGTTGATTACTGACAACCGTAACAACCCTCATACGAAACCCGCCTCTTGGCATGGGAATGGGGCGGGTTTGGGGCGGGGACCTTAATCCCCATCCCCGTCCCCAATCCTTCATCTTCATCCCCGTCCCCATCCCCGTTGGGGAATTTGAGCATACCCTCACCCTCGTCCCCAACGGGGAACGGGGATCCCCAACAAGGAAGCGGAGATTTTTTTCTTCTTCGTGTTATTTATTTTAAATCAAATGTTTTGAGACACTATACATGTTTAAATCTCTTATATTCCAAGAAAAACTAATAATGCATTGCATAATAATTATAGACGTAGTTTTATAATAATTTAAAAACAAAATACCCCAAAAAAACTAATTTTAATCCAAAAAATATTTTTAGCAACAAACTTAAATGAATCAATTAATAGTCAAAACCAAATCGAATAATATTATAACATATATATCGAAACAAGAACAACCATATACCAAAAAATTAGAAAAAATAATATATAATTCAAATAAATATATTAATTAAGAGGAAAGTTCAAATGTGAACCACTTTTTGGTTGTGAACGTGATGACAACCGACAGCGCGACACGTGGCGGCTTTGAGTGTGGTCCCCCTCTTTAAATCAATGCCCTCCCATGAATCGCGCCTAGTCATCCGCCGTGGACTTGACGTGGCTCTTAGCCATCCGTCACGTGTCGCACTCTCGGTTGTCCTCACGTTCACAACCAAAAAGTGGTTCACATTTGAACCCACCTAATTGTTGGGATTTTGTGAGATTCTCGTATCAAACTGACACGAGAATTACTGTGATCTCAACCTAACTGGTTTGAGATACACGACAAAACCATATGAAACAAACTGTTCCAAAAGGTTTAAACAATCAAACCTAACTGGTTTGATTGAGCGGAAGCAATAACGATTAAAATCCCGAAAACATCACAGATCTTATTTGTTTATTTTATTACAGTTAATATGTAGGTTTAGGGTTATTACCTGAATTGCTTGAGATTAATCCACCCGTAATCGACCAAACGGAATTCCCTCTAGCTGGATCTAACCCCGGAACGCTCCACGAACAAACGGTACGCGAAGAACACTGAAAAACCGAAACTGGTTTTTGGATCTCTGATAAATTCGACAGAGAGAGAGAGAGTATGGAGAGAGAGAGGTTTCTTGGTGAGAAGGCTACTATTCAGTTCAATGATAATCTGATAGCCTTACCTATCTATTTATATGAAAACTTCCATATAGCTTTATTCTTTCTTTCTCTCTAAGAAAGAATAATTTCCATAATTATCTTTATTCTTCCTTAAGAAAGAATATTTACCAATTATTATATTTTTCCTTATAATAATTTCTAGATAATTATAAACCAATTAATTAACCCTTTTATATATTTATTTAACTAATAAATATATAACTGTAATTAATTATCAGAAACCTTTTACTTTGGGGTTTATACAGAAAACACCCAACAGTTTTATAATTCACTATTATAAAACTAAACTCTCCAAACTGGGGTTATTATACTATCCGAATTATAGGTCCTCACAGGTGTGACCCTCAAGTGACTTATAACGTTGGATGTGCGATCAAGTGGTTTGTCAACTTATGCACATAATGCTAACAGACTCCCACTTGTGCAAGTTGGCAATACCAGATTGATGACACGGACCTAAGGAGTCCCCTAGACAGGCACTTAGGCTAACCAGGTTATAAGCACCCTTATACCCAGGTAGGTGATAAAACGTTCCTAAAAAGGAAACAACATTTATGAACAAACTGTCCACAAATCGGGTATAACTAGGCTTTTCCTTTTGCATCACGATATTTCAATTTTGAGTATGAGCATGGATACAGTCAACTCTGAATACTCAAAGATTATGTTTCTCAACTATCCGACCTCTACTGATTGGTAAACGACAAAGAACAAATCAGTTCGTTTGGGCATGGCCATGCACTTCATCAGTCTTTTCAGTCAGTCAAGGGGCCCAGGAAATATCTCTCTTCGAAGAAGAGGTGCAAATCCCATCTTGCATATCTGCATTTGTCACCACGGCTTCCGCTGAATCTAGTTACGCCCCGTATGACCACCCTGTTACGGCGTGATGTTAGAACGTACTAAGTATCCAACAGTCCTCGCAATGCCAAACCAAATACCTCAGGTGCTAAGGACAACCTCTGGGAGTCTTACTCATGACTAAATCCATGGAGTAATCTCAACCGGCGGATCACCTCCGATATTCGCTGCTCTATCGAATATCCGTGTAGTTTTTGGTCTACATCACTTGTAGCTGTTATTGAACGACTGATCATAACCACCCAAAAACTCCACGATGACTTTATAGCCCTATCAGGTTCCCACCTTGATAAGTTGTCACGGATAATTTCAAATAAAAACTGAAACTAGTTTTTATTCCCGGATCAAAACATGCTAAGTGTAAAAGAGACAAAGAAACTAATTTCGTTTAGTCCTCCATATTCCACTCTGTAATAAGAACGAAATTAATAGCATTTCTAAGTTACTTTTATGGTGTCTACTCAACGTATACTAAATACTGATTTAAACGAAGTATCACCCTTCTTCAGTTTAAACCCTTTGATTAGCGTTTACCATACTAGTCAAAGAAATAACCAAAATAATACAAGTTTAGTATCCACTGATACTTCATACTTGATTATGCTAATTTTGCTCTTGCAAACACCCTTAAAACAAAATTAGACTTTTACCATATTTCCTGAACCTGGAGATACTAGAATAACTCCTGGTTTCCTTGAATATGTGACATCAAACTGCAACTTCCCTTAGTTGCTGTGTAGATACATGATTTCGACCTGAAATCTAACAAAATTTCCACTTACCAAGTCTGGTAAATCCAGGAAATTTACTCTAGTGTTTTATAACACTTTGGAGTCAAAAAGATATTTAATATCTTTAATTCATCCCAACACTATTTAATTATTGATCATCTCAAAGTCAATTATAACTTTATACAGTTTCTATCCTTTTTAATTAAAAGGTAGATCTTATATCTTATGAATTTATATCCTACCTGGATCATAATTCCGAGATATATTAAATCAATAATTAATACACACAGACATATATACTTATATATATCTTTTATTCTTTATCACGGAACTAGATATAGAATAAACTGGGCTCCCACTAACCTATATGAAAACTGACTATTACTCAAAAATAACTATTGACTTTAGTCAAAATTTGACTTCCTAGTCAATTCTATTTTAAGTAATACTAGAATTTAACATTTACAAAACTTAACTGGATCTTATCAAATCCCCAATTCCAAAACGTGGAATTTCCTAGTTTTATAAATACTGATGTTGTTAACGTCATCTGAGACAACATCCTAAATTCTTTCTAAAACACATGAGTAATTAAATCTGACTATAAAATATTTTATAATCCTTTTACTCATGTATGTTTTATACTCAAAAATACATTCCTAAAATAATAGTACATCGTGTGTTTTTGACAGTTTTTCATATAACTATTACTTCAAATCAATTATTGAAGTAATTCTGTTAGTGTAAAACATGACATCTAGGATCTACTTATTTGAATCAAGTCAATCTCGACTTTAAACAGATTCAACAACATCATCATGCACAAGATATTAAATCAAGACAATAATTTTAAAATTTTAAAAACAATTTAATAAACCATAAATATCCAAAAGATCACAACCATTAAAATTGTTTTACAACCACAAATATAAATTTAAAATTGTCTTGATAAATATCTAATGATAAACTAGCACGTAGATCCTCGCAATCCTGGGCTCCTCACTTCTGACCACCTGCAATTTAGAATATTTGCACCAGGTGTCAACATACTTGTAAACTAACAAGTGAAAGTGATAAACTAAAGCAATCACAAATACCTGAGGCGTTATTGCCTGCTTTGTGACGCTTAGGACAGTTCTGCCTCCAATGACCAAGTTCATGGCATATAAAACACCTATTCTCGGTCCTGGCTTTGTTAGGCTTCACTTTCTTGCCCTTGCCCTTGCGTTCGTCATTGTTCTCGACCTTGGTCACACTCTGGCTTGCCTGAGACTGGCTTTTGCCCTTACTGGTGTTTCCATGCCTACGCTTCCTCTTTGCTCCACCATCTCCGACCATGAGCACATCCTTGGTCTTGGTCCCGGTCCCCATACTCAACTCAGCAGTTTTCAACATGGAATGCAACTCTGCAATTGTCTTTTCCATGTTATTCATATTATAGTTAATTACAAACTGCTTGTAATCTTCAGACAGTGAGTTGAGTATCGTATCCGTTGCTAACTGCAACGGAACTGGGTGACCTAGCCTCTCTAAGTGATCAATGTGCTTCTTCATTTTCATGACGTGATCACTAACTGAGGTCCCCTTGGCCATCTTGCACGCGTTGAATGCCCTGGTGGCATCATAACGCTCTGTGCGTGCTTGCGTCTGAAACATGTCCCTCAACTGGCGGATCATGTCATAGGCATTCGTGTTTATGAGCCCCGTTTGCAAATCTGGGCTCATAGTCGCAAGCATGAGACAGCCAACGTCCAGCAAATCATCAGAATGCTTTCTATAAGCATTTCTTACATTGGCAGTTGCATTTGCTGGAGGGGCTTCACCTAGAGGCTCTTCAAGGACATACCACTTCCTCTCGTGCCTGAGCACAATCATCAGATTGCGCTCCCAGTCGAGGAAGTTAGCTCCAGTGAGCTTGTCCTTTTCAAGAATGGAGCGAAGAGACAGGTTATTAGTGTTGGTTACAGTGTTTGCCATCTACACATTTAAAACATTTGGCTTTAGTAACTGTGAATAGACTCCCAACAAATATCAATAAACCCTTAAATGATAAGTATTGGGCTAGGATCCTTATTTCATACGTCCTGATGTACGGCTTGCTCACGTCACACCAGGCCCGTACTATTTCGATAGGTAAAGACTTATACCAATCACATCTAACTGACATGACTCCTAGATCTTTTCGGGACATCGGATAAAACCGTACATGTTTTAGTCCCTCAATGCATTTTGGCCCGATACGACACGGTGAATTGTTACAAAACCAAAACAGATCACACCATTTGGGACTGGTGTACTTATCACACCCCTTTCAACTTGGGGTTTGAACGCGGACGTCCAAGGCTTGTTCACTTCCAACGCCCGCGTACCTTACGCCGTTAGGTGTCCCAAGTGGGTTGCACTACTGATCTATGATTTTCTTGGGTTTTTAACTAAGTTTTGAGAAACCTTTTTATTTTCCAGTATTTTTAGAAAACTTTGCAATTTTAAAACTGACTGTTTTAAAAGGCAACCAATGTTTAATAACTAACTGTTAATTAAACATAGACGTTATTTAAAACTAACTGTTTTAAAAGCACTTGCTAATTAAAACTAAATGTTTTAACAGCATGACTGCTAACCAAAAACTAACTGTTTTTGAAAGCCCTCTTGCTGACCAAAAGTAACTGTTTTGTCAACATGCCTTTATAAGAAAAACAATCTTATAAACCTAAGGTTTTAAAATAAAATCTACCGTTTAAAAGGTTTGGAAAAACTGGTAAATTCAATTATAAAAACCTAACATATCTCATGATTAAATAGTTTTAAAACTCTCTCTAAATTTTAAAACGTTTGATAAAAGCTAAGCATGCAATAATTATCAACTAATAATGAGCAAACAGTTAAACACATCTACGCAGTTAAAGATTAACAACTACGCATTTAAAACATCTAATTACAGATTTGCCAATTAAATGACCTATTATAAATTTTCTCACGAAGCTCCCACTGGCCTTGGCATGTCTGATGGAACTCCGGGAAAAAGAAAATATTGAAAAAATATCCTAATGTCATTTTCATTATGAAGGGGTTGCAAGTAGCATACAGGTCTTAATGTACTAGGTCGGCAATTACTGTAATAGATACAACCAATATACACAACAGGTATAATTCATGCAATCATATAAAGCATTAAGCAAGCAAAGAACAATCCTAGATCCGTTAAAGATTATCTCGTTTGGTTTATCGTAAAACATGGTTTTAACTGATTTATAAAAACAAACTGTTTTATAAATCAAAACTAATATTTTAATCTGAAATCGGTTTTACTATAAATCTAATATATAAAACCAATTTTCTAAAATATTTGTTTTTTTTATCCAAAACGTATCAAACCGGACATTCCGAACCAACTGTTTGGAATTATAGACACTGGCCTAAAAATTGTGTCGTGGTTTGACCAACTGGTCAAACATTACACCTGGCCCATTTGACCAAAACTGAGTCAAATAACTGGTTTGATAAACACATGTTTAATAAAATCTTAAGATAATTTTATAAGATTAAATAAATTAATTTGGATAAAAACCTAAAACCATTAAACCCTTTTTGGGCCTCAAACTGGGTCCAAAATTTCTGGGTCTTGGGCCTCGGATAGGTTAGGCCCAATAAAACGAAAAAAACCCAAAAACACGATCTCGTGTTCGATCGAAAACGCCGTTACATCGACCACGGTCACCGTCGTGATCCGGCGATCAAACAACCATCGCACGGCCACCGTCAAGCGCGGTTTTTGGTCCGCCCTTAAAACACCATCGACGACGGCAACGGCAACCAAGGTCACCACCGCCGCCGCCACTGGGCCGATCGACGACAACAGCGGTCAAAACCGCCATCGCCGCCGTGCCCTACGGCTTCATCCGTAACAGACGCCACCACCACCGGGTGGTGGTGTGGCCTTGCGATCGCGATACCAAAACAGCCACCGCCGCCGCCCGGCGAGGCCGCAAGGCAGCCGGCGGACGGCTTGGTGGTTTGTGGTTTGTCCGGCGACGACGGTCACAGCCGCCGCCACTACCACGTTACAGCCGCCGCAACACCACCGCTAATTGTGGTTCGGCTCATTGGCCACCACCGCGAATTGCCACCAACGGAAACCGCCAGCCACCGCTAAGCCGATGGCTCGGCTTCGGTGATCCGGCCACAGCCGATTAGGCCACGGCCCACTGCGGTACACGGTTTCTTACCGCCGCCATTCTCGGTCACCACCACGATGGTGGTTCGGCCACGGCTTGGTGTCGTGCGGGTCCGGCCACCGCTGGAGTGCGGTTCGGCCGCCGCCTGGCGGTCCGGTCGGTCGCTGCCGCCGAGCCGCCGCCGTGGTGGTCTAACTGGCGATCGGTGGGATGGTTGCGGTTTTCCACCGTTCCGCCACCGATCTCGTTACCGTGTGTGATTTCGTGTTTTTAGTTTTAATGAGATATACGATAAACGAGAACTGATAAAATTAAAATTTTTACAACAACCGATAAAGATTAAACCTTTATCTAACTGATAAAGATTAAAGCTTTACCTAACTGATAAAGTTTTAGTTTTTATTGAAAAACTGATAATTACCCAAAAATCTTTACCAAACTGATAAAGATAATCAAATCTTTACCAAACTGATAAAGATTAAACCTAATAAAATCAAATCTTTACCAAACTGATAAAGATTATGTTTTTATTCAAAACTGATAATTATCAAACTGATTAAATCTTTACCAAACTGATAAAGATTAAATCCAAACTTTATTCACAAGAAACAATTTTAACGGATCTAATAATAACTAAAATAAACAGGTAAAACTGTGGCTCTGATACCACTGTTGGGATTTTGTGAGATTCTCGTATCAAACTGACACGAGAATTACTGTGATCTCAACCTAACTGGTTTGAGATACACGACAAAACCATATGAAACAAACTGTTCCAAAAGGTTTAAACAATCAAACCTAACTGGTTTGATTAAGCGGAAGCAATAACGATTAAAATCCCGAAAACATCACAGATCTTATTTGTTTATTTTATTACAGTTAATATGTAGGTTTAGGGTTATTACCTGAATTGCTTGAGATTAATCCACCCGTAATCGACCAAACGGAATTCCCTCTAGCTGGATCTAACCCCGGAACGCTCCACGAACAAACGGTACGCGAAGAACACTGAAAAACCGAAACTGGTTTTTGGATCTCTGATAAATTCGACAGAGAGAGAGAGAGTATGGAGAGAGAGAGGTTTCTTGGTGAGAAGGCTACTATTCAGTTCAATGATAATCTGATAGCCTTACCTATCTATTTATATGAAAACTTCCATATAGCTTTATTCTTTCTTTCTCTCTAAGAAAGAATAATTTCCATAATTATCTTTATTCTTCCTTAAGAAAGAATATTTACCAATTATTATATTTTTCCTTATAATAATTTCTAGATAATTATAAACCAATTAATTAACCCTTTTATATATTTATTTAACTAATAAATATATAACTGTAATTAATTATCAGAAACCTTTTACTTTGGGGTTTATACAGAAAACACCCAACAGTTTTATAATTCACTATTATAAAACTAAACTCTCCAAACTGGGGTTATTATACTATCCGAATTATAGGTCCTCACAGGTGTGACCCTCAAGTGACTTATAACGTTGGATGTGCGATCAAGTGGTTTGTCAACTTATGCACATAATGCTAACACTAATAACGCCAAAATTATACATGTTTTGGTCGTACTTAATTGCTTGATTTTACCCCATTTCTCACCCATTTACTCACATTTTGGGCTGATTCTTACTTTTGTAGGTTTTGGAGGCCGTGGAACGGAAAAGTATGAAAAAGGCGAAGAAACGTGGAAATTGGACAAACTCAACTCAGAGGGCTTTTAGCGTTCGCGAATTATTAAGTTTGGCGCCGCGAAGTGTGTAATTTCTAGAATGTTCATGCTTTTCACTGACTTTGCGTTGGCTTTGAAGATTCTCGCGCCGCGAAGTAGGCAATGACCCTTGACAGAAGATTCCAAAACTTGCCAAAAAAGGAAAAATAGGGTTGTTTTAAGTGTCTCGCGCCGTGAGACTGCCGCCTCGCGATCGCGAAACGAGCTCCGATGGCCTTTTAAATACTGATTCTCTCCTTCAGTCCAAGAAAATCATCTTTGAATCATCAAGCTATCATCTTTCAGTCAACCATCACTAGTCATCCGGTAGTTACTCTTTTTTAGGTTGATTAGTGAGAGAGAGAGAGAGAGAGAGAGTTGTGCCGATACGCTACCAGTTTGGTTCTCGATCATCTGTTGTTGTACGGTCGGTATAATGTATATCTCTATTATTGTTTTTGTTGTTTTCGTAATGTTTAGTGAGTAGTTTAATTAGTGGTACTTATTGTGGTAGATGAACCTTATGGATGATGTTTTTATGATTTAAATGTTTATTGGTTTGTTATTGGTTTATTGAATGTGATTTTATGGTTTCAGTTTGATTCGTATTGTATGGATATTTGAACTCGTTGGTTGGGTGTATCTGTTTGACCTAGATAGATAGACTCCGATAGGTTAATCAACCTTTCTTGACCTTCCCTTCGGAAACCCGGAGAGTTGTGCTAGGTGGTTAGCTCGGACCGAGAGCAGCCAGATAGTAGAATTCCGTGCAATAGTGATAGAATTGGGTGACTGGTACTAGATTGCCTGACAATCAGTCTATGTATTAGGACTAGGAAGACCAACCTAGTTGATAACCGTAATCATCGCATGTTAGGGTGTCTCAGACTTAAATTCCTACAATAACCAATACAACCATACCTTTGGCAAAGTTTAAATCATCCACTTGGGGAGTCGTTATACCATGATAAGTACTACTGTTTTTCTTCTTATAAAGTTTAAATCGTTTTCTTTTTGCTTCTTAGTTAATTAGTTATTTAATTAGTTGTCTTTTAATTAACCAAACCATTTTCATAAAACCCCCCATAGCTTTAGATTAATTAAACTAGCTAAGATTATTAGTCTACATAGCTTGACCGTTCCCAGTGGTAGATACGATACCTGGACTTTCCTACACTATATTACTCACGATCAGGTACGCTTGCCTGTTAATGTGGTAACAGTACATGCTACGAACAAAACCTAATCTTCTGGAAGCTTCTGAGAGACAAAATTAATCCTTCGCGGCGCGAGCTCCTCATTCGCGGCGCGAGCATGTGCCTTGCGGCACGAGCCTTGCTCTTCGCGGCTCGAGCAGTGTAAATTCAGCTTCCAAATTTTCCCGAGATCTTCCGGAATATTTCATTGCCTTATCTGCTGAAGATCCGTCTTTTGGAGAAATTTATCCGTCTTAGGGAGCAAGAAAACAGTCTTAGGAGCCAAGAAAAGTCCATATTTCCAAAGTCTGCACAACAGTCTCTTTTTGACGCTTTTTACCTCTTTTTATACTTTTACGCACAAGCACCTCCAAAACCTACAAAATTAGGATTTACACCATTTTAAGTCAAACAGTATCAAAATTACTATCAAAATAAATACAAAAGTGGGGAATTAGCATGAGTAAAGTATGTATAATTTTGGAGTTATCACCACCCCTATTAATTTATATATATATATAGTGGGAAGTTATTTTGCAAACCATAAAAAACGTGCAAACCGTGCAAACTCATGGTTGCACACGTAAATCAATGAAAAATCTTTTATAGAGTCGTTTAATATGATGAAAATGTTTCATATACTAAATTTTGTGATGAAATTGTTTCATATGAAGGTGTTTATTTACGTAGAAATGAAAAAGTTTCATAGAAACGATAAAAAAGTTTCATATGAATAAAAAACACCAACATATGAAACAATTTCCTCAAAATTTGATGTTTATGAAACATTTTCATCATATTAAACAACTCCATGAATCAATTTCACTGATTTTACGTGTGCAACCATGAGTTTGCACGGTTTGCACGTTTTTTATGGTTTGCAAAATAACTTCCCTCTATATATATATATATATATATATATATATATATATACGGGTAGGGGGAGGGGAAGGAAGTGTGATACCCTTCCCCGTCCCCATCCCCGGTTTGAGCAAAAAGGAGATTCTCGTCTCCGTCCCCGATACCCGATTTACCGGGGAATCCCCATCCCAGAGGGGCGGGTGAACCGAGTTCCCCGATAGGTCGAGGAGAATTCTCATGCCTATGACCCTCTAAGGAGACTTAAAAGAGCCTGGGACCTGTTATATGTATTTGAGCAAAGTCTTCTGACCTCTTTGCTAACTGAGCTAAACGTCAAAAACAGACTTCAAAGGTTTTCGAGACATATTGTAAAAAACTAACAACCCCTTAAAAAACTAAATTTCAAAGTCCTGTAGGACTCTACGTAGATGGTTTTATCATATTATTTTTGTGTCATATCATGCCAACATTATATAAAAATCTCTTTATTTTACAAATTTCATCGCATAATCATAAAACTCTTATCCCAATTATTTTTATTAATTTAGTTAATTTACATGTGTGTATATATGAAATACAACAAATAATAATGAATAGTTTGTACACTAACTACATTTGATTAATATACAAGTCACTAAATTTGATCACGTGTAATACACGAGGTAATTTAAAAAAAATCATACCAAAAAACTAATACGTAGTATTACAAATACGATTTGCTTAATTAAAATATTTTACTATAATCCATGATTCTGTATTTTTAATATGATAAAGAAGGGGGAAATGAAACGCAAGAAAATGTAAACCTCAAAAGATAAATTTTGTATTTTAAATTATGTAGACGTTAATAAAATTACCATTTATTAATTTTTATTTAATAAATATCTATATCATTTTAATAAATTATTTACGTCTTTTATACTATATATAATAAATGTATATATTATCACTAGATTTGATCCCGTGTAATACACGGGATAATTTTTAAAAAAATAATTCATACCAGAAAAACTAATATTATAAATATGATTTGTTTAATTTAAATTATTTACTATAATTTAATTTATATTTAAGAGTATTATATCTAGTAACTAGTTAATGGCCCGTGTAATATACGGACAATTTATAACATATTGTTTTAATTTCTATTAAAAATAGGCATTTACATTATAAAAGTTCACAAATATTTCACCTGCAATTAACAATATAAATATGACTTAGTTAATAAAAGAAACATTAATGAGTTAGGGCCTGTTTGGTAGTGGCTTAAGTGGCTTAATGGAGTCTTGAGCTTATTCGCTCACCTCAAAAGAGTTGTTTGGTACCAGCTTAATCAAAAAAATAGGAACTTATTTGCTCAGCAATGAGAATGAGCATTTATCCATTCAGCCATGATGTTTCCCATTTTACCCTCTCAAATAAAACCCTCGCTCAGCTCTCTTTAGAAAAACCCTCCCACAAAAACTCTCTCATCATCCAAGTCGCCGCACTGGAACAAGAGGAAGCTGGTCGGAGTTCGTCGTCACACCTGCTGCTTGCCGGAGTTTGCCGTCGCACCTACGCTCGCCGGAGTTTGCCATCGACCTGCGCTCGCCGGAGTTCCCGTTGCACCTGCATCTCGCCGGAGTTCGTTGTCACACCTATTGCTTGCCGAAGTTTGTAGGTGCAGTTGCTGTTGTTGCTCGTCATTTTCTGCTGTTGCTGCTCTTCATTTTCAACAACTGCAGAAGGTATCAATAAGCAAGGGTTTTCTGTGTGTTTTGATGGTGAAATCAGTCTCAAAGGTGTGACAAGATTGGAGTCCTTGTGAAGTCAAGATTTTGTGAAGTGGGCTTCTGCAATCTCTTCATTTAACTTGAATTCTTGTTGCAATAGATGTTTTATGAATTCTTCTATGGGTGAATATGTAAAGTTTTGAGATTTCTTATGGCCAAAAATATTGAATTTTTATGTAATGAACGATTGATTTTGAATTTGGGTGTTAAAAATATAGAAATTGGTAAAACACTGGAAAATTTTGTTTGATAAAATATGAAGGTTAAAATAGTCATTTCGGACGTTCAGACAGTTTATTCAGCACAACATACAAACAACATGATATATTAATCCAGACAGACAGATTTATCTGGACAGACATATTTATTCATACAGGACTTAATGGAAAACGAACCAAACAGGCCCTTAGTTTAATCATAGCCATCTAGGAAAACTTTTGTTCCAATCGTTTATTCAAAACTTTATTTGAAATTGAATAAGTAGAGAATAGTTATTTAGTAAAAATAATTCTTATTAATCAACGATTTAAATGAAAAAAAAATTTACTCTTGCTTTATTACTAAATATTTTAGTCATCTAATAGTTGTTAAAATATAAGAAATTGAAAAAGATTCGGATTTCCTGAATGATATTAAAACTGAAGGGATTTAAAAATAAAATATGTAGTGTTTTAAAAAAGTAATTTTAAGAATGAAAAACTAAAGGATAAAAATTAATTTAATTAAATAACTTTAAGGATACAAAATGTAAATTTAGGTAGGTGAATTTTAGAAAATATTTTTTCCATATTTGTTAGTTATGTATTTATACGTATTAATAAGGCATTAAAAAACAAAAAAGTAGAAATTCTTTATGACATCATCATTTGATTGATTTTGTTTAATTGACCAATAAAATTACTCAATTTCATTTTGATGACATCAGCACAAACCTTCTTTTAATATATATATATATATATATATAGATTTGTTTATTTAGAAAATATTGACAATAGACTTATATTATATAATCTATTATTTGCATTTTAATTAATCCTTAGAACATCCATCAATATGTATATATGTATGTATAATAAATTAATTTTTACGAAAATTAACATATTTAATATTGTAAAACATATAAGTAAATTGGACTATAAACATGAATAGAATCATCATAATCATATCATCACGTGTAGGAAAAAATAAAAATTGAAGAGCGTTTGTAATACAAAATAACACAAAAAGTGTAATCAATGACCATAAATACAAAGTCACATACGAGAAATCAACAACTCCAACTTGGACTATAAACATGAATAGAATCATCATAATCATATCATCATGTGTAGGAAAAAAAATAAAAATTAAAGAGCGTTTGATTAATTACCTTTGTGTGTATGTTTAGTTGATAGTGACTTAATTAAGAGAGTGGCAGCAATAGATTGAGATTGAGAGATTGAAAAGGGTATTTATAGATTGAGATTGAGGTGTGTATTTTTGGATTAAAACTGTTTGATTTAATTATGTAGAAGATTTTTGAAAGTGGTATTTATCTTTTACATTATTTCTCGTATATGACTTTGTATTTATGGTCATTGATTACACTTTTTGTGTTATTTTGTATTACAAACGCTCTTCAATTTTTATTTTTTCCTACACGTGATGATATGATTATGATGATTCTATTCATGTTTATAGTCCAATTTACTTATATGTTTTACAATATTAAATATGTTAATTTTCGTAAAAATTAATTTATTATACATACATATATACATATTGATGGATGTTCTAAGGATTAATTAAAATGCAAATAATAGATTATATAATATATATAAGTCTAGTGTCAATACTTTCAAAATAAACAAATTACTACATGATGATATGATTATGATGATTCTATTCATGTTTATAGTCCAAATTGGAGTTGTTGATTTCTCGTATGTGACTTTGTATTTATGGTCATTGATTACACTTTTTGTGTTATTTTGTATTACAAACGCTCTTCAATTTTTATTTTTTCCTACACATGATGATATGATTATGATGATTCTATTCATGTTTATAGTCCAATAATTTAATATATACATACAAAGTCAATGCTATCATCTCTTTATGATACGGACGTTCAGGTTTTATGACAAATTAACATTGATCATTTTGAGTCTAGGAAACAAAAAAATTATATATTATTAAGTAAACGGAAACGGATTTATTTAACTTAAGCAAATTAAATAAAATGATAGTTAATATTAGTTTAAAACTCCTTTAATTGCTTAATTTTTTTTTTTTTTGAGAAGGTTTATCTAGGCTTTGTTCATACTACATCCTTGGCAATTTTTACCGGGAGCTAAATATACTTCCCTGGGATTAATACTCAATGGCCACCCATTGCACACACATGGATTCGAACCAGGGTGAGAGCTATCACTCTTTAGGAACTTACCACTACGTCACACCTTGATGGTTAATTGCTTGAAATTGTTGAGCATAAAGTATTACGTATGCAATCTTTGATTCGTTTGGTTTAATAAAATGTTTATTTTTTGAAAGATCTGAATTTTTAAGAGAATTTAAAATTAGAAGAATATAAATCTTTGATGTGTTTGATTTATAGAATTTTGATTAAGTTATAATTTCAATTTTAAATCTTACTTGTTTTGTAGAATTTGAAATGATTTGTTTTCACTTCTTTTTGATGAAGGAGGTGGGATAGAGATATGATGAAAATAATTGAAATCTATGAGATTTGTGATAGAGTTTTTAAATACGAGAATACAAAAGGCTCAAAAAACAAATAATGGAACGATTTTTATTCAATGACAATTGATTATGCAATGCCAACCTACAATTAATGTGAAAAATGTAAAAAGATTTAAATCGCGATAAGTAATTAAGCAAAATAAATTTTGAAAAATACAACCAAAGGAGTGTTAGCCTAGTAGTAAGGCTTGGGCACTGCATAGTGGTGAACCCGAGTTCGAGTCCTGGTGGACGCATTCTGGAGGTACGGGGGCTTCGACCCCGGGCTGCATGCTTTAGCAGTCGGGCTTCGGCCCAAAATTGCCGAGGATTAGTCTGGGCCCAATGTGGTATGGGATACCTCTTCCAAAAAAAAAAAAATCTGAAAAATACACACAAAACTGAAAAAAATTGTGGCGTAATGGTTGAGACCCTTGAAGATGTAATGAAAAAGCGAAATAAAATAGAAATCATAAAGATCATCAAAGCAATTTTGAAGATTAAGAACGGAATTTGCTATAAACAACAAACCATATGAACGAAAGTGGTAATTTACTCTAAATACTTAAATAAGTTGATTATATATATCAAATGAATTTTGTATTAGAACTGGAGTTTGACAAATCAAATCAAGTTTTTGTTAAAATAAGAGGATGTTAAACCATCCATGCCCCGTGGTCCACATATTGTGAACCCTACTTGTCATACCTCATAAGCAAGCACCGGTAAAGACATCATGTCCCCCCTGAAATCGAACCCTGGTGGGCACGCCCAGGGCAAGGCGTTTGCAGAAGGAGGTGGCCACTAGGCCAAGGTATCCATGGTTTGATGGTTTTAACACTCTAGATCCCAAAAAAAAATATCTATGGATTGAATATTCGTGGTTTGTATTCTATAACAAATTGGGTTCCTAAAGATGACCTCGTCAATAATTTCTCTATTAGACATGTATCATTTTGTCATTTTAGTCATTTTTTAGACCGCATGGACCAATTTTGTAATTAACCCATTGCGTACAACCACCCTTTTACAATTAATTTATTATCTATATTATAATTAACTATATTATTTATTTTATAATTAATCAATTATTTATATTACAAATAAATTATATTTTGTGTTTTTATGATATCATAAATTATTTGAATATGTATATATAAATTATAAAGTAGTTAATGAAGACTACTTTAAAAAAGAGTTTGATCTTACCTTTACGTGGGAGAATCTATTGTAAAAGTAATATAACATTTTAGAAACGAGATTATTGAATCAAAGTTTGTAAACCGTAAATATTTAATCAAATTGAAAGATCTCATATAACAAAACACATCCATGTTGACCATATAATTTTTGTTTAATGTAAAATCATGATGAAAGTAGGTGATAAAAAACAAAAGAAACTACTAATCAATAAAATCAAACTTGAAAAATAGACCAACTAACCCAATCAAATCTAACTTGATGTTTAATTGATTTATAAGATATATGCAAATCAATAATAATAGGGTTGGTTACGGTTAGGTCATTGTCACACCAAACCAAACCCGACAAAAGTATGACAAAAAAAGGGAAATCACTACAACTAGTCATTATACACTTTAACGTTAACTTCCTAGCCATTTCTCATTCACTTTTACCTAAATATTATTACATCCGTAGATTCTAAGTCCGTTTTTTACAGGCCTAGATAAAAGCCACACACAAAACAAAAAAAATGATTTCCTAACTATTTTTAATATCTGGGTCCACAAATAGCAATTTTTATTCTAGGAAAATCAACAAGATTCCTTCTGTTAATGTTTTTTTAGATAGGTCTGTAAAAAATGGACCTAAAATTTGCAAGTGTAGTAATATTTGGGTAAAATGAGAGAGAAATAGCTAAAAGATCATCTAGGAGTGTATTACGGCACTACTTAAGGCAATTTTCTTTAAAATAAGTTCCATATTATTAGTTATTATAAGTCTACTAACATACTTGAGTACATAGTTCATTGAATGAAAGTCGATTAACAATTTTAAAAACCAGTGCTTTGCCAATACTTAAATGAGTTTAACTTCTGTTTTCTTAACCGTGTACAACATGAAAAAGAAATAAAGTTTGAAAATTGTCGTTATTGTTTAGTATTGTCATTTTAACTAAACATTCTTATAATTATATTTAGCTTGATAGTTAAGTTTAGCGCATCTCCAACCTAACTACTGAAAAAATAACACAAAACACTAATGATGGTGAATCTTGTGAAAATTAAAGGACCAACTCTACTGTTTTGTTTGTTGGGTGATCGTCATGCCGAAGTTCTGCCCTAGTATTCTTTGTTTGTTTTTTAACAAAAAACAAACTCTAACTATTTATTAATAAACAGTAAAACATTTTTTATCATAATAAAGATAAACATAGTTTAAGATTGAATGCGTTATTATACTTTATTAAGCCGAAGTAGTATTAGGTTCTCTATAAATGATTTTGAACTACCCAACCAAAGGCCGTTAGTAGCGGCGGGGCTGGGCTGGCGGGCCAGCGAGCTCCGACGAGCTCCGCCACGCCTGTCGGCGGGCTTTGAAGCGAGTTATGTGGGGAGGCTGACGATGCAGCTTGGTGTCTATGTGTGTGGTGTGTGTGTGTGTGTTGTGTGTGTAAATAATAATTAAAAGTGAGAGAGTTGGGAGGGTTCGAGTACTTATAGGGAGTGCTCAGAGGGCTTATGAAAAAACTAATGTGGCACAGACGACTTAAAAGGCTCGAGGGCTCGGCTACCAGTGGCCTAACCCCTTGTTTAAAGTTGTTGCCTTTGACTTCAAATATATAAAAGGCGCATAAATTTAATTTTTATTCACTGAAATGATTTTTGGAAAAATATATTTTGAAATAAAAATATGTAATTCTTTAAAACGAACAAAAGAACGAAAAAATATATATTGTAGTACAAGTGTACAAAGTTTTGGTCCCATTCTACGTGGATGGATAGATATGTGGATAAAACTGGAATTACAGCTCATCGATTGTCCTATGTCAAAAATCCATTTTAGATAATACGTCCCTTTAATATTAAATATGTTCGGTCTCCTTGATATTTTGATGTACGACAAATATTAGTATAACTTTTTCACCAATATTAATTTCTTTTTATAGATCATACGTCCTTTTAATATTAAGGGGGTGCTTGGTTCATTTTAAGAAATATGAATGGGAATGAAAACGGGAATGCAGGAGAATGAGAATGAAAATGAGCATTGTATTGTTGCTGCTTGGTTAACCCACTATAATCAATGAAAAATTGTTTCATATTAAAAAAATATTTTCCTCCACTTCTAAAATACAAAAGATGTTCCATTTAACATCAAAAAATGGAATGACGTATGGAAAAAAGAACTGAGTTGAAAGAAAATTTCCATTCCCCCCAATTTGGTCAGGAATGGAAATTAATGAATCTGCAAGAATGATTCCATTATATAATATCAGACCAAGCAGCAGTATTCATTGCCATTCCCATTCCTTACCCTGCAATACCCCCAACCAAGCACCCCTAACTTTTTTTTTTCTCACGAATATTAATGATGCTATCAATGCCTCAATGGTGATTTGTTTATTGTTAAATTATCTTAATCTAT
Source organism: Centaurea solstitialis (assembly GCA_030169165.1). NCBI lineage: Eukaryota > Viridiplantae > Streptophyta > Magnoliopsida > Asterales > Asteraceae > Centaurea > Centaurea solstitialis. The sequence goes on from CM058042.1 coordinate 86,578,734, forward strand.
TAGTTTATATATAGAGACTTAGATTCAAATGAGATCAAACAGTTTTCAATGACCACATCTGTATGAGACCAAGATTTTATGCAATAAATTTTGACACCAAAACACTGTGAAGGTAAATAAAGTTCAAATATCCATACTAAAAGACACTATCGATGTAAAAAAATAATCAAAAACAAGGTAAAAAAATGAAACATACACAACGAAAAATGTTGTGAAGGTGACGTTGGATCCCTTTTAGGTGTTTGAGATACTGATTATTAATTAATCAATGCTTAAACATATATATAAACAATAAACAGCGAAAACAATAGAATATAAGCAGAGATAAGTGTGTGAGATCAATCAAATATATGAGTGTGAATAAATCTAATTGCATCGACGTGTATTGAAGAGCACAAGAATACACGCTAAATGTGTGTAAAAGGTTTTCTCTCTATTCATTAACTGAAGCACACAAAATACAAAGGGTAAAACTAGTATTTATACTAGTTGCAACTAAATTAAACATAAAATGTTTATGGAAGTTTAATAAGTTTTTAAGATGCGTTTGGATGTCTTTATAAAAAGGGTCTTATAAGAAAGTGCTAGAGGTTTCCAAAAGTGTCAATATAAGAAACCTACCATGACATCTCATTTAAAAAAAATGCCTTAGAATATTTGTTAAGGTGTCCAAGAATGTCATGTAAACTTATTGTAACACGATTACATAGGATGCACAAGTTTTATAAGTTCAATTTTGTTGTAGTGTATTTTATCCTATTAAATATTAAACTCCAACCTATTAATTCAACTATTTTAGATTCGAAATTTATTAAATATTAAACTTCATTCTATATGATATATCTATCTATATATATAATAAAAGAGTATTAATTCAACTATTTTGGATTCAAAATTTATTAAATATTAAACTTCATCCTATATGATATATTTATCTATCTATCTATATATATAATAAAAGAGTAACTAGCATGACACGTGTCATCTTCTGGTGAGCCTATTTCTGAATTTTCTCGCCAAAACATGAACCTGGACGCAATTTACATTATCGGTTCAATCCCTACTTTTTAACTATTTATTTTGCTTTTAATCTTTAATTTTTCTCTTAACACCTTTATAATTAGTTATATGTTTTACTTTTAATTTATTACTTTTTTATTTTTTATTTTATACCTTTATCATATAACACAAATAACCATATATTACGAATTATAAATGCATTAAAATTACGTTTATTAAACATAAATTAAGTTATAATAAATAATTTAAACTAAGCGAATCATATTTATAATATTAGTTTTCTTGTATGATTTAATTTTTTTAAAATTATCCCGTATATTATACGGGATCAAATCTAGTGTTTAATATAAAGAAAACTCCATGATTGTTATATTAAAACAAATATCTCATATTAAACTTTGAATTTTTTACGAAGTAGTTATTTATGACATTTCATGTGATATATAATATAAAACCAAATTGTACCCTATCCCAAGACATATTAATGCTTAAAATCGGGATTTTGGCACAAATGCCCTTAGGGGCACCCCCCATTTGGTTAAATGCCCTTCTCTCTCTCATTTTGCAGCGTATACCCCCGCCGCGCATCTATAGGTGCGTTATAACGCACCTATAGCTAAAAGACAAAAAAAGAAAAGCTTTGACTGCCAATAGTCAACAAAAAAGGTGCGTTAAGCGCTTCTTTAACGGGTCAAACTCATTGGTGCGTTATAACGCACCCATAACGGTGCGTTATAGGTGCGTTATAACGCACCAATGAGTTTGACCGTCACCGTTTTTGTTGACTATTGGCAGTCAAAGGTTTTTTTTTTTTTGTCTTTTAGCTATAGGTGCGTTATAACGCACCTATAGTTGCGCGGCAGGGGTATACGCTGCAAAATGAGAGAGAGAAGGGGCATATAACCAAATGGGGGGTGCCCCTAAGGGCATTTGTGCCAAAATCCCCTTAAAATCGAAATAAATCAATCAGTCCGTGGAAAAAGTAAAAGTTTTTACTCGAAAAAGAAATTGGGCAGGGTCAGGTTGACCGTATCAATAATAACATTATGCATCGTATATATTCAGATATATTTCTTTTCTCTTAAAAAAACAGAAAAAGAAAACATCAAAACCCACTAACACTTTACACTAGATATAATACTACTAATTACCGGATATAATACTATTAAACATACATCAAATTATAGTAAATAATGTAAATTAAGCAAATCATATTTGTAATATTAGTTTTTCTGGTATGAACTTTTTTTTAATTATCCGTATTTTATTTTAAAATTATTAAACTTTATTCTATCAAATATTAAACTCCAATCTATTAATTCAACTATTTTAGATTCAAAATTTATTAAATATTAAACTCCATTCTATTAATTTAACTATTTTAGATTCTATTAATTCAACTATTTTAGATTCAAAATTTATTAAATATTAAGCTCCATCCTATATTAAACTAATTACTGGATATAATACTATTAAACATTTACACTTTTTGTTTTATGAATAAGTTATGCCTGAGTAAAGATGTTGGTACGAAAGAAGTGGTTAGTGAATAATTGTTGTTTGTTAATTGTGCTATGCCGGATGTAGGTCGTGTTTAAATAAGTGGTAAATAAAGAATAGCTGTTTGTTATGTGTGCTTAATGGGTTGTGGAAACATATATGATATGAGAGGGGTAGGATGAGAAAAAAATGGTTTTAATGGGGAAAGCATAACCATAGTGACATATCTATTAACTATGGAGTCACTGGCTCATTGAATTCCTAAACAAACATTCATGTATGTTTTCCTGTCATTTAAGTTCTAAACAAACACTACCAAAGTCATGAGAAAATTATTTATATAGCCATTTTAAAAATCTTGATTCACCTTCTAGCCATTCTCCCACACCGTTTCACCATTTAACCCAAACCGTCGCCTACAAACTGTAGCCCCGGGCGACTATGAAGTTTCCGGCCATCTACTCCCTTTTCCGGCCATATTTACACAACAGTCGCCCCACAAACCGTAGCCCCGAGCGACGGTTTCATATTTAAGGGGCCAAGGGGTACATATTGGAATCTTGCAAGGGGGCGTTTGTGTAAATATGAAACCGTCGCCCGGGGCTACGGTTTGTGGGGCGACGGTTTGGGTTAAATGGTGAAACGGTATGGGAGAATGGCTAGGAGGTGAATCAAGAATTTTGAAATGACTATATAAATAATTTTCTCCAAAGTCATTTGAGTTCTTTCTGTACATCCAATCTTCTATGCTTTTGGTTTCTATTCAAAATAGTTACATAATGAGTTGATTTTTCTTATCAAAATAGAATGGTCCAATTGTGTCGAGTTGAATATGAAACAAAATTATTTGATTAGTTTCAAAACTGGAGGATTGTGACACTTTATACTTGAAAAGCAAATATTTACATCTTTCTAGTATAAAACTAATATTGCAAATTCTCAATCAATTGTTGCAACTCTCTTAATTAAGCCACTACCAATTAAACATACACACATAGGTAATTAATCAAACGCTCTTTAATTTTTATTTTTTTCTACACATGATGATATGATTATGATGATTCTATTCATGTTTATAGTCCAAGTTGGAGTTGTTGATTTCTCGTATGTGACTTTGTATTTATGGTCATTGATTACACTTTTTGTGTTATGTTGTATTACAAACGCTCTTCAATTTTTATTTTTTTTCCTACACATGATGATATGATTATGATGATTCTATTCATGTTTATAATCCAAATTACTTATATGTTTTACAATACTAAATATGTTAATTTTCGTAAAAATTAATTTATTATACATACATATATACATATTGATGGATGTTCTAAGGATTAATTAAAATGCAAATAATAGATTATATAATATAAGTCTATTGTCAATACTTTCAAAATAAACAAATTGCTAGATATAATACTCTTAAATATAAATTAAATTATAGTAAATAATTTAAATTAAACAAATCATATTTATAATATTAGTTTTTCTGGTATGAATTATTTTTTTAAAAATTATCTCGTGTATTACACGGGATCAAATTAGCATGGATTTTACTGCCCTAAAACATGAATATAGGAAAAATAAGAATTGTTAAAGAATAAGAAGATATAACAAATAACTATTTTATAAAAGTTTACTTCGAATAACTATATCAAAATCAGAAAGAAATACATTAAAAATTAATACGAAAATATTATGAATATGATACTAAAGATTTTAAAACAAATAGTTATTACCTTTTCATCCATTAAAATCATCTCGATGGAATATAATTGCTCAGGATCTTTGAATAGTGGTTGACTCCGTAAACGAATGATTCTAACCTTGACAGTAAAATCATCTTTTTGTATATCAAGGTTGTTTATAGGAGATATATTCTTTTCATCCATTGTTCTGTAATATGGTAAGAATTCAAAAGATTAAAAAAAATTAGAACTATTTTTGTAATACAAAATAACACAAAAAGTGTAAATCAATGAGCATAAATACAAAGTCACATACGAGAAATCAACAACTCCAAATTGGACTATAAACATGAATAGAATCATCATAATCATATCATCATGTGTAGGAAAAAATAAAAATTGAAGAGCGTTTGTAATACAAAATAACACAAAAAGTGTAATCAATGACCATAAATACAAAGTCATATACGAGAAATCAACAACTCCAACTTGGACTATAAACATGAATAGAATCGTCATAATCATATCATCATGTGTAGGAAAAAATAAAAATTAAAGAGCGTTTGATTAATTACCTTTGTGTGTGTATGTGTAATTGGTAGTGGCTTAATTAAGAGATTTACAGCAATCGATTGAGATTGAGAGATTGGAAAGGGTATTTATAGATTGAGATTGAGATTTGTATTTTTGGATTAAAACTGTTTGATTTAATTATGTAGATGATTTTTGAAAGTGGTATTTATCTTTTACATTATTTTATTTTTTGTTTTCATATTTATCTATAGTTTGGATTAAAAAAATGAAATTTTCTTAACAATTAAGAAAATATGAAAAGTAAGATTTTTCAACTTTGGAAAACTCATAGAAAATTGTACTTTGAAAATAGAGAGAATATTTTTAATTCTTTATATCACCAATGAAAAATAATAACACGTGTATTGATTATATTAAATATTACACAAATATATGTAGATGATTTTTTAAACCGTTTCATTTAATTATGTATTTTTGAAAGTGGTATTTATGTTTTATATTATATTATTTATTGTTTTCATATTTATCTATTGTTTGAATTAAAAGATTTGATTTAAGTACGTAGAAGATTTTTTAAACCGTTTGATAATATTACCGGTATAATTTTATTGACGTGTCGGGTTGTGTTTTAATTTTTTAAAATATATTATATATAATTGTAACAGACAAGGGCGTGGAGAAATCTCTATATATAAAATATATATTATATATAATTGTAACATAAGCAAGCGTGTACTTTTAGGGTACGTTTGGTAGGTGGAACAGGACAGAACAGACAGGAACAAGGAACTGTGTCCCATGTTTGGCGTTACTTAAAATGGAACAGAACAGAACTAACCTGAACCCAAGTAGAACAAGCTTGTTCCACCAAAAAGGGTGGAACAAACTAGAACAAGCCATATAATTACTAAAATACCCTCTTTTTTTTCTTCTCTAACCTAATACTTCTTCCATATACTTCTTCTTATTGATTACAATAGTACAGATCACCGAAAAATACTAAAGATTTTATTGAAATACACATATACAGATATCAATAGAACAATGAAGTATCATGAAGAAAGAAGTCATATATCATAATGTATTAAAAATTGGACTCCAATTTCTTAATGGAAGAATGAATTAACAAATTTATATATTTTTGGTTCTAGAGCTGCTTTTCAAGTTTTCTAATTGTGGCTTCTTTTTCTTCTACTTTGTCTTGAAGGCCCATGAATTGACACCTTCTGGTTCTTATAGTTATGTCAAATTTATGAGCATATATAATATATTAATATGTGCCTTAATTACAAAATCAACACGACATTCTTCTCAGTAAGTTGGAGAAAAAGAAGGCACAATTAGAAACATTTGTTAATTTTAGTTTAGAATGAATTATTGGGTAAAAAACATTAGGGTTATAATGGTCATTTAACCAGGGTTGTTCTGTATTTGTTAATTTTAGTTTAGAATGAACTATTGGGTAAAAAACATTAGGGTTATAATGGTCATTTAACCAGGGTTGTTCTGTCCTGTTCAGTTTAATTATGTCATACCAAACACTGCACAGCTGATCTAGTCTGTTCTGTTCTATCATGTTCTGTCTTGTTCTGTTCTGTTCTGTCCTACTACCAAACGCACCCTTACTGATTTATACGCATATAAGCTGATTTTGAAGAAATTCTCCCAATTTATTTGTAGGTCATCGCTTCTCATCTGATCAGCCAGAACTCGATCGATCTATTCAAATTCTCAACCATCGTCAATCGATTCAAGTTTCAACTATCGATTGAAGCCTTGAACTCAATCGATTCAAGTATCAATTGAAGTCGTGAACAGGTTTCGATTCAAAATTTTCAGTGTTTTACATGCGATTCTCATTCAATTTCATCGACATATGAGTTCATTGGAATTCTGATTTCACAGATTGCTTCACTTTCAACTTTCGGTTTCTTCACCTTCGACTTCCTTTAACAGGTTCTTCACTTTCAATTTCTTCTAATCATCACACACCTGTAACTGATTTCGACATTGCACCTTGGAGTTTTTCAGCTTTGGAGTTTGGCCTCTCGATTTCTTCTAATCTTCACGTACACACACGTAACAGGTTATAATGTTCATCCACAGCTCATAGGTTACGATTTGAGTTCCATTTGGTCGGTTCCAATTAAAAAAGGTATCAATTTCATTCCTTTCTCTTAATTGCTCATTGATAGATTATATGATTATTATATCTTGAATAATATATGTGAATAGAATTGATGAAATTAAAAGCTATAAATAAGTATTGATTGATAAACTTGCGTGATATAACTTGCCTAATATGTGTTTTTTTACATTCTAAGGGCATTGTTTGGTTATATAGTAGAAATTTCATAATTTATGTTAATTTGATATGAAATGGCTGCGGTTTTGGAACGTCTCTATTACTGTCTTTGGAGTATGCAAATGTATTGTGATGATGATAGTTATAATTTGGAACCCTAACGTTGATTGTAATAAGAGTAAAGAAGGGTGGGTTGAGGAGGATGAATGAACTCTTGGTTGGTTGTTAAACATAAATAAAGTTGTGAGAAATGGAAAATGTGCCTAAGGGCCTGCTTTTTGTTTTATGAATAAGTTATGCCTGAGTAAAGATGTTGGTATGAAAGAAGTGGTTAGTGAATAATTGTTGTTTGTTAATTGTGCTATGCCGGATGTAGGTCGTGTTTAAATAAGTGGTAAATAAAGAATAGCTGTTTGTTATGTGTGCTTAATGGGTTGTGGAAACATATATGATATGAGAGGGGTAGGATGAGAAAAAAATGGTTTTAATGGGGAAAGCATAACCATAGTGACATATCTATTAACTATGGAGTCACTGGCTCATTGAATTCCTAAACAAACATTCATGTATGTTTTCCTGTCATTTAAGTTCTAAACAAACACTACCAAAGTCATTTGAGTTCTTTCTGTACATCCAATCTTCTAGGCTTTTGGTTGCTATTCGAAATAATTACATAATGAGTTGATTTTTCTTATCAAAATAGAATGGTCCAATTGTGTCGGGTTGAATATCAAACAAAATTATTTGATTAGTTTCAAAACAGGAGGATTGTGACACTTTATACTTGAAAAGCAAATATTTACATTTTTCTAGTTCATTTGAGAGAAAAAGCTCAAAATCATCTTTGCCTGCTATTGCGCTTCTAATATCTGTGGATAAATGAAACCATTTTGAATATTTGTGTGATTTATTTGTCAGCTTTCTGCAATATTGGATATGCTGGAAAATCTACAGATTTTGCAACTATGAGAACACTACTATTTAGGCGCTGCATTCATGCTACAGGTTTCATCTCAAGATAATTTTTGCACTTTTTTCCATTACTTGACAAGTGCATTTCTGTGACATGTATAGTCTATTTGTTCTAAAAATACAAATCTCTAAACTCTTCAGGATCTCGTAACACAAGTGAAGGAGACCACTACCAAGTTCTAGGTGTTTCTCAGAATGCTAGTAGAGATGAGATCAAGAAGGCTTTTCATGCTGTAAGTAGCTCCTCGATTTAGAAGTATTTTTGTTTAAACTAATAAACTCTGCCGAGTAAGATTGGTTAGTATTCTCTCAACCCCATTAAAAATTGCAATATTTGAGTTGGGTCAAAGTGTCAAACATCTAAAATATCCATCATTGTAGTAATACAAATAATAACGTGGAGTTGGTTGCATGCAGGATTTTTCAATTAGTACGAGAGAGGGGATGGACTCGTCGGCTCATAAACCATTGGCCTTCCTCTCTTGGGTCAAGTTAGATTCTCAAGTACCAGACATCTTGGCTAATTCCTCTTCGTTAAGATCACTTTCTCTTAGTGATTGTGGGCTTTATGGTGAATTTCCAACAAGTATATTTCACTTGCAGGACAACAGTAATCTTACCGGTTATTTACCCAAGTTTCATAATAACAGTCAACTTAAGAGTCTGTTCCTTGGTGGAATCAACTTTCATGGGAAGGTACCGCCTTCAATTGGGAACCTCGTACACTTAGAGGAATTGGATCTGTTTAATTGCTCTCTCTTTGGGCCGCTTTCGAGATCAGTAGGCAACCTAACATACCTTACATCCCTGATCCTTATGGGAAATGAGTTTACAGACAACCTTCCATTCTTGGAAAGCCTTTCAAACCTTAAACATTTATTTCTTTCCGACAATAATTTTGACAAATGGAAGTTGCCGATTGGTTTGGTAAGCTGAATAAGCTTACTACTTTGGCACTTTTTGATGTCAAGTTGTACGGTGAGATCCCATCATCGATTTTGAACTTGACCCAATTAACTTACCTAGACTTGGCTTCGAATCAAATTGAGAGGCCCAATCCTACCCTTTCTAAGCACCATGACCAAGCTAACAATATTACAACTTGCACACAATCAATTGACAGCCCAGTTCCAAGCTCATTATCGGATCTCAAAATCTTGAAATGGTCTTCTTGGATGATAACAACATCAGTGGCACAGTGAAGGCTCATATTTTTCTCTCTCAAGAAACTAAAAATTCTCTCTAAGTGGAAACAAAATCACACTTACGTCCATTAGTAAGCATACCATCGGCACTCTACCAAAGTTTGATGAATTAGACTTCACGGATTGTAACTTGAGAGACTTCCATGACTTTCTACGATCTCAAGATCAACTGCACAGTTTGTACCTTGACAACAATAGAATTGATGGGTTGATACCTAAATGGATGGGGAATGTTGGCAAGGAAACGTTGCGGATACTTACTCTTTCTCATAATTCCCTAACGGGTTTTGAGCATCACTCGCTAGTTGTTCCTTGGATTGGTTTATGGTTATTGGATTTGAGCTACAAAAAGCTGCATGGATCCATCCCAGTGCCATCTCCAACTACCGTGAGCTTTCAGGTCACAAATAATAAGCCGACCGGAGAAATTCCAAGAGCCATATGTCACTTGAAATCTCTCCAATTGCTTGATTTGTCGTTCAACAACATTAATGGTCCCATTACTCGTTGCTTAAAGAAAATAACCGATTCTTTGTTGGTGTTGAATCTTAGAGGCAACATTTTACAAGGAACCATTCCCAACATATTCATGAATGGAAGCAACCTCGTGATGATAGATATAAGCGAAAATCAGTTGAAGGGCCAACTACCAAGGTCATTGGAAAACTGTACCTCACTACAGATCTTAGATCTTGGAAATAACCATATGAAGGACATGTTTCCCTTATGGTTGGGAGCACTTCCAGAGCTACAAATTCTCATTCTCAGGTCCAACAATTTTCATGGTTCCATAAGGATCCCAAGTTAAACCAACTCAGTGTTCCAAAAGTTACGCATCATCGACCTTTCACACAATTCATTTTCGGGTGATTTGCCAAATCAATACTTCCTAGAGTGGTTAGCAATGAAGGAGACAGACTCAGATGCAAAATATATGCAAACAATGGACAGTGTTCGGGTAAAGAATTATACATTTTCAATGAAGTTTATCAACAAAGTTGTATGCATAGAGTATGAGATGATTATAAACAGCCTCATAGCAATTGATCTCTCAAGTAACAAGTTCGAGGGGAAGATTTCAGAAACCATCAAAAGCCTCATTGGTCTTCGGTTACTAAATCTTTCAAATAATGAGCTTTCTGGGGCCATCCCATCCTCCATGAAGAACTTGACACTTCTTGAATCATTGGATGTTTCCGGTAACAAGCTCTCAGGTAAAATACCTCAAGAGTTCACTCAGTTGAACTTCCTTGAGTTCTTAAACCTGTCGAGTAAACTCTTGAGGTATTTTACCTGAGAGCTTGTTACCGGAAAGATCCAATGACTCAAGAAGTGTCAAGTTCTTCATGGAGGATGGGATGGCCCCAGAAAGCTCATTATTTGAAAGATTGAGTAACCAAAGACCAATGAGGCTTTTGATGGTTTCTGAAATCTTCCCCTCGAACTTGTTACTTGAGAGATCAATTGCTATGAGGCTGTTTATAATCATCTCATACTCTATGCCTACACCTTTGTTGATAAACTTCATTGAAAATGTATAATTCCTTACCCGAACACTGTCCATTGCTTGCATATATTTTGCATTTGAGTCTGTCTCCTTCATTGCTAACCACTCTGGGAAGTATTGATTTGGCAAATCACCCAAAAATGAATTGTGTGAAAGGTCGGTGATGCGTAATTTTCGGAAAACTGGGTTGGTTTTACTTGGGATCCTTATGGCACCATGAAAATTGTTGGACCTGAGAATGAGAATTTGTAGCTCTGGAAGTGCTCCAAACCATAAGGGAAACATGTCCTTCATATGGTTATTTTCAAGATCTAACATATGTAGTCAGGTACAGTTTTCCAATGACCTTGGTAGTTGGCCCTTCAACTGATTTTCGCTTAAATCTATCATCACGAGGTTGCTTCCATTCATGAATATGTTGGGAATGGTTCCTTGTAAAATGTTGCCTCTAAGATTCAACACCAATAAAGAATCGGTTATTTTCTTTAAGCAACGAGTAATGGGACCATTAATGTTGTTGAACGACAAATCAAGCAATTGGAGAGATTTCAAATGACATATGGCTTTTGGAATTTCTCCAGTCAGCTTATTATTTGTGACCTGAAAGCTCACGGTAGTTGGAGGTGGAACTGGGATGGATCCATGTAGCTTGTTGTAGCTTAAGTCCAATAACCGTAAACCAATCCAAGGAACAACTAGCGAGTGATGCTCAAAACCCGTTAGGGAATTATGAGAAAGAGTAAGTACCCGCAACGTTTCTTTGCCAACATTCCCCATCCATTTAGGTATCAACCCATCAATTCTATTGTTGTCAAGGTACAAACTGCGCAGTTAATCTTGAGATCGTAGAAAGTCAGGGAAGTCTATCAAGTTACAATCCGTGAAGTCTAATTCATCAAACTTTGGTAGAGTGCCGATGGTATGGTTACTGATGGACGTAAGTGTGATTTTGTTTCCACCTAGAGATAGAATTTTTAGTTTCTTGAGAGAAAAATATGAGCCTCCATTGTGCCACTAATGTTGTTATCATCCAAGAAGACTATTTCAAGATTTTGAGATCCGATAATGAGCTTGGAACTGGGTCTGTCAATTGATTGTGTGCAAGTTGTAATATTGTTAGTTTGGTCATGGTGCTTAGAAAGGGTAGGATTGGGCCTTCAATTTGATTCGAAGCCAAGTATAGGTAATTTAATTGGGTCAAGTTCAAAATCGATGATGGGATCTCACCGTACAAGTTGACATCAAAAAGTGCCAAAGTAGTAAGCTAATTCAGCTTACCAAACCAATCACGCAACTTCCATTTGTCAAAATTATTGTCGGAAAGAAATAGATGTTTAAGGTTTGAAAGGCTTTCCAAGAATGGAAGTTTGCCTGTAAACTCATTTCCCATAAGAATCAGGGATGTAAGGTATGTTAGGTTGCCTACTGATCTCGAAAGAGGCCCAAAGAGAGAGCAATTAAACAGATCCAATTCCTCTAAGTGTACGAGGTTCCCAATTGAAGGCGGTACCTTCCCATGAAAGTTGATTCCACCAAGGAACAGACTCTTAAGTTGACTGTTATTATGAAACATGGGTAAATAACCGGTAAGATTACTGTTGTCTTGCAGGTGAAGAAGCTGCAGATTTGGCAAGTGAAATATACTTGTTGGAAATTCACCATAAAGCCCACAATCAACAAGAGAAAGTGATCTTAACGAAGAGGAATTAGCCAAGATGTCTGGTACTTGAGAATCTAACCTGACCCAAGAGAGGAAGGCCAATGGTTTATGAGCCGACGAGTCCATCCCCTCTCTCGTACTAATTGAAAAATCCTGCATGCAACCAACTCGACGTTATTATTTGTATTACTACAATGATGGATATTTTAGATGTTTGACACTTTGACCCAACTCAAATATTGCAATTTTTAATGGGGTTGAGAGAATACTCCAAACAACTTATTACAAGAAGCTGTTTATAGGATTCACAAAATGCTGTCACTTTGCAATAGGCTATATATGTTGTTATCTTAGCAATGATAGCAGCAGCAGTAGCTTTATAAACCTTCTATAAATTAAATAAATCTTTAACACAACCCGGTGAATCAACACCATATTAAATGATGATTATTATTAAAAACGTAAGAATCCAGAGGTGACTTACAGAATGTATGTGTAATATCCCAAATCGTTTTTTTTTTTTATTATTTGTTCAGTTTATTTAATTACTTATTTACCAATCTATTTTACTTAAAATAGTGGATGGGCATTATCTAGAATTGTAGTTGAAATCAAATAGGATTGTTGCTTGGCCCATGAGTTACTTAAAATAGGATCGTTGTCGCCGGAAGGTAAGTTCCTCGTTCTCGTCCCGTTAATTCTCCGAGTATTATCAATTTCGCATAGGTGCGTTCATAGGTGGTTTTGAGTTGTCGTTGGGTTAAATCGAGTAGTGGTAAGGGGAGGGTGGTGGCTGTCGGTCTTGGCCGACGACGCGGCGACAATTGCCGCTGCTGTTTCTCCCTTGGCCGGAGACGCTAGCAATTGCTAGCTGCTGCCGCTGTTGTGTTGCGTGAACCAGCCGGCGGTGGTGATGGTTATCACAGCCGCCGCTGCTGTTAGATGTTGAGTGGTGTCCGGCGGCGGTGATGGCCACTCATCGCTGCTGCCGTGAGGTTAATTAGTCCGGCGGTGGCAAACCCTTGCTGCTGCCGTTGATTTTATTGAGGACCGGCAGACCTTGCTGCTGCCGTGGTGTAAGCTTGGGCCGGCGACAGCCGGCAATCCTTGCTGACTGCTATTGATTTTCGTGTCGGCGGGCGGTGGTGGTGGTCCTCCATCATCGCCGCTGTCGTTTTTTTTACTGCTGCTGTTTGTCTAGAAGTGCGCCGGCGGTGGTGGTTTACACCACTGCCGATGTTGTGATGCTTGAACCAGCCGGCGGTGGTAGTGGTTATCCACGACCGCCGCTGCTGTTAGGTGCTGGGTGGTGTCGGCGGCGGTGGTGGCCTCTCATCAGTGCTGCCGTGTTGTTGATTGGTCCGGCGGTGGTGGCTGTTTCCGGCTGCTGCTGCCGTTGACCTAGGTGTCCGGCGGTGGTGGCTGGTTTCAGCTTCTGCCGCCGTTGTGCTTGTCGTTGTCGGCGGCGGTAGCAGGTTTACTTGCTGCTGCTGCCGTGTTGCTTGTCAAGGCCGGCGATGGTGGAATTCTGCCGCCGCTCCTGCCTCGGTAGTGTAGGATATCGGACAGCGGTGGTGGTATAACAAACCGCCGCCGTTGTCGTGTCGTTTGTTGTTATCGCGCCCAAGCGGTGTGTGTAACCGCTGCTGTTGTTTAGTGTTGCGACCAGCAGCCACGGTTTATACCGCGGCTGTCCGGGCTGCAATCCGGGTTTAGACCCGTGCATCGTCGCATCATCTTTTTAGTACCCACGTAGGCAAGTCTCTTCCCGCGTAGATAGGTTGGTCGAGTAATGAAAAAGAGAAAGGAAAAGCTTGTAGGATTTATTTTGATAAATTAATTTCAGATCATCGCGTGGTTTGATAGGGTCGTTATCCGGGAATCGCGGGATTTATTCCTTAGTTTATCCTTTTTAATTAGGGGACGTTGGTTTATTTTTATAATATCGAATAGTTGGATTGATATATATATATATATATACGTGTTATTTCAGAGTTGCCGTAACGAGTTCGAGTTGCGTTTTGTGCTTAGTATTTTGCGGATCAGGTGAGTGGGTTTTTACATACTCTATATTGTAATGATTGTGTATGTTGATTGATGAGGCGAAGAGTGGGTAACCACTAGGGCCGGGTCGTGGGACGATCCGAAGAGCGAGTAATCGCTAAGGCCGGGTCGTGGGACGATCCGAAGGGTGGGTAACCACCAAGGCCGGACTGCGGGGCGGTCCGAAGAGCGGGAAACCGTTAAGATGTTGTATGTGGATATATATGATTGTGCAATATATTGTATGTGATTATTTGCTCACTAAGCGGTTGTGCTTACCCCACGAATTCTCCATTTTTTTAGGTGCGAGTTCAAGCGTGGATAAAGGCAAGGCTCCGGCTTGACGATCCTGGCGTTGGCATTCCGACCTGTTACTGATAGCTTATTTAGTCATTTATCTTTATAAAGCCTAAGGGATTTTTAGATAGTTACTTATTTAGACGGAAGGTTATTTTTAAACGGTTAATTAGATGAATGGTTTTTCTTGAATATTTTCTTAATATAAGTTTTGAAAAAAAAATTTGGTTTTAAATTACGGGTGTTATAACTTGGTATCAGAGCCTAGGTTTAAGAGAATCAGCATGCACACTAGTGGGTGTGTGTGTGGTTGGACTTAAAATAGGTGATTTTGGGATTAGTTAGGATCGGAATGGCCAGCGGAACCGTCAAGGCGGAGGTGAGCAATAGTTGAGTTTTTTTTTTTTTAAATTGTTATATATAAGTAAATGCGCGTAATTATGTATATATTATGATGATTCGTATGTGGATACATGCTATTATACATAGCTATTTGTGGGTTGATGTGAGTATAATATGTTGCTGTTGGGATAGAGTCATGATTGCGAGTACCTGCTTAGTCGATAGGTTAAGGTCTAGGTAGGATGGTATCAAACCCAAACGTAGACACCTTGGTATGTTGAGGATGGGTTATCGGGCATGTTCTTGTTTGATTGGTGCCCGGTGATCCTGATTTGACTATCATGACTCGATGGTTATAGTAATACGGCGCCAATAATAGTGTTACTATAAACACCTATGTAGTGTTGGGATTGATTAAGTTCTGGAGACTTTAACTCATTGATGACAGTTAGGGATGAGCATTTATGTGGTTAGCTAATACGTATAATACTTATGTGGAAGGTGTGAACTTATCTATGTTTTTGCATGCGCACTAAGACTAGAGGTAGATACTTGCATGAGCACTAGTAGCTTAAAGATACGGTTAGGCATCGCAAGGTAATTTAAACTGCCTTATCGTAGTTAAGACCTAAGATTTTCTTGCACCCTCAGAATGGCGCAAACTAGGAATAATCCCGGTGGGAGTGAGGCCGAGCAGGCAGATCAGCTTGCTGCTCAAATTACTGCGATTCTGCAACAAACACTGCCAGGGCTATTTGACCAGATGAGGGAGGAGCTAGTTCAGACCCTGGATCAGCGTATCGATGCGGCTCTTACGGCACGGAGTTTGGGAAGCGGGAGCACGGCACAGTCGCAGAGTCGGGTAGTCACCTATAAGGACTTCATGACATGCAAACCACCATTCTTCGAGGGGCAGAAGGACCCCGTTGCTTGCTATCGCTAGTATTCGGCTGTGGAGGGGGCTTTTTGCACCAGCGGATGCCCGGCGGGCTCGAAGGTTCTTTTTGCGGTGAACCTACTCCGGAATGCGGCTAAAGATTGGTGGGACCTGGTCCTTAAGAGACTTTCGGAGGCGCAGATCACTGCACTGACTTGGGAGGAGTTTAAGGTTATGTTCGATGAGGAGTTCGCTCCTAGCATTGAGAGAGAGCGGATAGCAGCTGAATTCCTGAACCTAACTCAGACGACGGAGACGGTGAATGAGATCACCGCGAAATTTCTAGAAAAGCTTTTTTTCGAACCGGGTTATGCGAACGACGAGTCCCTGAAGATGGCTCGATACTTAGGGGTTCTGAAGACAGAAATTAAGGGGGCAGTAACTACGAAGAGGTGCAAGACCTTTAGCGACATGGTGGAGACAGCGAGAGCTCAGGAGATACACCTGGAAGAGAAGCGGCAGGGGAAGCGTAAGGCGGACGATCAGTCGGGGCCAGTTAAGAAGTATAAGGGAATGAAGGGCGATTCTAAGAGCGAACCTGCAGCTTGCAGCAAATGTGGGCGGAACCACAGGGGTGAGTGTAGGGCACAGGAGACGTCATGCTTTAAGTGTGGCAAACAGGGACATTTCAGCCGCGATTGCAGGGAGGCAGTGAAGACCTGCTTTCACTGCTACCAGCCCGGGCATATCAAACCCAATTGCCCCCAGCTGAATGGAGCACCGGTTCAGGCCCCGGCCCCAGCGACGCTTATGATTACTGATGGTACCACTACGGGGAAGAGCGGACCTGTTACACGAGGACGGGCTTTCCAGATGACTGCTGAGGAGGCTCAGGCGGCACTCGATGTGATTACAGGTATATCCTTGTTAGGTTTAGTTTAAATAAATTCTTGCCTTGTGTAGATAGATAGTAGCATGCTGTATGTGAGGTATAGACATCTTCCCTGTTAACTCCAAAGCCTGCGTTAGTACTCTTTGACACGGGGGCCACTTGGTCCTATGTGTCGCATAGGTTTTGTAAGGCCTTCCAAATAGAGCTAGGTAAGCTAGTTAGACCTGTGACAATTGGCGTAGCCACGGAGAAGGTGCAAGTAGTCGAGCGCGAGCACCGAGGGTGTACCATCGACATCTTCGGGGTGCAGTTCAGCATCAATCTCATACCCGTCCCCATAAACGGAATCGACGTGGTAGTTGGGATTGATTGGATGTTTCTGAATCGGTCGACAACAGAGGTTGCGGGTCAGTTGGTGCGGATCCAGAATCCGAGTGGGGGAGAGCTGATAGTGTACGGCAAGGAAATCGGAATTGTAAAGGTGCAGTGGCGGCACCGGAGGGGTTCCGAGTGGACCTGGGAGCCGGAAGCTGAGATGCGAGAGCACTACCCGGAGCTTTTCTCCGATTGATTTCGGGGACGAAATCCCGGTAAGTGGGGGAGAGTTGTAATATCCCAAATCGTTTTTTTTATTATTTGTTCAGTTTATTTAATTACTTATTTATCAATCTATTTTACCTAAAATAGTGGATGGGCTTTATCTAGAATTGTAGTTGAAATCAAATAGGATTGTTGCTTGGCCCATGAGTTATTAAATAGGATAAAAAGAAAAAGGGGGGGGGGGTAAGTTATCAGATTTCTTTGTAGATAAACAAATAAGAAAGAAAGAGAGAGAGGGATATAGATCGAGAAAGAAAGATCAGTGGGAAGGAGAAGAGGGCTGCCGGAATTTTGGGTTGTGTCGTTATCGCCGGAAGGTAAGTTCCTCGTTCTCGTCCCGTTAATTCTCCGAGTGTTATCAATTTCGTATAGGTGCGTTCATAGGTGGTTTTGAGTTGTCGTTGGGTTAAATCGAGTAGTGGTAAGGGGAGGGTGGTGGCTATCGGTCTTGGCCGACGACGCGGCGGCAATTGCCGCTGCTGTTTCTCCCTTGGCCGGCGACGCTAGCAATTGCTAGCTGCTGCCGCTGTTGTGTTGCGTGAACCAGCCGGCGGTGGTGATGGTTATCACAACCGCCGCTGCTGTTAGATGTTGAGTGGTGTCCGGCGGCGGTGGTGGCCTCTTATCGCTGCTGCCGTGAGGTTAATTAGTCCGGTGGTGGCAAACCCTTGCTGCTGCCGTTGATTTTATTGAGGACCGGCAGACCTTGCTGTTGCCGTGGTGTAAGCTTGGGCCGACGACAGCCGGCAATCCTTGCTGACTGCTGTTGATTTTCGTGTCGGCGGGCGGTGGTGGTGGTCCTCCATCATCGCCGCTGTCATTTTTTTTACTGCTGCTATTTGTCTAGAAGTGCGCCGGCGGTGGTGGTTTACACCACTGCCGTTGTTGTGATGCTTGAACCAGCCGGCGGTGGTAGTGGTTATCCACGACCGCCGCTGCTGTTAGGTGCTGGGTGGTGTCGGCGGCGGTGGTGGCCTCTCATCAGTGCTGCCGTGTTGTTGATTGGTCCGGCGGTGGTGGGCTGTTTCCGGCTGCTGCTGCCGTTGACCTAGGTGTCCGGCGGTGGTGGCTGGTTTCAGCTTCTGCCGCCGTTGTGCTTGTCGTTGTCGGCGGCGGTAGCAGGTTTACTTGCTGCTGCTGCCGTGTTGCTTGTCAAGGCCGGCGATGGTGGAATTCTGCCGCCGCTGCTGCCTCGGTAGTGTAGGATATCGGACAGCGGTGGTGGTATAACAAACCGCCGCCGTTGTCGTGTCGTTTGTTGTTATCGCGCCCAAGCGGTGTGTGTAACCGCTGCTGTTGTTTAGTGTTGCGACCAGCAGCCACGGTTTATATCGCGGCTGTCCGGGCTGCAATCCGGGTTTAGACCCGTGCATCGTCACATCATCTTTTTAGTACCCACGTAGGCAAGTCTCTTCCCGCGTAGATAGGTTGGTCGAGTAATGAAAAAGAGAAAGGAAAAGCTTGTAGGATTTATTTTGATAAATTAATTTCAGATCATCGCGTGGTTTGATAGGGTCGTTATCCGGGAATCGAGGGATTTATTCCTTAGTTTATCCTTTTTAATTAGGGGATGTTGGTTTATTTTTATAATATCGAATAGTTGGATTGATATATATACGTGTATATATATACGTGTTATTTCAGAGTTGCCGTAACGAGTTCGAGTTGCGTTTTGTTCTTAGTATTTTGCGGATCAGGTGAGTGGGTTTTTAGATACTCTATATTGTAATGATTGTGTATGTTGATTGATGAGGCCGGGTCGTGGGACGATCCGAAGAGTGGGTAACCACTAGGGCCGGGTCGTGGGTCGATCCGAAAAGCGAGTAATCGCTAAGGCCGGGTCGTGGGACGATCCGAAGGGTGGGTAACCACCAAGGCCGGACTGCGGGGCAGTCCGAAGAGCGGGAAACCGTTAAGATGTTTTATGTGGATATATATGATTGTGCAATATATTGTATGTGATTATTTGCTCACTAAGCGGTTGTGCTTACCCCACGAATTCTCCATTTTTTTTAGGTGCGAGTTCAAGCGTGGATAAAGGCAAGGCTCCGGCTTGACGATCCTGGCGTTGGCATTCCGACCAGTTACTGATAGCTTATTTAGTCATTTATCTTTATAAAGCCTAAGGGATTTTTAGATAGTTACTTATTTAGACGGAAGGTTATTTTTAAACGGTTAATTAGATGAATGGTTTTTCTTGAATATTTTCTTAATATAAGTTTTGAAAAAAAAATTTGGTTTTAAATTACGGGTGTTATAGTATGAATGCTTATCCTTCAGCTTGTAAATACGAGCAGACTTTTTTCACCGTTAATTCTGTACATTGCAGATAATGAACCAAAGTCACGAACCGGTTATAAGAGAATAACGGTTGAATAAATGCTTCACGTCTTGAAGTACCCGTTGCTTGAAATAATCACGAAAAATCAGCCCCTACACTTCAACAACTACATATCTGATGCAAAGATGGTCAATGGAACAACAAAATGAGTGTGGATTCCATATATAGTGCAAAGTGAAAATTCATCTGTTTTCAAAAACACAAGTATTGAAATAACCTTAAACCCTGAACCAATTACGATGAATATTCAAAATCAAACAACTATGAAGTCGATCGATAACAAGGATACGGCTACTAGCCAAGCCCAGCTGGTTTTAGTTTGGCCTCGTCCACGGATAACTCCTGAAGTTAAAGGAGAAAAAAAAACAGATAATTAGAGGGTGTTTTAGCTAATTCCTTGTAAAAGAAAATGTGTTTTTATTTCAAGCAATACACTGTTTTTGGAATGGATTTTTTTCCTTCTTACTAAGAAATACTGCATTTTTTTCTTCTTCATAAGTTGAGAAAGTAAAAATGAGTGGGTGAGTGTTATTAATAATTAATAATACATATATTATTACTAAAAGATAATTAAGAGAGGACGTACCAATCATCATTATCATCATCTAAGTAAAGCCGAGGGATTTGGGAAATGATTGGCCAATACTTGCCTTTTCCACGACCACACTTTTTCCCCAAAGGAAGTAGTGTCTCTAGCAGATCTCTAACCTTCTTATAATTCCAAATTGTAAGTTGTTCAAGACGAGTGAGGTGTTGAAGGCCCTTTGAAACTGATTCCACATTTACAAAATCCCAGAGGTTTAGAGATAACAGAGATGAAGGAAGAATAAAAGCCGATGATGATGAAGTCCCATCTTCTTCTTCGTTTGCCTCTGCAAACGAAACCACCCCTGAATCTTGGCCACCTAAGTCTAGTTCAACAAGTGAGGTTGGGTAATTTTGCAGCCCCCACTCTGACATGGCCTTATTTAAGCATCCTATTGATAGGCTTCTTAAATTAGGATGCCACTACCCACTAGGAAAGGAGTTGTCCATGTTTGGACAATTTCGTATCACCAGGTCTTCCAAAGATGTAAGACTTTGCAATTTCTCATGAGGAAATGACTTCAAATTCTTGCACTCAATTATCATAAGACGTCTTAGGGGAAGAGAACCAAACCCTTTCGCTGGAATGGATTCTAGGTTATCACAACTCCAAATTGCCAATTGGGTGAGATGAACAAAGCATCCTTCAGGAAACGACCTCAGATTACCATATTTCCAAATGGTAAGAGATTCAAGTGATGATAAGATGTTGTTAAGAAGCCAACTCTCCTCCAGCTTCTCACAACCTACAATACAAAGAAACTTCAGAGTGGATAGGAAGGTCAAGGATGTTATTGAAGGACACTTCTCTATCCTCAACCTCTCAACATTATTTGGACACATGTAACTCCCCAATGACTCACAATCATATATCTTCACTTCTCTAACAAGCTCCATGCTATTTGGCGAATCAACTTCTACTTTCTCTCCCAATGATACCAATTCTTTGCACGTAAATACTTCCAACGTCCTTAAATTCGCAAGAAACTCCAATTCTGATTCCCACAAGTATCTCAATTCATCACACTTAATAATGAATAGATCCTCAACTGCACCGAGATGTTTTAAAACTTCTCCACATAGTTGTCCAAGTCCTCTGATCTTCTCCAATTTCAATTCCTTAATTGATGAAGACACACAAACCATGCTCCTTACAAGCTCTTCAGAACACCTTTCTATATGTAAAACCCTAAGCGACCGTATTGATACCCCGAGACATCAACAAGTTTTGGACAATTCAATATTGAAATCTCACAGAGACGAGGAAAAGGTTCAATGGTACCATTGTTGTCACCACCGCTAGTTGACCATTTCTCCCAACTCTCCATATCTTCAAATTTCAAAACTTCAAGTGATGGAAATGCAGTACCATACAACAAATTAGTAGTTGTAAGTAATTCAACACCCAAAGTCTTCACCTCATCCATGCTTGACACGAACAACTTCTTAAGTGATCGTAGATGTCCAAGTGTCGGTAAACGTGTGCAACTTATACAACCATGTAATGTGAGCTCCGTTAACTCAGAAAATGAGAATTCCCCGACCCAACTAGGAAATCCAATTCCCCATAGAATGAAATAGTTAGCTTTATCAAATTATGATGTGGCCTTAGCCCTTCAAGTACCTCATATTCAATCTTCTTATTACGAGAAACTTCATTTAAACTCCATTTAAACTCTAAATCATAAAGATCCTTCCTTTGCTGTAAGTTGGCATCCTTTGCTTGTATTGGATTTACAACTTTCTTGCCCCTCAATGAGAAGTTGACCTTGAAGATACAAAAGGCTCTTAAGCTCCGATATTTTGAACCCGTTCGCTCCTTCAATAATGACCTTTGATAGAGTTTGTAGACTCTTCAATCCACCAATCCCTAAGGGCATCTTGTTCAACTTTGGAGTATCACTGATGTCAAGATGTCGTAGGTTTATTAACTTTACAAAACTGTTTGGCAAGCTAGATAGCCTATGACATTCACTTACCAACAAGCTCTGTAGATTATAAAGCTCGTTGATTTCATCAGGTAAACTTGTGATGTCAGTTCGGGAAAAATGAGGTACCTCATGTGCTTGAAACAACCGATTGATTGTGGTACTTCTTTTATTGAATAATCAGTTAGACTTAGCACCCTTAGACACTGCAACTAGGGAAGTAATTCCAAAAGAAACTTGTTCGATAAGTGCCCTGTCGTTGCAAACAGAAAATCTTGTTCCCTAGGTGACACTGATACCGACAAAAGAGTTCGCAGTCGTCTAGCTCTTTGTAACGCCTTGAAATCTTTATATACTCCAAATCTTTTACGAATAAATGATAAGTGGTGGACCTTCTCTAATGCTTCGCTCCCCATTTTATCACCTGATGTAAAGAAAAACTCTCCTCCAAAGCTGATGGCCAAGTCGTGTATGAGGTCATGCATTGTATATCCTGATCCACATTGCTGAAAAAAAGACCTTGACTTTAGCTCGTCAAAATACTCGCGACCAAAATTCTCCATTGACTTGTTTGGATTTGACTTGTGCAAAAACCCTTCTGCCATCCATAACAAGACCAATTCGTCCTTTTCAAATATGTGGTCCTTTGGGAATAAGCAACAATACGCAAACGGTTGCTTCAAATGCGAAGGAAGATCATAGTAGCTTAATCTTAGAGCCGAAAGAATGTCACTTTGGTCATTCGGTAACTTCCATATCTCATTGTTCAACAGCTCTACCCATTCTTCATCATTTGTTTTTGATCTCAACACCCTCCCAAGCGTCATCAAAGCCAAAGGCAATCTACCACAATTATCCACGATATCTTCACCATGCCCCTTAAGTCTTGGATGTTTATCAAAGTTTTGTTCGCCTAGTGCATGTTGAGCAAACATAGATAGAGCTGCTTCCTTTGACAAAACCTCGAGAGGGTAGGCCAGAACATAGTCCATCACAGATGTAACGTTAGTCTTCCGGGTCGTGACAACAATCCTACTTTCGGGTGCCCCTACGAGAAGAGGGCATTGAAGGAGTTCCCAGTCTCTATAATAGTCGTTCCAGACATCGTCCAGGACTATTAAGAACCTTTTTTGAGAGAGTTTCTTTTGAAGGGCCTCATGAAGCAGATTTAGACTTTTAATTTCTTTTGCATCTCCACCCACATCTATAAAAATAGCCTTGCTGATATCAAATACATCAAACTTTTCAGTAACACAAACCCATGACATGAGTTCAAAGTGATCCTTCACTTTCTTTTCATTGTACAAATCCCGTGCAAGAGTGGTTTTGCCTATCCCTCCCATACCGACTATGGACACGATGCTGACATCTTGATTACATGGTTCATCACCCAACAACTTTGAAAAAATCTTCTACATAATTAAATCAAATCTTTTAATCCAAACTATCGATAAATATGAAAACAATAAATAATATAATATAAAAGATAAATACCACTTTCAAAAATACATAATTAAATGAAACGGTTTAAAAAATCCTCTACATATATTTGTGTAATATTTAATATAATCAATACACGTATTATTATTTTTCATTGGTGATATAAAGAATTAAAAATATTCTCTCTATTTTCAAAGTACAATTTTCTAAGAGTTTTCCAAAGTTGAAAAATCTTACTTTTCCTGTTTTCTTAATTGTTAAGAAAATTTCATACAACTTGTTGGAACAAAAAAATATACTCAAACTCTTTAAAATTTTCATTTTTAATCCAAACTATTGATAAATATGAAAACAATAAATAAAATAATGTAAAAGATAAATACCACTTTCAAAAATCCTCTACATAATTAAATCAAACGGTTTTAATCCAAAAATACACACCTCAATCTCAATCTCAATCTATAAATACCCTTTTCAATCTCTCAATCTCAATCAATTGTTGCAACTCTCTTAATTAAGCCACTACCAATTAAACACACACACAAAGGTAATTAATCAAACGCTCTTTAATTTTTATTTTTTCCTACACATGATGATATGATTATGATGATTCTATTCATGTTTATAGTCCAAGTTGGAGTTGTTGATTTCTCGTATGTGACTTTGTATTTATGGTCATTGATTACACTTTTTGTGTTATTTTGTATTACAAACGTTCTTCAATTTTTATTTTTTCCTACACATGATGATATGATTATGATGATTCTATTCATGTTTATAGTCCAATTTACTTATATGTTTTACAATATTAAATATGTTAATTTTCGTAAAAATTAATTTATTATACATACATATATACATATTGATGGATGTTCAAAGGATTAATTAAAATGCAAATAATAGATTATATAATATAAGTCTATTGTCAATACTTTCAAAATAAACAAATTACTAGATATAATACTCTTAAATATAAATTAAATTATAGTAAATAATTTAAATTAAACAAATCATATTTATAATATTAGTTTTTCTGATATGAATTATTTTTTTAAAAATTATCCCGTGTATTACACGGGATCAAATATAGTATATTATATAAAAGTTTTGCCCGATACACCTTGTCTTGTTTCAATCTAATGTGGTGCCTAACATGAAACAAGTAATCTTTATATTGTTTTCTCCCACGTACCAACAGTGGCGGATCCAGGAATTTTGATATTGGGGGTCGAAGTTTGAATAATGTAATAACAGGAATCGTTAACATTTATTCTTAAACAATTAATAAAAACTTAGCAATCGGATATCAATAACAAACACCAATCCTAACCCTAACCCTAACAATTGGCAATAAATATTTTAGAGTTAAAAATTAAGATAAAATCTACTATTTAAATTCTAAAGGAGTATTTTTTTTTAATAAAGAGTATTAGTATGACTGAATAATTATCATGTATGTGAATGTAACAATCGCTTAGTTTTAAACTTCAATGAGTTTCAATAAGAAATTGTATGTATGCAATAATTAATTGTGGACTTGAAGCATATAAATAATACCAAATGCAAAAGGGACTATTTATTAAACATTTACCTTGGTAAACGCTTGAACACAACAAGAAACAAAAATCTTATCCGGTAAGGGGAAGACAAGGAACGTGAGTTTTACCCATTAAATGGGGATGGTGACTCTTAACTAGTAAACGTTTACTATCAATTCATTTTTATGGTTGTGAATGTTACCCTATAAGGTAAATGATATTGGTGATTCTTATCGGTAAGAGCTTATTTAATAAGCATTTAATAAATAACCCCTAAATTTTATAGGCTTTTTGATTTATAAAATGTTAACAATTTTGTTATTCAATACGTTTATGTAAACCAACAAAAGGGTTGAAGCAAATTTGATGTCTTAGGGTCAACTTAATTATTGGACTCAATTTAACGGGTTTTGATTAGAACTTGGTTAAAATTGAGGGTCAAAGTAAAAAATATTTGAGGGTCAAAACAGAAAATATGCTAATGTTATTCATTATATAAGCAGTAAACTAGTAAAGCACTAACTTATTTAGAGATTTTATGGGGGTCAATTGACCCCCCAAACTACAACGTGAGTCCGCCTCTGCGTACCAACCGTGCCCATCTAGGTCATTAGATATAAAACAAATTGATTTTAAGTATTAATTGATAAATTCACAAACGTTTATTTTGCAAATTGTATTTTTAAAGGCATCAAGTTTAGTTACATGGTCCCCATAACACGTGGGGTAATAAAATAAATTTCAGATTTTAAATAACTTATTTCAAAAATATTTTGTATGATATAAAGTGTGTATTGTTCATTTGGTTATGTAAAAGAGAAAAAAGGTGCTTAATTTTATATTTTCTTGCAAATTATAATGTATTTTTTAAGAGATCTTAAATTTTAATATTTTATTATAGAAAAACATAACATGAAAAATGCTCTAAAGGTCGTTGGTGGAGTAACATAATTACATAACTAAAATTGATTTAAGTTTTGTTTTCACATCACAATTAATGTGGTAAGGTCGGTGGCAACCGGCACCGTTCTTAATTAAATTTATATTTTACTTTAAATGACTTGTATTTGCAGGGTTGGATTTCATATCCCAACCTCATAATCGTAAAAAAGTAGGTTTTTTTTATCTTTCTTTCATTACGGTATTTCTGAACAAGGTCATTTGCATCGGTCCACGGGTTCCGATGGGTTGGCATGGGTTCCCACGGGAACACCATTGTTGATGGTGTGGGTTGGCATGGGTTTGAGGTCTCTCGGGTTTGTAAACCCGCATGGGCTTCTCTTTCCCTCCCTCCCTCCCTCCCTCCCTCCCTCCTTTTTTAAACAAAAATATATTTCATTTGCTCTTTGTGATGTGAGATGGATGTGGGGGTTTATTAAATAGAATGGGATGTGGTGCTAATATGGCAGTCAAAAATTGTGGATTAGTTTGGGATGAATGCTGATGGTATAATGATAACCGACAAGCTAGCTATGTGTTGGTATGTACCACTTACTACTTAGCACATGCAAATATAATAGAACTACATATCAATGTTTGATACTGTTTATGCAACAATAGATACATTTATCTTAGCATCATAAGCAAACATCTTTCTAAAACTTCAATATTCTCGTTGAAATTTGCATTAAAATTTGGTAAGTACAGACAATGGAGACAATAACAAATTTATCAAATTGTATATGAATTACATTGTCTGTACATAGGTTCATATATGAATTATACAGGTTCATGTATGAACATATAGTTTATATATAAATCAGTAAAAATAGTTAATATGTAAATTACACAGGTTCGTGTATGAACGGTATATTCATATAGGAATCAGTTAAAATAGTTAATATGTGAATTACACTGGTTCATATATGAACGTATGTACGAATTACACATGTTCATGTATGAACGTATAGTTCATCTATGAATCCGTTAAAAATAACCAATGACATGTTAATATATGAACGTTTATAGGAATTGCACAAATTCAGTATGAATGTGTAATTCGTATATGAATCAGTTAAAAATAGTTAATGAATTACATAGGTTCATATATAAACATATAGCTCCAAATATATTCCTGTTGATCCAGACATCTTCATTAGGTCAGCAGAGGCCAGCTACTCAAAGAACACAATGATGAATGCGGTGAGAAAGATTTCAACAGCAACCATTGGATCAAAAGGTTTCTTTAGAGGGTAATTATAAACGGCCTCTATAGGGACCCATTGTAGGGGTATACATGTATTTGAGTGACAAAAGAGCTAGAGGGAGTCTAGATAACAACACCTTTCTTAGATTGATGGAGGCTTTGTTACAGAGTGTAAAGCAGAGGGGTGGATGCAAAGATGGGAGATGATGAAGCAATAGGTGTAGAGTTCAGTTAGTGTGAATATAGAGTACGTAGTACTAGAGGTAGGCATCCGGCCCGGTCTCTGACTAGGACCTCCGGTTAACCAAGATCGAGACCGGCTAAGGATCGAGACCGGCTAAGGATCGAGACCGGCTAAGGACCGGTTAAGGACCACTGGTTAGGGCCAGGCTACGATATTTGGAGGTTTCAAAAGCTTGGCCCGGCCCGAGACCGGTTAAGGAGAAGGCGCGGTCCAGGCCCGACCCGATTTAGTTTTATAAAATAAATTTAAATTTAATACACATAGTGAATTACTTGTATTTTTAACTTATTAATATTGATTTATTTGAATTTAACGTCTCATAAATCATCGAAGTTATAATAAATGTATTTTTTTAGTATATTTATTTTATATAATTTAGTTTAGTGGTTTAAAATAAATTTATTTATAATTTAATTATATAAAATATTTAGATTATAAAATAAACTTAGTTTATATTTTAGATTATTATTAGATGTATAAAACAAATATAGTTTTATATATTAACAAAAAAAGGGGGAAAATTTGATTCTATGAGGCCCAGTTACCAAAGTGGGCTTTTTACAGATAGGCCGGTCTCAAATATGGGACTCAAGGCCCGACCCGTCTCAGTCAACACAAACAATGTTTAGGCTTCGTCCTTGTGCGACCCGATTAAGGCTCGGCATGACATTTACCCACCTCTAGTACGTAGTGATGTCCAATCTCATTCATGACCATGCTCCGCTTTATGCCAAAAGTAACTAATATTGACATGACTTTTCGGCTTCACTTTTAAACACTTTTTTCCTCTATTATTTCCAACATTTGAGTTATTGGTCAAATAGTGTAATTTTAAAACATATTTATCAAACAAATGCAGTTTTAAACATTTTTAGCAAAATGGTGTATTTTTCAATTAATGGGTTTTTTTGCTCTCTCTTCCTCCCTTTCTCTTTTCATGGCAAAAACCGACCACCACCATCTTCGTTTTTTTCTTTCGTCAGCAATCATAACCACCGCCGGCCTTCTTTTTCCGATCAAACCACTGTTTTCCGGTGAGTTTGTTGGAGGATAGATTCAAACCGATGAGTTTGTTATGTATGTCCCTCTTTAGAAAGATGACAAATAAATGGGTCGTGTATATATATATATATATATATATATAGGGTCCTTCAAGGAAAAACCATTTTTTTTTGTAAAAACTTGAGGAATAATCTAAGCCTTTGATCTAAAAAGGGCATGATCGTCATTTTAGATTATTTCTCAAGTTTTTACAAAAGAAGAGGTTTTTATAAAATATGTGGTTTTTACAAAATATATATATTCACTTTTTTGTAAAAACTTGAGGAATAATCTTAGTCCTTGATCTGAAAATCGCAGTTTATTCATTATATGAATATTCACTATCATATTCACCATATGAATATTCACTGTCATATTCACCATATGAATATTCATATTCACCATATCATATTCATCATATATTCACCATATGAATATTCATATTCATCTTATGAATATTCATATTCAGCAGATAAAAAATTATATAAATTCACCATCATATTCACCATATCATATTCACTATATGAATATTCATATTCACCATATGAATATTCATATTCACCTTATGAATATTCATATTCATCAGATAAAAATTATATAAATTCATTCAGCAGGTGAATATTCACCTTATGAATACAAATCGAACAAACTTTCATAGTTTTAAGTTATACTCATGAGAAAAGTAAACTTTGTACCAAACCTATCATTATACCACAATTTTCCAGAAGTCATTGAAATCCAAAAGAACAATCTGGATGTGACAATAGAAATTCAAACACCATTAAAGAAAAACACCCACTCCACATAAATAAAAGAAAAACAAAAAAGTAAAAAAGTAATAATCTTTTTATTGTTTTTTTTAATTACCCAGAAAAAATAATAAATTAATCAACAGAGCATATGGATACAAACTTCCACATTCGTGGACCTCCCCTTAACTTTTTATTACTATTTTTCTTCTTCTTTCTTGAGATCAGTGTTACAGTAAAACTAGTAAAAGTAAAACACCCAGAAATTCATCATACCAAATAAATGAATAAATTTCAAGAAAACATGACTCCAGCAGCTTCTTGATTGGGCGACGGCTTTGAGAAGTGAAGGAGAGAGTGGGTTTTTTGAGATGAGCTTGGTTTCAGATCTGAAATGGCGGAGCTGTGATGGCGATGGTGCGGTGGACGGCGGAGGCGTAGATCTGGGAGAGGAGGGTGGACGATGGTGGCCGACGGTGGCGCTGTGGCGTTGTGGCGCGGTGGCGGAGCTGTGGTGGCGATGGTGCGGTGGACGGCGGAGGCATAGATCTGGGAGAAGAGAGTGGATGGTGATGGCGGCGGTGGCCGACGATGGCGCGGTGGCCTGCGGTGGCTGGCGGTGGCAACATCTGGTAGAAAAGAGTTACTGTTTGTGTTTGTTGTTGTAAGTGAGGAGCGTGGGTGTTAGGGTTTGTATAGGAGAATATTATAGGTGTTAAAATTCCTAAATTACCCTTGGGAGGGTATAATCAGGTGTGAACATGTATCTTGTTAAAAAATTACAAATGATGTCATCATATTTATTAGCCATTGATCAATATTAATTGATGGCCTAGATTGTTCCTCTAGTTTTTACAAAATATGTGGTTTTTATTTGATTATCCCTCTATATATATATATATATATATAGAGAGAGAGAGAGAGAGAGAGAGAAAGGTTTAAACAAGAACAAAATTGATTTGCAATTGAACTTTCACCTATATATATATATATATATATATATGATAAATGATTAAACTAAGGAGTTTCATAGAATCATATCTCGTATCAGTACTTAAACACCATGAACACACAAACATTATTAGGGGTTAGCTATATAAAAGTTTAATCGTATTTTTATTTCATTTATATATCACGAAACATATTATAGAACTTTGTCTCACTTAAGGGTTGTTTATTAGACGATAATCTTTGATTAAGTATGAGGAGTATCCAGAAACTTACCTAGTAAACGAAAAGGTAAGGAGCCAATGACTGAGAGTCTTATAACGTAAGTGCGGGAAATGACTTTTGCCCTGTAAATGTTTACCGAGTTTAAAATACTTGCTAACAATCTATTTTCAATGCCAAGAATGTTACACGATAAGGTAATAAATGTGAATATCTTACAGGTAAACACTTAGCCAACAAAATCGGTAAACATAACAAAGTTCTTGTATTATTTTGTAGCATGCCATAAGGGTCTCTAAATTTTAAAGAAAAAAAAGTAACTTGAATTCAAGGGTTAATAAATTAAAAAAGTGTCTACCGTATGTATTTTCAAAGACATCGAACTTTTTATTACATCAATGCCCGTAACATGTTGGGTGATAAAATTGACAAATTTCAAAACTTAAAAGTAGTAATGAATTTGTGAATCCCAAACTTGAGAGAATGAAAGATTGAGAGAAAACTAGTGCTAATGATGAAGCAAATGATTACAACTAGTTGGTGATAATGATAGAATGAGTATGAAAAGACAAGGGAATAAATGAGTTCTTGGGAATGTCTTTCATACACCAAAATAGGCTACCAAAAATCCACACAAAACCCTAGGCTATAGCATTCTATTTATAGCACTAGGTATTAGATAGTTACAAGAAAAGCCCTTAGAGTCTATGACTCTTTACAAAAGAGGGCACAAGTTAAACTAAAGCTAACATTAGAAATAGGAAAATACAAGATAGACCCTTGACTTCTTCACAACCCACAAAGTAGGGTCTAACAATCTCCCCCTTTGGGAAGAAGTCCGGTACATGAGTCTCTTGGACAGTTGACGGTACTCGTCCCATTCTCCGATGATCCTCGTTCGCAACTTTAAAGCAGCTTCAACTCTCCGGTACATGAGTCTCTCCTTCAGTTTTCCTTCAAGCTTGTCCAACGCCTCGAAGAACCTTGATTTGTTGTCCAAGTGCCTCGTCTTCGGAATTTGGTCCGTCTTCAGTCGGCTCTCTATGCCTTGGATGACATACAGAATGGTATCGTCGCAGAAATGAGAAAGTTCACTGAATCTCATGAACTTCCGTTCCCTCTTCTTTAGCGTGCAGTAGACAATACCGTGTTCTGGGATGCTCGTCGGCACGTAGAGCTGATATGAGTCGATTGCTGGGACTTGCAGATTCGGACGCAGAAGGTTCACTTTCGGCTGTCGACTCTCGATTGCCATCTGGTAGTCGGTCACATGTGATAGAGCAATGGTGTGATGGACGTACCTTTTGAGCACCTCGAGGTCGGAGTTGTAGTAGTCGGGGCGGAGGATCGGACCTTGAAGATACTTGATCAGCGCGAGGATGTCTTCAAGATGGATCCGATCCAAGTCAGCTTCTGTGAAGGTCCACTTCAGGAGCTCGCCATTCAACCTGACGTTCCCACTTCCGTACATGGAGACCGAGAACTCTAAGAACATGCTACTGCCGTGTCTGTAAGGCCTCACATCTGTTACCTTCACAAATCGGCGTTTGAGTCTGGTCTTCCCATGAGTGTACCAATTGCAGAAGCGTTGATGGGCGTAGGCTGTCTGGCGGCGCTTCTTCTTGTAGTGCGAGACTCCGAAGAATACCTTTCTGGACCACAGATGGACTCTCTCTTGTTGGAAGATCCTTGAGAAGGACTCCTCCAAGAAAGGTCGGAAGATTACAGTGTGGTTCCAGTTTAGCTGGATGACAACGGGAGCTGGAGCGTCTGGAACTGTCGCCGTGATGGTGGGAGGCTCTTCCGTTTCCGGGAACTGTACCGTTGGGAGGAATGTGTCGTAGTCGGTTGCGCTGACTATGGTGTCCCCCTTCTTGTAGATCCTAAGACTTTGAGCAAGTCGGGCGAGGAGTCTCCTAGCTTCTTCCGAGATGTGAAGCTCATTCGGATCCGTCGGCGCCGACTCGGGGACTACCATATCGACCTCGACAGTAGGCTCGGACTAAGGAAATTGGATTACCTCATCCAACGGTATCGACTGATAGGCGAACTGCTCGACGTCGAGGGGCTCTTCGTCGGGATACTCCATGAAATGCTGGTGCTCTGACGGAGCAGTTTGCGGCGCTGAAGCTGATGCAGGCGCGGAACCCGAGGCTTGTGCAAGGCCGATGCGAAGTCTTTTGGCTCCTTGCGTCTCCCCCTCATGAGGACCTGCGCCCGGGTCAGTGTCATCATGTCCCCTTTTTGAGGACTGAGACTGAGGCCGGCACGCTGCCTCGAGTTCGCGAATACGGCGGTTGGCGGCTTCCAACTGCGCTTCCCGATCTGCTAACTGTGCATCCCTGACGGCTAGCAGTTCCTCCGCTCGCTTGAGTTTTGCCGTGAGCTTGTCGTTCTGAGTGGTGAGCGAGGAGACTGCCATGTTGAATTCGGCTTCGAGAACGTAGCCCGGAATGGCACCTTCAGCAGTAGGTTGTGGAGGTTGTAGGCGGAGAAGTGGCTCGGTACGAAGAGGAGGAGCCACGGATTGATGCACTTGAAGCTCAGTAGACTTGCCTTTTGCTTGGCGTCGTAGCTCTTGTAGTTCTTCCTCTCGTTCGGCATCGCGAGACTTCAAAGTCTCGATCTCTCCCCTTTGCTCGTTGAGAGCACTCTCGAAAGCCTCAAGTTTGGCATTCCGAGAGGCCTCGGCGCGGTCGAGCCCCGCGAATCTGGTTTGGATAACTTTTAGGATGTCGTCCGAATCCGTCAGGCCTGAAAGCCTCGGTGTTGCGTGAGCGTCTTTAAAGACTTCGCTCGAGTCTGTCGGACCCGGTCCCGGTGGTACTACACCTGGTGCTGCTTGAGCGCCAGTTGTCGAGAAGAGACCCAAAGAGGTGCTCTCTCGGCCTGAAGTCATCGCTGGTGTAAGGTTGACGATGTCAGGACTTCCGGTAGATCCTCGAAGGGCGTCCTCTGACGCACCAACTCTCCCCGTTCCGGCCAGGCCACTCGGGCGGGCGGATGATGCTCCAAACTGTGTCCTACCCAAATGAATGACGTGATATGTCTCGGAAAGTGGATCTAAGACACTTGGTGCACGGAAAGAAGTCGAGAGGTGGGGCAGTTCCTCTCTTATCTCAACATTGACCGACTCCGAGTGAGTGGTCAATGGAAGTTGTGCTGAATCCCCGTGTGAAGATGAAACGACCATCTGTTGAGAGATGGCCGAGTGGGTGGCTTGGGTGTGCAGTTGCGCTGGTTGGC
This sequence comes from Centaurea solstitialis, assembly GCA_030169165.1. Lineage (NCBI taxonomy): Eukaryota > Viridiplantae > Streptophyta > Magnoliopsida > Asterales > Asteraceae > Centaurea > Centaurea solstitialis. The sequence continues at coordinate 86,612,601 of CM058042.1, forward strand.
TGCCAGCGTCTTGACCCGACGTCATCAAGTGACCGGTCTGTGTGTGGGTTGCCTCTGTGGGGGAATGACTCGGGGTAGAAGGGAGACCTAAGGTGTCTAACCTAGTGGGTTCTTTATCTTCTCCCTGTTCTTCTATCCTAAGCCACTCTTCGTCTAAGTGGACCTCTTCATCTTCGGTCTCTTTTCTCAGACCCTCACTAGCACCCTCAAGGTCTTCATCACCTTATCTCTCCACAGCCGATTCCACTTCATCTTCATCACCGCCACGACCGTCAGTTCGGCCATCAGAATCTACCTCATCTGGTTTGAGGATGTCCACGGAGTCGTCTCCGTTGAAAGATGACGTGACCTCATATTCGTCCCGTAGGGCTTTACCGCTCTTGAGGTTGTCCACCTCCTCGGAAGAACCATCACCGAAGTCCACTTGTTCGGACTCGGTGGCCTCAACATCAACGACCTGTCGGTCGGACGGAATGTGCTCGGAGAAGGACGCGTCATTACCTTCATCATCTGAATCATCTCCGGAAGGTTCGCCGTGGGGATCACCTTGTGGTCCGGGAGCAGCGTCAGTCTGAGGAGGCGAAAGACCGTGTGCTTGTTCTTGTGGAGAAGCTTCCACGTCTTCACCTTGCCTCTCGAGAGACTGTACTGGTGACGACTCCCGTTCTTCATCATGGAAGGGCGACGGCGGCGAGTACCTCTGAGTACCCATGTACTGCTTGGTTCTGGCTCTGATGTAGTACTCTGCCGAATGTTCTTCCTCATCAACCAGTCGTCGTTGAGTGCGGCGACCCCGTGCTTGGCGGACTTGTTGGTAAAGAGCACTCGGACGGACTTGAGGCACGTGTGGAACCGCGGAAGTGCTAACTATTCTACCCGGCTCCCCCCTCACGTCCACTCTCATTACCCCTGAACCGGAAGCTCCCCCAGTGGAACCCCGGGGCTCGGCACCTAGGGCCCGAGCCGAATGATGGACGGCTTGCACATCCTGGGCAGGGCTCCTCGGCTCTGAGGAGTCCGTGGATGTGTCTACTAGACCTATGGACGCCCTATATAGTCCTACACTCGTAGCTTCCCTATCAGCGGTATCCAACACGTGACGAGGAATTGGCATTTCCTCTTGACCGGGCTTGAGCTCCCGAAGCTTGGACCTGGAGAGCTGCTTGCTCTTGAAGATCGGGTGACGAGATCGTTGACTGACATCCGGATGTCGGTCCATGTGGTCGCGGATCATCAGAGCAAAGAAGGGCATCCATGGGATGGACGAGTGTTTGGTTCGCTGGTCGTTCGGGTCCACATCCCGTGTGATGTCGATCCAGAGTTGTGCCGCTATGTCAATCCTACGCCCGTAGATCACGGAGTGGATGACGTGCCACAGCTGGGTCGAGGCCTTGTCTATGCCCTTGACTTTGGCAGACAGGCATCTGTTCATAATACTAAACAGGGTCGCCCATAGTAGTGGCAGCATGTTGTTGGTGACCTGAGAGATGCCGTTGAGCCGCTGTCCAGGGTTTTGCATGACACCGATGGCGACGATCTCGCTGAATAGGATCGGTGTGTCAAGGATCGGCTCAAACGGTGCTTCGACGGAGTCAGCTGGAAGGTGTAGGATGCGTCGGAAGTCATCAATGTTGACGGATAGTTCCGTCTGATCTACGCGTCCAACAAGAGTTTGGCCTCCGGCATGATGGACAATCCTGGATGTGCTCCAGAATTGTTGGAGGTAGATCATTGGCACCTCAGCAGTGGCCTCGAGAGCATAGGCTAGTGGGTGCACCTTCAGGATTTCCAATATGACAGATTCCTGAGCAAGAAAGCTATTCAGATCCACGTACTCGTTGTTTTGAGTAATGGGCCTGAGATCTTCCTCGGAAATCAATGCGCGGTCAGCAGCAGTATTGAGAGCCATTTCTGTTCAATGAGGACAAATTTAACAAGTTAGAACACTCAAAGAACTACCAAGTGTTGAGAAAAAGTTGGAAAAGGGAAATACCAAACCCGATTCGGGTTTTGGCAAAACCCGACTCGGGATTGTAACAAACCCGAATCGGGTAAAACAATACCCGAGACCCTCAAATTCATCAACACTTGTGAAAATTTTGGCATGACCTCGACTCAACGCGAGTCGAGAAACACGAGTACCCGAATCGAGTTACTCAGTTTCCCGAGTCGGGAATTGAGATCACAAAAAAATGTATTTCCTCTAGAAACCCGATTCGGGAATTGGGTATACCCGAATCGGTAAAGATGGTATAACACTTAGAAACAATTTTGAATTTCCTACAGAAACCCGATTCGGGTTTTGGGTATACCCGAATCGGTAAAGGGTTTTGAACACTTAGAGAGAATTTTGAAAAACGAGTTCAAAATATCCACCCTTAAGATGGATGCGGGAAACTTGAATACCCGGTTCGGGTTATCCATGTTTCCCGGATCGGGTTTTTGTAAAAACGAAGAACTAGGGTTCCATAACGGATCGATGCGGGAAACCCGAATACCCGAATCGGGTTATTAGGTTTCCCGAATCGGGACATATGAACACGAAGAACATTCATAATACCCGAATCGGGACTTTTGAATATCCCGAGTCGGGTTTCACGACTGTTGGTTTTCCACGGTCTAAAACCGATCAAAAACACTGATTTTGAGCGAGTAAACTAGTACATTATGATCTAAATTAGTTCTAAACTAGTTTACAAACAACAAACGACCGATTGAACGTCCCGAAAACCCATTCCAAAGAGTTTGGGTTTCGGGTTTATTCAAGAAGCTTTAGGCTTCGATTCGGCTAAGAAAACGAAATCTAAACATGTTATAGATCATACCAAAGTGTTCGTAATCTTACCGTGATCGTTTAGGACTAGTCGGATCGAAGAACGGAGGTCGGAATCGCCGGAAAAGTGGCCGGAACCGTGGTGGTGGCGTTGGTGTTCGTCGGAGAGAGAGAGAGATTCTTAAGGAATTTGAAAACTGATTTTTTTTAAGCATAAACTTAGAAAAGGACAAATGTTCTTTTTATATTTGTGAGGTCAACTTATCAGTTTAAGGATAAGTGATCTCACTTTTCACTCTCAACTTCCAACAATGACACAAACACCCCTGGACTAAAAGTTTCATCCAAATGGCAAAACGAGTCCCTGAACTTGAGTTTTAGATGATTGCAAAACAGCCCTTGAACTTAAGTGTCAGGAGATGGCAGATTTAGTCCCCGAACTTGAAAGTTCAGAAACTTGTCACATCCACCCCCTGAACTTGCAAGTTCACAAAAGTGCACAAGTTCAGCCCCTAGACCTCTACGTAACTACTAACCTGGGTAGTTTTCTTCGGGTATTAACTATGTAACCCCGGTATCGGATTCTGTGCGAGTCCTGATCTGATATAATCAGAAGTCGTAGCGATTGTCCACACCTACAAAATAAAGTCCAGGATGGTATCCATTGTAGTGTGGATCCGAGAACATTAGCACAGACAAACATGTGACTATATATAGACACTCCCCCTCGAAAGATGCTATACTTACAAGTTCCCCCTACACGCATGCATCCTAACAGATCCCCAACTCCCCCTAGACCTTAGGTGGGAGGTCTAACATTCCTAGCTTGCTCAGAAGGAAGACATGGCGTTTCTCATCAAAGGCCTTAGTGAATAAATCAGCAAGCCGAAGATCACTTTCCACAAAATACAGTTCAATATTACCCTTTTCGACATGATCCTTGATGAAGTGGTATCGAATGTCGATGTGCTTTGTTTTGGAGTGCTGAACTGGATTAGCGGTGATCTGAATGGCACTTTGAGAGTCGCAGTAGATTGGAATCTGGTTCATGGTGTATCCGAAATCCGCTAGTTGGGTTTTCATCCATAGAACTTGTGAGTAACAACACGCGGCAGCAATGTATTCAGCTTCGGCCGTTGATAGTGACACACAGTTCTGTTTACGTGACGACCAACTCACCAACTTGTTTCCAAGGAACTGGCAGGCTCCGGATGTGTTCTTCCTGTCCAACTTGCAACCTGCATGATCAGAATCTGTGTAGCCAATTAGCTCAAAACTAGAACCCTTTGGGTACCAAAGGCCAAAGTCTGGCGTGCCCTTCAGGTACCTAAGGATTCTCTTCACTGCCTTAAGGTGTGAATCACGCGGGTCGCACTGATAATGAGCACAGACACCCGTGGAGAATACAATGTCAGGTTTACTGGCCGTGAGGTATAGCAAAGAACCAATCATTGCCCGATATTTCTTTAGGTCTACCGGCTTGCCAGACAAGTCAGCGTCCATTTGAAATGATCTGGACATTGGTGTAGCAGCGGAGTTTGAGCCAACCACATCAAAACGTTTTAATAAATCGTGAACATATTTTGATTGGTTTATGAAAATGCCTTCAGGGCATTGACGGACTTGAAGTCCTAAAAAGAATGTCAATTCACCCATCATACTCATTTGAAATTGTGATTTCATAGTGTGCTCAAACTCTTTGCACAACTCAGGCTTTGTAGAGGCAAAGATGATGTCATCTACGTATATCTGTACGATAATTAAATCATCACCTGATTTACGAAGGAATAAGGTGGGGTCGATTGTACCTTTCTTGTAGCCAGCTTCGAGTAAATAGATAGTAAGAGTTTCATACCATGCTCGTGGAGCTTGCTTGAGACCGTAAAGTGCCTTGTCTAATGCATAGACATGGTCGGGAAATCGTGGATCTACAAACCCCTCGGGTTGTTCAACATACACCTCCTCATGAAGGACACCATTCAGGAACGCACACTTGACGTCCATCTGGTAAACCATCATATTCTTGTGAGCGGCGTACGTGAGAAAAATCCATATGGCTTCTATCCTTGCAACCGGCACAAACGTCTCGTCGTAATCGATACCCTCTTGTTGGCGAAACCCCTTGGCGACCAAACGAGCCTTGTTGCGAATAACAAGGTTGTTTTCATCCTTTTTGTTCCGGAAAATCCATTTTAAACCGATGATGGACTTCCCCCATGGTCGTTTTACCAGGCGCCAAACCTTGTTCCTTTCAAACTCTGCCAATTCATCTTGCATGGCCCTTACCCAGTCTGGGTCTGACAGAGCTTGATTGATTTCCGACGGCTCAAATTCGCTTAAGAAGCATGCGAAAAGACCTAAGTTGTCGGATTTCTTTGATGATCGAGTCTGGACATTCCGAGATGGACTCCCGATGATCTGGGATGGAGGATGACTTCTTGACCACTTTCATGAATGGGGAAGAGTGACGTAGGACTCTTGGTTGTTTGTTGTGTCGTTCTTATCTTGCACGACGAAGTTTCTTGACTGGATTCCTCCGAAAGGACCACTTGTAGCCCTTCCCAGTGGCTCAATATTGAGAACAACTTCCAGTCTGGGCTCCCGAACCACTTGAGCATACGATCGTTGAGAGGTGCTCGGAGATGGTAACGGAGCAGCTTCAGTGACCGGAGCACGAACAGGGGTTGAAGTAGGTTGTTCGTTTGATGAATTCTGAGGTGGTGAGACCACTGGTTCTGTAGTCGTATTCTGAGCGGAAGTAGTAGCCTCAGAGGTGCTTTCTGTCACGAAAGCATCGGACAATACAAACGTCGTGGAGGTTCCAGGTGCAGCAGGTACGATGATCGGACCAGTTAAGATCGGCAAATCATAGTCTGAAGGATCTATAAAATCTGAATCAAAAGTGTTAGGTCTAAAATCTGTGCTCGGTGGTGCATTAGGCAAGTCAGGCAGAATAGCATCAGGATTACTAGAGCTAGCATCAGAGAGAGTTTCGGTTTCAGAGAAATCTACATTGGTACTTTCCAGGATGGTTTGGGATCGTTTGTTGTAAACCCGATAAGCCTTTGAGTGTGGTGAGTATCCTATGAAGATAGACTCATCAGCCTTGGGATCAAACTTTCCCAAATCGTCCCGGTCATTCAGTATATAACACTTACAACCAAATACCCGTAGATGCTTGATGTCAGGCTTGCGCTTCTCGATCATCTCATAAGCGGTCTTTTCGGTTCGCTTTACGATGAGAGTACGGTTTTGCGTGTAGCATGCCGTTGCAACTGCTTCGGCCCAGAATGATTTAGGTACGCCTGCGTGAGCCATCATGGATCTCGCTGCCTCGACCAACGTCCGGTTCTTCCTTTCTACTACCCCATTTTGTTGGGGAGTACGAACTGCAGAGAAGTTGTGAGAAATTCCCACATCTTCAAGAAAGGAATGTAACTTCGTATTACGAAATTCGGTTCCGTTGTCGCTTCTCAACTTCTTCACCTTGAGATTCAATGAAACTTGAATCCGTTTGATGAAGGCAATGATTCTGTCAGCAGCATCAGATTTAGCCCGAAGAAATTCGAGCCAAGTGAACCGAGAGAATTCGTCTACAAGGACTAGCATGTACTTCTTTCTAGCTAGACTTTCAATCCTCATCGGCCCACATAGATCCATGTGAAGCATGTCGAGTGGACTTCGACATTTAGTTTCCAACTTTGGAGGATGGGAACTTCTCTTCATTTTCCCTAACTCGCATGCAGAACATAATGTGTCCTTGGAGAGGCGTGTCTCGGGAAGTCAACTGACCAAGCCTCTGGAAACCAGCTTGTTCATGTCTTTGAAGTTCTGATGACATAGCCTTTGATGCCACAACCAACTGTCTGCCTTGGTAGCTTTCGCGAGCAAACAAATTTTGTTACCTGGATGTGATAGATCTTCAAACTGAGGGTGTGTTTGGGGAATGCACTTAAAGACGGTCATGTACAGATTCCCAGTTCTTCGTGCAATTAGAACGGGAGTTTCATCTTCAGTGTTCACAGTAGCTCCGTACATGAATTGTTTGCACCAGAAGCCATTATCACAAAACTGGCTGGAGCTGAACATGTTGTATGCCAAACCCCTCACAAACCTCACCTGCTTGATAACATACTTCCCATCTGTGATGCTTCCATACCCTTCTATCCTTTTAGGTCTTGAATCAGCCATCTTGACGTATCCCTCAAACTTTTCGACAAAGTCAAAAAGGAAGGACCGATGACCAGTCATGTGTCGATGGGCTCCTGAATCTATGTACCACACATGACTGACCTGCAAAAAGGATTAAGCTTGTTTAGGGACCCATTGCCCAATGGGTTCCTTAGGGTTAGATGAAGCAGGTAAAACACTCGGTGCAGTCTCCTTTTCGGATTTCTCCTTAGGCATAGGGGACTGTACTGAGGAGGAGGTTTTAGAGTTTCCTCTTCGCCTCCTACGTCTCTTATGAGACTTGGCATTCAAATTATGAGCATTTAAAGAACTAGCCACACCAAAGCGCAAGAGATTATCAAACATAGTACACATGTCATTCCTAAAAGTAGCAAAAACAATGTTCAAATTCCCATTACGGGTTACAGACAAGTTTGAATCAAATCCTACACTAGGTGGGGCATGGCCTAGATCCGCACGAACAGGACCACGCCTCTTAGGGAAAGCAGAAAAAGGGTTGTTCCTTCCTTGATCCTTTCTTGGTGGCTTCACATTCTGTCCACCATCTTCTTTCCTCGCAACTGCATTAGAAGCAATGTGTGAGTTAGAGGACGGTTTGTGTGAAATGGATTTACCACCTTTTCCAGATGACGGCTTTTGAAAATTAGGTTTTGTGGAATTGAAAGGTTGTTTTTGATTAGGTTTGGCCCGAGAGTTCTCACCCACTTCAAAGGTGCTCGAATTGAGCTCAAGACTTTTGATGGGTTTGGCTAGAACACAAGCATCAGCAGATTTGGAATTCTTGTTCTGGAGTCCCTTGGGTGCGTGAGGCTTAACTGACTTCCCTCTGTCAGTACCAACACATTTTCACCCTCAGGTTTGTTTATCTCAGAACCGGATGCAAGTGTAACAGTAGACTCATCGGGTTTGGAAGGAACGCTTACCTTTTTCTTGGGAACGAACCCGGAAGGATCATCCCCCTCATCTAAAAAGATCTTAACACCATACTCAACATTGGGATCTAAGACAGGTTTGGGCTTAGGATTGGTCAAACTATGGTTAAGCACGGGATAAGTCGTATCATCATCTGAATCCAAAGAGTAAAAGTTTTCAAAATTCATGACTTTCTTTTTCAAAAGGGAATTAGACACGAGTTGGTTGGTTAAAGATTGGCGATACTTTATCCTTCATCATGAAAGAGTTCTTTTGTTATTTCAAAGCGAATGTCTGTGAGGGTGTATCGAGTTTGAAGATCTGCAACCTTAGTTTTGAAATTAGTAAAAGTGGAGGTTGCAGTTTCACATTCAGAAGAGAGCCTAATTCTCTCGGCGTTAGCCTCAAGAAGGTTCTTTTCAAGTGTGAGAACCAATGTGTCTTTTTCCGAGACAATCGCTCTTACATTCAGAATTTGATGTTGACATGCATCTAAGTCCATGGCCTTCAATCTAAGTTCAAATATCTCCTTTTCCAGCTTGACTAGGTCGGGACTCTTAGTTGCGGAAACATCCTTTGGGGGGATAACTAAGACGTCCTCTGATAATTCCATCTCCCTAGCGTCATAGCTTGAGTTTAGGTTGGAATAGTCTATGGGAGGCATTGCTACCTTAGGAGTTCTGGCTTTGATGCTTTCCGAATCTGAGTTGTTATTCCTAGGATCCTTGGCTGGAGTAAAGATAGGACCTATGGGAGTGGGACTGGTGGGAGGACTACTGGAGGTGTTATCGGACAGACTGGTGGTCCTAGTTATGACTTCTCCGTTAATTACTTCACTAAAGGTCACAGACTGTCTAACAAATTCCTCAGTGGTGAGTCCTCCTACAAAAGCAGGTTTAGGCTTGGATGCGGACATGTTCTCATAGGTATACAGATGGGACGGTGCTTTATCTAGGATGTTCTTGTCTGAGTGTCCTAGTCCAGGTTTAGCATGATAGAAAGGATTATTATTGGCATGAGCAGTGAGAATATGCAGAGTCTGTTCAGATTGACCTCTCTTGAGATTGTTGTCTTCAAGCTCTTTAATTTTCGAAAACAATTTAGTTCTTTCTTCCGAAAGCAATTTAAATTTGAGCTCGAGTTCTCCATGACAACTTTTCAGTTCGTCATGAGAAGTGTTAAGGGACAACAGTTTGTTCACAAGATTGGTTTCTCTAATGCTAGACTCGAGAGTTTCACGATTATAACTAATCAACAAGTCCTCGTAAGAGCTCTTATAAACAGCACTGTCGGTTCTAAATTTCGTGACGAGAATTCTCTCCGTTTGGAGATCTTTCTCAAGTGCACAAATTTTAGATTCCAACATGGTTGTGCAATCAGATATATCGGGAGTAGAGGATACCTCGAAGGCGTCGTTGTTGTACTGCAGGCCGGCTTCAGCATCAAAGTCGACCACTTCGGTGTTGCTACTGTCCGGCGCCTCGAAGTCAGCCATCAAGCACGGTCCACTGACCATATGATCCTCCTCATCTGAGCTCTCCTCCTCACAAACCCAGTTCTCTTCATCCACCAGCAAGGCCACGCCCTTCTCTTTCTTTCTCATAAGAGCGGCCTTCTTCTCGAAGTAAGCGGCATCCTTGTATACCGCTTTGCAGTCTTTTGCATAATGGCCAGGCGTCCCGCACTTGAAGCAGGTAGGCCCGTGGCCATTTGTCTTTCCTTGAGAGGATGACATAGGTTGAGGATTCTGGACTTGAGTACTGCTTGTTCCCAACTGCTGTTCGCTGATCTGAACACCTTTGCCATGCGGAGGTTGCTTGGGGTGACTTCCGCCATTGAAGTTTCCACCATGATTGTTCTGATCTCCTCCACCATTCCTTCCTTGATCATAGCTTCCTGACTGATGATTGAACCTACCATCATCATATCCAGCACCGGTCTTTCCTTCATAGCCTTGCCCAGAGAAGTTTTGCCCATATCCACCGCCTTGATTGTTGTAAGAAGAACCATGCTGATTGTATCCAGATCCTTGAAGGTTCCCTTGATAGTTGTGTCCATTTCCTGAGCTTCCTTGGTAATCCAAGAACGTGTTGTCATGTCTGAAGTTGTTCCCGAATCTTCCACGACCACCTCTTCCGCGATCAGATGATTGATACCTCCCTCCTTGTGAGTAATGACCTCTCCCTTGATCAAATGACTGATGTCCGCCTCTTCCCGGACCAAAACGGTTCCCACCATGAGAGCTTGAACGGTTGAATCCCCAATTGGCAGTCAGTCGCTGCATCTTGTGTGTGATCAATGCAAGGGATTCATTCATGTTATGCAGTTCCTCATCGGTGACAGTGATGATCGTCGGATCATTAGAGTTGTCACTGTGCTGGTAGTAGTCTTGGCTCACATCATAGTGGTAGTCTTGGTAGTATTCTTCCGGGTAAGGATTCACTGACAAATTTGATCCTCCATGGTGCACGGCAGCTAGTGCAAGAGGGTCAATTGATTTCTTAGGTTTGTTACCGGTGATGAATTCTTCATGTTGGACCATCATACTGAATAGGTCATGAAGTCCCATTTGTCCAAGATTCCTACTCAGTTGAATGTTAATGGCCAAGTTTCGCCATTCTGGATTTAAGTTCTTCAAGAACTTCACGTTCACCTCGTAGCGAGACTTCTCAACCTTCAGTCGTCGAAGATCATTGACTAGGGAGTTCAAGCGTTGGTATGAGTCGTGCAACAGTTCGCCTTCTCTTGCATGAAACCCTTCGTAGGCATTCATGGCAGATTCCTTTTGGAACTCTGAAGCAGTGTCTCCCCCTTGCATTTGTTGTTCTATTTCAATCCAGATATGCCGAGCATTGTCGAAGCTGTCGACACGGGAATACATGTCATTTGGGAGAGACATGATGAGAAGAGACATTGCACGTTTGTCAATTTCATGACGTTCGCGTTGTTCTTGGTTGTACAAGTGATAAGGTTTCTCCACTGTGTACGAGGGTATGAGCGGACAGGTGTCAGTTTCAGGTACTTCGGCAATGGTGACAGTAGGTCTTACGGGACCTTCTCTGATAGATTTCATCAGATTTCGATCAAGCTGATCTAGGAAATGGATCATTCTTAGTTTCCATTGAGCATACTCTCCCATAACGAGCACTGGGGGACGAGACTCAGACCCCATGCTAACGATTTCTCTCGACATCATATCCTCAAAGAAAAAGATCCCCTTCGAGTGGATAACTTGGTTTTGGAAAAAGCTTTCGAAAAAGACTGTTCGGGCGAGCACTCGTGACACAAATAGCCTTGAGAATTTGAAAGTTTAGAAAAAAAAGGATAAGTGTCAGAATTGAAACGAAAATCGAAAGTTTTCGGGTCAAAGAGTGCGAGACCTGATTCGGGATCGTGAGATTCCCGATTCGGATCTGGCCGAGAAACCCGGTTCGGGTATTGGTAAAACCCGGTTCGGGTGAACAGTAAAAGTCCCGATCCGGGTAAGTGGAAAACCCGAATTGGACCCAACTTTGAGCAAGACCCGGTTCGGGAAACCCGTTGCCCGATTCGGGAAACCGAAGTTTTCCTGATTCGGGAAACGTGTGTGCCCGGTTCGGGTTTTCGAGCTGAAAACTCAGTTCAAAATACCCGATTCGGGAAAGCTGACCAGAAGCTCCGAAAAATAGTTCAAAATCATCAAAAACCACTTCTTAAATCAGTGAAAAGTGTCCCAATTGGTGCAAAACAAGTGTAAAAACCTTTTGGTATCACTTATCACTTAAAAACAATAAGAGAAGAGTAGATTTGAGGCTCAAAGTGAGCAAAAGTTGGAAAACTCAAGTTTTTTCAAAAAGCTTTTCAAACCATTTTAAAATGTAAAAATCTCCAAGAAATCCACCAAAGGTTAAGCTCTGATACCAAATGTGAATCCCAAACTTGAGAGAATGAAAGATGAAGAGAAAACTAGTGCTAATGATGAAGCAAATGATTACAACTAGTTGGTGATAATGATAGAATGAGTATGAAAAGACAAGGGAATAAATGAGTTCTTGGGAATGTCTTTCATACACCAAAATAGGCTACCAAAAATCCACACAAAACCCTAGGCTATAGCATTCTATTTATAGCACTAGGTATTAGATAGTTACAAGAAAAGCCCTTAGAGTCTATGACTCTTTACAAAAGAGGGCACAAGTTAAACTAAAGCTAACATTAGAAATAGGAAAATACAAGATAGACCCTTGACTTCTTCACAACCCACAAAGTAGGGTCTAACAGAATTTTGAAAATATCATATTTAAATTATGAATAAACAAAAGTATATTACTTTTTTTAAAATAAAAGTACAAATTCTTTAATCATTCATTTTAGTAGGCGAATAAAAAGGTGCGCGTTTGATATTATCTCAAGATTTATTATTGAAAAAAGTTCAGGAAGATGGAATAATTAGGGGTAGGGGTTTAAATTAGCCAATCTTAAGTTCGGCTCATTCAAGTTCGTAAAACTCAAAGTTTGAGCTTGGTCGTCAATGATTTAGCAGGCTCGGTTTTGGTTCATTTGTTAGACGAGCCTAAACTCAGTTTGAGCTGGTCAAGGATTACTAGGATCGAGTTCGGCTCGGACTCGTTTAACTTGAGTTGGAACCGAGATTTTAACGAGTCGATCCTAAGTAGCTCACGAGCAGCTCGACTCGCTTACAAGTTACACCCCTAATTAGGAGTGACGTGCAACTACTAGCTAGTTGTTGAAAAACGTTAACGGTTTTTCTTTTGGATGTTGTACAATTCACCGACCTCAACGTACAAGTTGTTAAAGCATGATGACAACTTTGAATCCTATCCACTGGTTATTAACATGTGTTAAATATGTTAATATTGAATTGGAAGACGACTAGCAAATGGTTCGCAGTTGGCTGGCAAATCTTAGGCTCCAAGGTTGCATGTGCCATGCATGTGCCTCCTATCTATATATATACATAGTATTTATTGGATTATGATTGGTGGAAAACATGGTTTCCAAAGTTTCCACAAATTAATGAGTTTTCAAAATAAGGTGACTCTATATATATATATAGGTAGATAAAACATTTATCAATCATTAGTGAGAAAAGAATTTGGTAGCTTATTAGTTGATCTAAGGATCTTGCAAACACGTTGTAATTTCTTCCGGTCGGTAATAAACACTTGCTCTCCCTTTTGGTGGATGTACACTGTCACATCGACAGTGGAACCACGTTAAATACCTGTGTCGTTATTATTTTTGAACTTGCTATAATTATATAATTATATATAGATAATAACGCTTATAATTATCTATATATTCCGTGGGTTTATTTTTCCTTCGTTAGAAAATTTTATTGTGCAACACAACATCTAGATTTTGTTATCCGCATTTGTTGTCGGATTTGTTGTGTCTTCGGATTTCTTTTTCGAAGGGACCTTAGAAATCATTTGTTATCTTTTGTTTTGTGACGCAACTCACCTAACAGTAGTAACCTAACATAAGTTGATTAAGGAGGCATTTACGCTAGAAGTTGATTAAGGAGTCATTTACGTGAACACTTGTCCGGTAGACGTTTGTTGGTAAAAGTTAAATACTTTCATTTACTTTTTACGCGATGTAAGTCTAGTCCATCTAAACGACAACGTATGCAACAATTTATCGTGTAAACATTCACATGGTAAGAGTTGTCGTCCTCGGTCCTCACCATGTAAAACTCTACTTACTTGTAATCGCTTTTGTTTGGTAAGATTGTCAATCTTTGTCATGATCATCTTGGTAAGGTAAGCGACCTTGTACGCATTTAATCACTTATCCGAGATCATTCCATAATAGGCCCCTTATGTTTTTGTTCTTATTCCACAATTAATGTGGTAGGGTTGATGGCACTTGTCACCCTTCTTGCACTTTTAATTATACCTTTATCATTTTCTTTTAGTAACATTGTATAATTTGTATGTAAAAGTTCGTACGTAATGGTTTGTAACCGACAATCTACGTATCGGTCTGCCTCAAAAGCATTATGTGAGGGACAAATCATTGACCCAAAAAGTAACACTCTCTGAAGAACATCAACCGAAATCACAAGGTTACTTTTAATATATCACATATGGCAAGCAAATTACGCAAACGGCCAAACGGGTACTAAAATGCTACTAGGGATATTAATCTAACATGGCTTTATGCCTTATCTGATATGACTATGATGTGAGTAAATATGTTACCATCAAACCTAGTGGTACTTAATTGTTACAATTGATTTTATCAAACTTATAGGTTCACATGCTTTTAATTCACATTGAGTTTAGTGATAACTAGCCGTGGACAAATCCGTTCTTTAGCAAGTTGAATACGTGATTTTTAAAAAGCGCCAAATATTTTGGGGCTTAAGTTTACTTTGTTTAGCACTTATAATTGTAAAACTATATTCTACCTTAGTTCCTCACTAGTTTCTACCAGATAACAAAAATAGCATGCCACTTTAACGCACCTCTATTTTGTATATATATATATATATATATATATATTCATTCTCTCATTTTGCATTGTAATCAAAAGATTAAAGTGTAACCAAGTCTCCAAAATATTTTGGAAAGTCCCTGGTAGTAGTAATAGATGTTACACTACAAGAAGTTTCATTGAAATGTTGGACCTATAATTATCTCCCAACAACTCTTTTGAAAAGTGCACAGATGGAACCCAATGTAGAGGGGTATGGATTTGTGTGAGTAGAGAGAAGCTATAAGGAGGTAGGATAGCAACCATCTCGATATATTCTTGCAATGTGAATGCGTAAGAATATAAAACCCCCATCTTTAGTCCCCTGAATACTCCATGTAAACCGGTTCTTGCTAACCATTCACAATCATAAACTCGATATACAGAAACAAGAATATATTCCACAACATTATTCAACTCCTATTTCCCAATGCGTCATCCAAAAGTTCAATGGTCAATAATTCACCAATCTCTCTGACGCAGGACGGAAAACGCGGAATGGATCGACAAACATCAACCCGGAAAACAAACGACGTTCACAAGCGTGAAAAGCCAAGAAACAAGAGATAACTCCCAATAATAACTCACAAAGAGAATAAATTTATTAATCGAAATCTGAATTACAAAGAAAACCTAATAGCCTATTTATAATATAGCTAAAACATAATTAAAGAAACTAAATAAACCTAATTCTAGTCTAACTTGAAAAGCAAATAAAATAATTACTAAATATAAATCTTAACTTGGTAAACAAGAAAACTAAATAAATACTTAAAGTAATTAATCTAAATAATTATTTAATAAAATATTTAATAAAATATTTAAACAGGTTAATAAACGCAATAAATCCCGGACTGATTTGATACGCAACTTGGTCAGCAATCGGCTCACGCCGCAAGCCATAGCCTCGCGCCGTGAGGCCTGATCTGCCTCGTTGCTTGATTTTTCCTTTCTTTCGATCCCGTTTTCTTGGTTTCCGGAATTCTTTTAAAATCCTAAATACAGTCGAAATTGATCTGTATCACTCTCATCCAAAAGTTCAATGGCCAATTCATGATTTTGCCTAGGCCTTTCATATAAAATGACTTGTCTGGTTATTGACTTATTGTACCCTCCTCTATCTTCTTCAAAAGACCTCTAGACACACCTACATGTTTCAAGTAAAGAGGAGGGAGAATTTATAGCAACAAAAGAAAAGCCAAAACCATGCAAACCAAGTAAACCAAGCAAACCAAGCAGGCGAGTATTACAACAAAATTGAGTTTATTTGTGCAAAAAAGTTGATTGCCAACAACCCTAATCGGCCCCATAAGGAACTTGTCTCCAAGGGACATTGATTAGGAGGGACATTTTTGAGGCTAACGGGGGCTTATAAGGTCATTTATGTTAGCCATGCCAAACCGGTTTAAATCTACATATCAGCTTATAAAATGCATCAGTACCTATTTTTGAGTTTCTAATCCTCAACAAAATTACTGTATAAGTAAGATTTTTATATTTACAAATTAGAATTAAATCACGAAATGGTTCATTTCTAAGGCATCACATTTGTGAAAACATGAGGAACCCCTAATTACTTTTCAAAAAAGCCGGAAGGAGGATGAAAATTTAATTCCTCTCCGAGTTCTAAAAACAAAATTCAAGCCCCTCAAAAAAGTAAAAACATTCTGTCAAGAATATGCATCCTTGGCAAATATCGGAAGGTGGGCTCCGATATAATAAAACAGAGTATACAGTATGTGGATTTTTTTTCTTTCAAGTGTCTCAATTGTTGTGGTTTACCAATTTTAGACCCTCAACTATTATTATTTCTAACACCGGTCGGAGTTCAATTTTATAGTTTATCTTTGAATTTGCAAACGTTTTCAAGGTTATCTCTCTTTATATTCAAGGATGGAATTAAAGCTTTATTCATCCGCACCCCCATCCAACTTTAGTGATTCCTCATTCTAAGTTGCATCAAGTACCTCCATTTTGAGAATTTATTCTTTGTTGTTAATTTACAATGGTTTTTGCTACAATGTTCTATTGTTTCTCTCCAATTTTGCACCTTCACTCTAATAAAATGATCAGTTTGCCCTGTATATTTAAGGTTGACTATAATTGGTAATTCAACCCAACCTTTCGAGTGTCATCAAAGCCAAAGGCAAACTGCCACATTTATACACAATGCCTTCGGCATGCAACTTAAGTCTCGGATGTATGTCAAAGTTTTGTTCACATAGCGCATGTTGAGCAAACAAAGATAGCGCTGCTTCCTTTGACAAAACCTCGAGAGGGTAAGCTTGAATAGAGTTAAGTTGTCACAATAATCTTACTTCCTGGTTCCACGTTGACATGTAACCAAGATTATGTGTTGAGATCACAATAATCTCGGACGGATGTAACCTTGGTCTTCGGCGTTGTCACAATAATCTTACTTCCTGGTTCCACTACCAGAAGAGGGCGCTGGAGGAGTTCCCACTCTCTATAGTTTTCGTTCCAAACATCAATCTAGAATAAGTAGGAAACTTTTATGTGAAGGTTCTTCTTTTAGGCCCTCATGAAGCTGATTTAGGGGCCGTTTACTTGAACTTACCCGGTAAGTACTTACCGGGTCAATTTACCTTACAGGAAGAACATGAACATGACTACAATCTTACCCGGTAAGAGCGATAGCATGGACCGAAAGTCTTACCCGGGTAAGTGAGATCCACAACTCTTACCCGGTAAGAGCTTACCGGGTAGATTGTTGCATGCGATACCGTTTTAAGAGACTAAAATGTTGTACCATATGGTAGTTGATAGTGTTCAATTTTACCGGTAAGCACTTACCGGGTAAGTGTTCAAGTAAACGGCCCCTTAGATTTTCAAACTTTTTGTCATCCCCACCCACATCTTTATAAATGGCCTTGCTAATATTTCCACCTCTTACCTGTTAAGAATTCCGGTATTACTACCTCCTTCGCATCCTTCACAGAGTCAATTTCATCCTCTTCGAGAGTCCGTATTCTTGCCTTTGTTTGACATGCCCAATTCTCCAACCTCATCCTAATCGGTGATACTTCCTCAAGCTAAATTACGTTATTACCTTCATTTTAGCATGTTTCGATCTCTGTCGTAAAGTTACAATTGAGGTGGTTCTGTATTTAGATCTCAATACATAAGTCTTTACTTTGTATGCTGACTGTTTTTGTATTATTTCTCTTTTTGGATGAATTACAAAAGGGAAAAACAACCCAATATAAAGAGCATACAAGAACTTTAAAAAGGAAACAAATAAATTGATTGACAGGGAGGAGATTATGGCATCCTGTGAGATCCCAATCAATTACTCCATGATTTGCGCCTTCTACTTTTGATAGGATATTCTAACACTCCCCCTCAAGTTGTGTAGTGGGATCTCCAATACCCAACTTGAATAAAACAGATTCAAATGTTCTTGTTGCAACATCTTTTGTTAGAATATCTGCTAGTTGGTCTTCAGACCTAACAAACGGAAGTTCGATTGTACCATCTTCAATTTTTTCTTTTATGAAGTGTCGATCTATTTCAACGTGCTTTGTTCTATCATGTTGCACAGGGTTTTCTGAGATCTTAATCGCAGCCTTATTATCGCACCTTAACTGAGTTGGACGATTAAGGGGAGACCCGATTTCTTTCATTATCTTCTTTAGCCAAAGGATCTCGGTGATCCCTTTAGCGATACCCCTAAATTCCGATTCTGCACTTGATAATGACACTACCTTCTGCTTCTTACTCCTCCAAGTCACCAAGTTACCTCCTAGATGGGTGAAGTAACCGGTGGTTGATCGATTGTCGTTAGGATTTCCTCCCCAGTCAGCATCTGTGAACACTTCAACATCTAGGTGTCCATTTTTCTTGAACACTATACCTCTCCCTGGTGTGTGCCTCATTACAGCCTCCATATGGTCTTCTTGAGGGTTGTGCATGAATTGACTTACCACTCCCACCGCATAAGCAATGTCGGGTCGAGTGTGAGCCAAGTAAATCAATCTTCCCACTAACCTTTGGTACCTTTCTTTGTTTTCTAGTTTGGCTCCTTCGACCATTTTCAGTTTGTGATTCACAACTATGGGAGCAGGGGCGGAGGGCTTTGGTGGCATAGGGGGGCCATGGCCCCTGTGTTTTTTTTCCTCCATAGTATGTTCGGGTAAATAAGTTAATAGTATATTTATAAGAATCTTATTTGGCCCCTCCCTCACACTCGTAGACTGACAGTCACTTGCCAAAAGCCCAAACAACAAAATCAATTTTGATTAATTTTTTGATGAATTCCTATATTGCTTAAGGTATTTTAAAGGTAAATGTGATTTGTTATTTTAGTTGGGTTTACAATTTGTTAATATAATTAAGGTTAAATATATGTATTGTGTAATGATTAAATTACGAGATGAATAATCAATGTAACAATATTAAGTATATAGGATGTCTAAAATGTCTAAACATCATAAAAAGCTTTATAAGACTTAGGTTTATAATTTTAACGGATAATGTAATTTACAACCAATCACTAATAGAAAAAACTAAAATGAAAGATAGGATTATAGGATGTTTTTGGCATCTAAATGTCGTTTTAAAAATAAAATGTTATATTAATTGTTTTATACTATGCTATTTGAAAGGTGTATATAAGCACAAATATTTTATAAAAACATACATTACACTTCTTAGCATTGTGCTAAAAATAGCTAATAAATCACCTCATTGAAACACCCAAAAGCATTAAATATATTCTAACAAGTTCAGATAAAAAGCTTTAGAATTTGATCCCATAAACTTCAATTATATAAAGTATCATATTAGCACACTTAAGCATTTCAGGCATAATATAAACCCAATTTTGTTGTGTTACGTAATAAAGATATAATTTTATATTTATATACACCGTAAATATTAGGATTAAGAAATATCTTTGAAATGAAAATTTGATATGAATACAAGATCAAATAAATTATCATAATGTTACGTTAATAAAATACTATTAACCAACAAGGTACATAAGAAAATTATATGTGTAAACTATACTTGTTAAAAAGAATAGAAACAGTATATTTAAAAAATGAAATGTGTTATTCGTTTTGGCCCCCTAGGTTATAAGGTGTGTGTTCCGCCCGTGTATGGGAGTATCCTTCAGTTTGCAATCCACCATACCAACTTCCGCTAGCAAGTCCAATATATTCCGTTGAGAAATAAAGATCCCTTCTCTTGACCTAAGCACTTCAATCCCTAGGAAATATTTCAAACCCCTAAGGTCTTTCATTTCAAAATCGGTGAAGAGATTTTTCCGAAGGGAGCTAATTTCTTCTTTATCACTCCCTGTTATGATCATGTCATCGACGTATATTATAAGACAGGTAACCAATTTTCCTCTCCTTTTGTAGAACAACGTATGATCAGCATTACTCTGTTTGTATCCATACCATTTCATTGCCATTGTAAACTTCCTGAACCATGCGCGCGGAGATTGTTTGAGCCCATACAAAGCCCTTTTTAGTTTACATACCTCATTTTCTTGAAAATCATCTGAGAAGCCAGGAGGGGCTTCCATGTACACCTCTTCTTTCAAGTCTCCATGTAAAAAAGCGTTTTTTACATCAAATTGATGAAGAGGCCAGTCCCTGTTTGCTGCTATTGAGAAAAGTACTCTGATAGTGTCAACTTTTGCAACTGGGGAAAAAGTTTTAGAGTAGTCAATACCATATGTTTGTGTATATCCTTTGGCGACCAATCTTGCCTTATGTCGCTCGATGGTCCCATCACATTTATACTTGATAGTAAATACCCATTTACAGCCAACTGGTTTCTTTCCCTGTGGTAACGTATACCTTTCCCACGTGCCATTTTTCTTTAAAGCCTCCATTTCCGTATTCATCGCCTCTCTCCATTCAGCCGTCTTCTCAGCTTCTTGAACTGTGTTTCGGATTTGTTCTGAAAGAAGAGTAGCCGAGAAAGCCTTTGCAATCTTAGCCACTCTCCCTCTGCCATTTTGTATTGGGTATTTAGAGGCACGAGAAATATGCTCCGGTGAATACCGATTAGGAGGGACTCCTCTATTTGTTCTCGGAGGAAGAACGGGAGTGTTTGGTTGTTCCTCTTGTTCCAAGAATTGTGTTCCTGAACTATCAAGATTAGAAGCATTTGGTGAGCTGTTATGATGTTGTAAATTGTTTACCTCATTGTTTGCCTCTGGCTTGTTATCACCTTCAAAAGACTCATTTATGGTATGAGCAGAAGCTGTCTCTGTGGCTTTGACCTCTTGTTGGACATTGTCCTCGGAAGACTCATTGGTTGTGGGAGCTGACTCGTCACCCTCTTCTATATTGGAAGAAGCAAGTTCGGTGGATTCGACGAGTAACAGGGTTGTAGCAACGATAACCCCTTTGATGGGTACCATACCCAACGAAGACACATTTTTCGGCACACAGGATTAGTTTGTTTCGATTAGTCTTAGGGATATGAATGAACACAGAGCAACCGAAGACTCGAGGTGGTAAGGTCATAATGGATGAAACTTTTACTTGGGTGGCTAGGACATGTAATGGGGTTTTATTTCCTAGAATGTTAGTTAGGAGACGATTTGTAAGGTATGTAGATGTAGCAAGAGCTTCTGGCCAATAAGAGTGAGGTACCCGGGATTCAATCATAAGAGCACGAGTTTTTTCAAGTAGCGTACGATTTTTCCGTTCTGTAGTACCATTCTGTTGAGGGGTGTTAGGACACGTAGTTTGATGGATAAGGCCATTTTCTTGGAAAAAAGTTTTCATTGTTTTGTTCACAAATTTTGTTCCGTTATTGGAACGGAGGATCTGTATTTTTTTTCCAAATTGAGTCTTAATCATTTTATAGAACATAAAAAAGATTTCAGGGACTTCTGATTTATGTTTCATGAAGTATATCCAATTCATTCGTGAAAAATCATCTACAAATAAAACAAAGTATTTGAACTGACTGTTGGTGCTATTTGGGGTTGGACCCCAGACATCAGAATGGATTAACGAAAAAATCGAATCTACTCTGGTATTATTTTGATTAAAAGAGACCCTATGATTTTTTGCTAGAATGCAGGTTTCACACTTCTCAACTTGAATGGAGTTATTTAAAAAAAGACTAGGAAACAAAGTTTTAAGATAGCCAAAAGAAGGATGACCAAGGCGTCGATGCCATAACCAAAGTTGTCTTTCGGTTATTCCATGAGCAAGCATGGCATGCCCCTTGTGAACTACTTCATCAACATAGTAGAGACCTCCTCGTTCAGTACCACGCCCAATGATCTCCTTCGTACGAATGTCCTGTAAAACACAAAAAGTTGGATACATAAGCGCCACACAGTTGAGTTGTTTTGATACTTGGCTAATGGATAATAATTTTGAGGATAAGGAGGGAATGTATAAACAATTGTTTATTTTCATTTTGTTTGAAAAAATGATAGATCCTCCCCCTTTGACTTCAACAGTTTCGTCATTAGCGGTCTCAAAATGGGACTTAGATGAAGGTGACAGATTACAAAAATCTTTGGAATCATAGGACATAGTATTCGTAGCCCCACAATCAAAAATCCAGTTTTTTGAACTCCTTGAGTGAGAGGTAGGTTGAACATGACAGGCTTTGGTTTTTTCATTGGTTTTGTTAGAGCCTTCTCGGTTAAGACTGTCAAAAAAAGAAACATTTGGGGGAAAAATTTAAAGTTAATAACAGAGGGGTTTGAGGTGTAACTCTCAAACCCTTTACCTATGAGGTTTTCATCGGAGGTCATCACCATTCCCCCAAATCCTTTACTACTTTCTTGTTGCCCTTTTTCAATCAGATCTCCTCCTACACTTGCCGCCGAAGCACCTTTGCCATCAGACCTGGAGCGCTGGTTGCTCTTTTGCTTTTGACCGTCCCCCCACCCACTCTGGGTAGCCAACAAGTCTGAAACATTGTTCCTTGGTGTGTTTCTTCATCTGGCAATGGGTTGAATACAATTTGGATTTATCTTCTTTTTCTTTGGGTCGAAACTTTACTCTTTGTGTCGAGTCTCTAGCAGCCAAACCCAATCCAAATATCTGTTGAGTCACTATCAGGGGGACCTGATTTCAGTATACTGAGTCTCGCAACTTCCCTCCGTATTGTGGCATATGCCATTTCTACGGTTGGAAGAGGATCCTTTTTCAAAATATCTCTCTTGATTGGTTCCATCTTGTCATCAACTGCCGTAAGTAACTGATAGAGTCTTTGCTCTTGAGTCTTCTTGTTGTAGATCTGAATGTCTTCTGGGTCCTTCATTGGATTTGGGTCTCTCCTATCAATAGACATCCAGATACTTTGTAGTTTATTCCACAAGTCTTCCAATGTATCTGATCCTTGTCTGATTGAATTTGCTTTCTTGTGAAGATCAAATACCTGCAACGAGTCTGTTCCAGAGCCGTATGTGGTGGCTAAACCGTCCCACAGATCTTTTGCGGTTGGATACTGTGAGACGTTATTCACCAAATTGGATTCGAGATTCTGGATAATCCAGGTAAAAATGCACTGATTATCTTGTTCCCATCTTGTATATGTTGTGTCTGTTTTCGAGGGAGGTGAGGGTTCCCCTGTAATATGAGAACTTCTACCCCTTCCTCCAATGGCTTTCTTCATCAGGGTTGCCCATAGGGCATAGTTGTCACCACCGAGTTTAATCCCTATGGATAAATTCTCGGAGTTAGTTGTTGTTTGTTGTGTTCCGAGACCATTTCTCAGAAGTGCAGCAATCTGCATCGTTAATTCATCGGGGATTTGATTGACAACGGCTTCGGTGTCGGGCATTTTGTTGAAAAAATGGTCGGAATTCTCAGGATTAAACCTGCTCTGATACCATCTTTACTTTGTATGCCGACTGTTTTTGTATTATTTCTCTTTTTGGATGAATTACAAAAGGGAAAAACAACCCAATATAAAGAGCATACAAGAACTTTAAAAAGGAAACAAATAATTAATTGATTGATAGGGAGGAGATTATGGACAGCCTGTGAGATCCCAATCAATTACTCCATGATTTGCGCCTTCTACTTTTGATAGGATATTCTAACAATAAGATAAGGTATGTATATTTGGTGTTACTCTGCAACTTTGAAGACAGACTGTTTTACTACTGAAACTAATTTACTTACTTTTCATGGGGGTTCCAATCAAGATTAACAAATGGATGCAGCGACCTCTCCTTGATTTCAGGTGAACTTCCCATTTCTCTTACATTTTTGGCTACTGGTATACACTCTGAAATTTGTTCTACTTTTATGAGCAGATTGCAGTTTCCGTATATTCAAAAGATTTAAAAAAGTTGGTTCCCTAAGACGGAAATCATACAAGAATTTTTATCATCTCTATACAATATCCACCAAGTTACAACATTTACTTTAGATCCAAAATATTAAAAATTATATAAGAATCTGACAAAAATAAAATATAACAAAAAAACAAAAGCTTAATGAACATTAACTTAACACCTATATCAATAAACTTTTCCTGATGTTTTTTTTACTGGGTCTTCAAATTATCATGACATGCATATTTAACCATCAGTTGTAATTCCAATAGTTGAAACATAACTTCCAGATTTTCATATCTAACGAGAAATTGGCTTAGTATTTGAGTTTACAATAAAATTTACTATCTTGCTACAGAGCACGGGTACAAAATTAGATTAAGAAAATATAACTTCGATCGACAAAAGACAATTGTTCAGTATCTACAGGATATGGTATGGGATTGAGATTGCTTGTAGTTTAGCTGTCTTCAAGCTTCATATAAACCAACGCCAACACTAACACATAAATAGATTCAGACATTAGCTTCATAAGTGGTTTCTGAGCCGAATACTGAGTCAGTCCCCCCCTCTTGTACGAAAAGTCCTGCATGCATCCAACTCAACTTTATTACCACCAAGACCAAGAAAGTCTCAACCGGATCAGGAAGTAACTGCAAGATGTTAATGGTGAATTTTGTACACAGAGGAGACTGGCAAATTGATTTAACAAGATCATCTTATTTGTATTATTTTAGACTCTTGACAAATAATCAAACATTTTGCTTATTTTGCGCCAAGTCTAATGTAACAATTTCTTTGGGATTGAGAGAGAAGTAGTGATGGTAGCAACATTAGCTTTATAAACTTTCTATAACTTAATTAGCCATAACTTTTAGGTGAAACCTCTAATATACACTTGTGTATATGTATATAATATTTGGATAACTGTGGTTTTTTCAAGGGCAGCTTAAGCACACATGTTTGATCACGAATGGCCAGTTGACCATTGATGGTCACAAGGGCATTGGTAGCAACTGGATTCAAATCCGGGGAAGATGAGAGTTTGACTCAACCGGTGCACCATAAGCCAAGTCATTCACACTCGGCAAATTCGATAACCATCTATCTAGCATTTTCATTTCCCTTTTACCATGTGATTGCAGAAATTAGAGATAAGCATCAAGGATTTTGTTTGGGCGTTCAGGGGAAATCCATCATCGATCTTAAATTTCTTGGTTTCTTCTTTACTCCTACCATCACCAAAAAAAGTTGCTTGTATAACTCATGCTAGAAAACAAAACCAGCTTGAGATCACTTCCGTTGATTTAAATCCAGAGCAATTAAACAAAACCAGCTTGAGATCACCCCATTAGGTTACTCTCCAAGTTAAAAGGAAAGAGTAGGATGGTTTCAACATATATGGAGGAAATAGGGTCTAAGTCTAGCCAATGTGGGACACTTCAAGAAGCCCCTTCCTCTCCGGAGACTAGAGGACACATATTGTCCAAAAATGGAAGACTTTAGCTTTGGTACGACGTAAGAATATATATATATATATATATATATATATGTGTGGAACCCCATTAGATTGCGATAAAAAAACCCTTGATGAAAGAAAATATGGTCCGAGTCTGTAAAGATGATTATTAGAGAAAAGTAGCGAGTCCAGGTTACTTACAGAATGAATGTATGTCCTTCTTTTGGTAAATACCACCAGCAGCCTTTTTTTTCACCATTAATTCTGTACATGAAACATAATCAAAGTCATGAATAGGTTATATGAGAATAATTAAGGATTCAACAAAAGCTTGAAGTTTTGAAGGACCTGTTGGCTGGCTGTTGCTTGAAATAAATCACGAAAATCTTCCTGCGGACTTTTAACAACTACATATCTGATGTGAAGATCAAGGCAAGAACTAAATGAGTGTAGATTCCATATATGGTCCAAACTGAATTCATTTGTTTGCAAAACCACTAGTATTGAAATAACCTTAATTAAACCCTGAACCAATTACGAAGAATATTCAATTTAAAATGATTGTGATGGCTATCAATAATAAGGATACGATCAGTAGCCAAGCCGGGGTCCCTTTAGTTTGGTAGCGTCCATGTAAAATCAAATAAGCTGAATGAGGAAATAAAGATGATTAGAGGATTTACATTTTCTTAGTTTTTACCGGCCGGTATGCCTTGTAAAAGAATTAAAAAAAAAAACAACATTTTATCCCATTTCAGAAGCAATACTATGTTTCTGGAATGGACATTTTTCTTCTTAAGTAGACAAAATAAAAATGAGTCAGTGAGTGTTGTTAATAATTAATAAAATATATTATTACTAAAAGAGGATGTACTTAAACTCAACATTTATACGAAGGTGAGGGATTTGGGAAATGATGGGCCAAAACTTGCTTTTTCCACCGCCGCACTTTTTTCCCAATTTAGAGCAATTTCTCACAGTCAAAGATGAAAGTGAAGGAAGTAGTGTCTCTGGCAAATCTCTAACCTTGTCACAATCCTCAATTGTAAGTTGTTCAAGACAAATGAGGTGGTGAAGGCCCACTGAAAATGATTCCACATTTTCAAAATCATAGAGCTTTAGAGATAACAGAGATGGTGGAAGAATAAAAGCTGATGATGATGAAGTCCCATCTTCTTCTTCTTTTGCCTCTCCAAATGAAACCACCCTTGAATTCTTCCCATATAAGTGTAGTTCAACAAGTGAGGTTGGGTAATTTTGTAGCCCCCACTCTGACATGGCCTTATTTAAACCTCCTATTCTTAGGCTTCTTAAATTAGGAGGCCACAACCCACTAGGAAAGGAGCGGTCGATGTTTGGACAGTCTTGTATTCCCAGCTCTTCCAAAGATGTAAGACTTTGCAATTGCTCATGTGGAAATGACTTGAAACTCTTGCATTTAGAGATGTTAAGATGTCTTAGGGGCAGATAATCAAACCCTTTCTCTGGAATGGATTCTAGGTTATCACAATCCGAAATTGACAAATTGGTGAGATTAACAAAGCACCCTTCAGGAAACGACCTCAGATTATCGTAATTCCATATGGTAAGAGATTCAAGTGATGATAAGATGTTGTTAAGAAGCCAACTCTCCTCCAGATTTCCACAACTATCAATGTGAAGAAACTTGAGAGTGGATGGGAAGGTCAAGGATGTTATTGAAGGACAATATGTTATCTCCAACCTCTCAACATTATTTGGACACCTGTAACTCGCCAATGACTCACAATCATATATTACCACATCTCTTACAAGCTCCATGCTATTTTGCGAACCAACTTCTACTTTCTCTCCCAATGATACCAATTCTTTGCACCTACGTACTTCCAACTTCCTTAAGCTCTCAAAAAACTCCGATTCTGTTTCCCACAAGTATCTTAATTCATCACATTCTGAGATGAATAGATCCTCAACTGCCCCGAGATGTTTTATAACTTCTTCACATAGTTGTCCAAGTCCTCTAATACTTTGCAATATCAATTTCTTAATTGATGAAGACACACAAATCATGTTCCTTACAATCTCTTCAGAACACCTTTCTATATGTAAATCCCTAAGCGACGGTATTAATACCACCGAGACATCCACAAGTTTTGGACAATTCACTATAGAAATCTCACAAAGGCAGGGAAAAAGTTCAAAGGTACCATTGTTGTCACCACCACTAGTTGACCATTTCTCCCAACTCTGCATATCTTCAAATTTCAAAACTTCAAGTGACGGAAATGCAATACCATGGAAAGAATTAGAAGCTGTAAGTAACTCAATACCCAAAATCTTCACCTCATTCATGCTTGACACAAACAACTTCTTCAGTGATGGTAAGTGTCCAAGTGTCGGTAAACATGTGCAACTTATACAACCACGTAATGTAAGCTCCGTTAACTTAGCAAATGAGGATCCCCCGACCCAACTAGGAAATCCAATTCCCCCGTAGAATGAAATATTTAGGTTTATCAAGTTATGATGTGGCCTTAGCCCTTCAAGCACCTCATATTCAATCTTCTTATTACGAGAATCTTCAAAGATATCACTCCATTTCAATTCCAAATCATCAAGATCCTTCCTTTGCTGTAAGTTGGCATCCTTTGCTTGTATTGGATTTACAACTTTCTCCAGCCCCTCAATGAGAAGCTGACCTCGAAGATGCAAAAGGCCCTTGAGATCCGATATTTTGAACCCGTTTGCTCCTTCAACAATGACCTTTGATAGAGTTCGTAGACTCTTCAGCCCACCAATCCCTAAGGGTGTCTTGCTCAACTGTGGAGTATCACTGATGTCAAGATGCCGTAGGTTTATTAACTTTGCAAAACTGTTTGGCAAGCTAGATAACCTACGACAACCACTCACCAACAAGCTTTGTAGATTATAAAGGCCAGTGATTTGATCCGGTAAACATGTGATGTTAGTTCGGGAAAAATTCACATACCTCATATGCTTGAAACAACCGATTGATTGTGGTACCTCTTCAATTGAATAATCAGTCAAACTTAGCACCCTTAGAAACTGCAATTCGGGAAGTAATTCCAAAAGAACTTTGTTCGATAAGAAGAACTCTCTCAATACAAACATAAAATGTTGTTCCCTATGCGACATTGATACCGACAAAAGAGTTCGCAATCGACTAGCTCTTCGTAACGCCTTGAACTCTTTATATACTCCAAATCTTTTACAAATAAATGATAAGTGGTGGACCTTCTCTAGTTCTTCGTTCCCCATTTTATCACCTGATGTAAAGAAAAACTCTCCTCCAACGCTCATGGCCAAGTCATGTATGAGGTCATGCATTGTATATCCTGATCCACATTGCTGAAAAAAGGACCTTGACTTTAGCTCGTCAAAATACTCGCGACCAAAACTCTCCATCGACTTGTTGGGATTTGACTTGTGCAAAAACCCCTCTGCCATCCATAGCAAGACCAATTCGTCGTTTTGAAATATGTAATCCTTTGGAAATAAGCAGCAATACGCAAACAATTGCTTCAAATGCGAAGGAAGATCATAGTAGCTTAATCTTAGAGCCGGAAGAATGTCACTTTGATCATTCGGTAAATTCCATATCTCATTGTTCAACAGCTCTGCCCATTCTTTGTCATTTGTTTTTGTTCTCAACATCCTTCCAAGTGCCATCAAAGCCAAAGGCAACCTACCAGACTTACTTACAATACCTTCACCCAGCAACTTTAGTGTAGGATATTTGTCAAAGTCTTGCTCACGTAGAGCATGTTGAGCAAACAAAGATAGAGCTGCTTCCTTTGACAAAACTCTGAGAGGGTGAGCTTGAACAGAGTCCATTACTGATGTCACCTTAGTCTTCTGGGTCGTGACCACAATCTTACTTCCGGGTGCCCCTACCAGAAGAGGGCGTTGGAGGACTTCCCACTCTCTATAGTTTTCGTTCCAGACATCATCCAGAACAATTAAGAACCTTTTCTGAGAGAATTTCTTTAGAAGGGCCTCATGAAGCTGATTTAGACTTTTAATTTCTTTTTCATCTCCACCCACATCTATAAAAATGGCCTTGCTGATATCAAATACATCAAACTTTTCAGAAACACAAACCCATGACATGAGTTCAAAGTGATCCTTTACTTTCTTTTCGTTGTACAAATCCCGTGCAAGAGTCGTTTTGCCTATCCCTCCCATACCGACTATGGACACGACGCTGACATCTTGATTACACGCTTCATCACCCAACAACTTTGAAAGTAATGCCTCTTTATCTGCTTCCCGACCCACAATTTTGACCTCACCAACCAAAGAAGTTTCATCTGATCGTCTATATGTTCTATTTGGAGATTCAACATTATCATTTAAACCCAAAAGGTTTTTCTCCTCCACCAGATGATGCAGTCTGGTCGTAATCTCGTCTAGCTTAGAACTCATCTTGTGACCATACATAATGTTACTAGGAGTGAAATTTGCTAAACTCGGAATGATCTTGAATACCTTTTTGGTGCTGGTGCTAGCATAAGATTCTTTCTTCATTCGGCGACGCGCAGCCTCGGTGGCCAAATCATCCAACAGATCGTCTATGTCGTAAGCCAGATGGTGGAGCCTGTTCAGCCACTCTTGAACAGCAATCTGTGTGATATGCTTCTGTCCAGCATCAACAAGCACAGCCTGGATCTGAAACAAGCTGCTCTTCCACTTTTCGAGCTCCGAATAGATTCCTACAAATTGAGCCAGCTTCATCAAGTCAACAGAGGCCAGCTTTTCAAGAGAACTTGAATGAACGCGGTGAAAAAGATTTCAGCAACAGCCATTGGAAAGTAATTGAAGATGGTTTCTTGATTTCAATGTAAACACAGGGATGCAAATTGGGAGATGAAGCAAAAAGTGTTGACTTGGGTTTGGCTGGATAGAGAGTACCTGTCTCCAATTCATCACCCTCATCTACTTGAAATATTAAAATTTCGTTTGTTATGTGTTGATTGATTAGTAATCATAAAATAATACAATTTCAGGGTTATTTAACAGAAGTCGTTTTTGCTTGTTTCAATCCAATGTCCACTTGTACTTGTATAATCCATTTTTATATTTGCATCCAACTTTTTTGTCTGTTTCTAATATTTTCCAGGTAAAGATTTTTGCAAAAGAAAAAATTGTTTATTTCTTGTATAATCCATTTGTACTTGGTCTTATCCCCTTAGACCATCCTTAATAGTAGACTCTCAACCCAATCGCCACATAGCGCCACATCAGCTTTCCACTATGTTACCAACTTACCCATACCAACCCAATCTAACTCATCCATTTACAATGGTTTACCTAATACCCATCTAATAAAAAATAAAACAAGAGAGGGAGGGAGGGAGGGAGGGAGGGAGCAAGAGAGAGAGAGAGAGAGAGAGAGAGAGAGAGAGAGAGAGAGAGAGAGAGAGGGCGAGAGGGCGAGAGGGAGGGAGAGGGTGGGGTGGGGTGGGTATCGTCTACATGATCGGCAAAGGGAAGCCGAAAGCCTCCTACCCAAAAGAAAATGCATTTTTGAATCTCACTTAGTTGTGTCTAGTTAGAGTGTAATGGACATGCCCAATGTGGGACAACATGCTTTTGTGCCAAATGTCACACAGCTGAGAAAGATTTCAGCAACAGCCATCGAATCAAAAGGTTTCTTAATTTCGTGGAGGTCTTAATTAGAAAGTAAAGCAGAGTATAATTCTCCAATCTCAACACTATGTTCTGTTCCACTTGAATATTATACATGAAGGAACTTATTAGTGGTAGTCTGATTATTATTTATTAATTCGTTTTATTGTCTTTACATAAGAAATCCATACAGATATATTGTTTTTTGGGTTTTCAATAATTTGTTCTTGATTAATTTAAATGGTATCTATTAATTCGTTTTATTAATAATATATATATATATATATAATATAAATATGCAACTAGGACATAAACTTTTTTTTCAAATGATGACACCATTTGACTATAAAACTTTTGGGTTAATCCCGTTCATACCTTAAGAAACATAGTTTAGTACCAAAATTGTAATTAGTAGATAGTTTGAGTATCTAAAAGTAAATAGGAAAGGATGTGTCGATTCAAGAAAGGAGTGAGGCGTCGTTTAGGGCTATTCACAACCGCCAAACTTTTGGGCGAAATATACACATTGTGTATAATATCTTCACTCTCAATAGTTACATACAAGTCTCTAGAACATAGAAAAGCATGAACCATCACATCGGTTCAATGACATCCTTTCAGTCTATATGTATCGATACCCATAGGAATGAGTGCTTCCATGAGTTATTGAAAGAGTGATTCCAAAAGTGTATTCTCATGTAATTTCTCATATTTCAAAAAGTGTGATTCTCATTTATTTCAACAAGATCTGTGATTGATCCAACAAAAACCAAGTAAATGTATTTTCACAAAATCATCATCGGTGTGTTAGTTAGTTCATTGCTTTACATAAGTGACATCTTGGGTTCAAGTCTTTTATTACAAATTTTTCTAGAAAAACATAACAAAATAAAAAATTTAAAGCTAAAAAACTAAGAAAATGAGACAAACAAGAAATGGCAATTTTTTTTCTAGAAAAACATAGTAAATTGAAAATTAAAACTTAAAAACTAAGAAAATAAGACTAACAAGATTAAAGAGTGTACACCTAGCCATCCACAGATATATCCAAAGGAATCCAATTTAGAGTGGACCATAATGTTACATCAACACCATATACTATATACCCCATTCCAATAAAACAAAAACTACTAAAAGAATAAAAATAAAAATACAGGCAGTCCGGCAGTAGCTCCAAACTTCAGGCAGAAGAATTCGATTTCCATACTTTTAGATCCTATGATGATTGAGCATGAAATATTTCGATCCCATAAAAGATATCATGAACATGTCATCCTTGAAGTAGAAACAAAATGAACAAATTACAATACATCTTATTCTACATGTACA
Source organism: Centaurea solstitialis (assembly GCA_030169165.1). Lineage (NCBI taxonomy): Eukaryota > Viridiplantae > Streptophyta > Magnoliopsida > Asterales > Asteraceae > Centaurea > Centaurea solstitialis. Next base: position 86,644,662 of record CM058042.1, read on the forward strand.
TACATCCTTTTTTGAACCTCTTTGTCTTAGAACTCCTTTACAAGAACAAAATTAAGGTCTAAAATGATGTTGTCAAATATCAAGCAACAACAAATGGACCCAACAACAACCATTTTCTGTCTTGAAGCTTAATACAAACCAAGGCCAACACTAACACTAACAGATAGATTCAGACATCTTACATACATTTCAATCATCGGAATTTTAACCATACCACCACCAAGCAGAATTTTTATTTTTATTTCTATTTTTTATTTTTTTTATTTTTTTTGCAGTCAAGCAAAGCTTCGGGCATGCCAGTGGTTTCTGAGCTGAAGACAAGTCAGTCCCCAGGGGCGGATGCAAGGGTTAGATAGGGGGGGGGGGGGGGGGGGGGAAGGGCCCCCACTAAAGTGGGAAAATAGAGAATTTTTAAGGGTAAAAATATATATATTTTAACCTTCTACCTTACATCCCCCCACTCATTTTTTGTTAGGACCCCATCAACTAAAAAGATTTGCATCGAAATCAACTAAAGAACCAAAAAACACTCTTGAAATCAACCACAAAATCGAAAATGTCCATCGAAATTGATAAAAACTGCTTATAAAACCCTTGAAATCAACCAAAAAAACTCTAAAAATCTCTCGAAATGTTATATTTAGGCTAAATATACACCGCCAATTTTAGGTACATTTAAATCTACCATAAAGGTGACCCCACTAAGAAAAAATCCTGGATCCGCCGCTGTCAGTCCCCTCTCTTGTATAATTGAAAGGCCCTGCATCCATCCAACTCAACTTTATTATAACAACCAACACAAAGAAAGCAATTTCAAGACATTAATTTATGGTGCGTTTGATTTACTACATTGAGGGATACTTAATTTAGAAGTTTGACAAATGATCAAATGTTTTGTTTACTACCTCCTTCGCATCCTTCACACAGTGACAAGAAAATATGGTCCAGGTCTGTAAAGATGATTATTAGAGAAAAGCAACCAGTCCAGTTGACTTACATAATGAATGTCTGTCCTTCTTTTAGTAAATACCAGCAGCCCTTTTTTTCACCATTAATTCTGTATATCAAACATACTCGAAGTCATGAATAGGTTATACGAGAATTAAGGATTCAACAAAAGCTTGAAGTTAATTTTGAAGGACCTGTTGGCTGTTGGCTGTTGCTTGAAATAAATCATGAAAATCTTCCAACAGAATTTAACGACTACATATCTGATGTGAAAATCAAGGAAAGAACTAAATGAGTGTAGATTCCATATATCAATTCAGTTATTTGCATTGAATATTCAATTTAAAATGATTGTGATGTCTATCAATAATAAGGATACGACCAGTAGCCAAGCCCGAGTCCCTTTAGCTTGGTAGCCTCCATGGTGAAAGCAAGAAGCTGGAGGAAAAATGGATGATTAGAAGGGTTTAGTTTTTCTTAGTTTTTACCTGTATGCCTTGTAAAAGAATTAAAACAAAGAAAAAAAAAATTATCCCATTTCAGAAGCAATACTATGTTTCTGGAATGGATTTTTTTTCTTCTTAAGTGGACAAAGTAAAAATGAGTCAGTGAGTGTTGTTTATAATTTAATAAACTATCATTATTACGAAAACATAATTAAGAGAGGACGTACCTATCATAATCATCACCATCTAAACGAAGGTGAGGGATTTGAGAAATGATGGGCCAATACTTGCCTTTTCCACGACCACACTTTTTGATCAATTTATCAGAGCAACTTCTAACAGTCAGAGATGAAAGTGAAGGAAGTCGTGTCTTTGGCAAATCTCTAACCTTTTCACAGAACTCAATTGTAAGTTGTTCAAGACGAGTGAGGTGTTGAAGGCCCGTTGAAACTGATTCCACATTTTCAAAAAACTGGAGCTTTAGAGATAACAGAGATGGTGGAAGAATAAAAGCTAATGATGATGAAGTCCCATCTTCTTCTTCTGCCTCTGCAAATGAAAACACTCTTGAATTCTTGCCATATAAGTGTAGTTCAACAAGTGAGGTAGGGTAATTTTGCATCCCCCACTCTGACATGGCCTTATTTAAACCTCCTGTTCTTAGGCTTCTTAAATTAGGAGGCCACAACCCACTAGGAAAGGAGTGGTCGATGTTCGGACAATTTCGTATCCACAGCTCTTCCAAAGATGTAAGACTTTGCAATTGCTCATGAGGAAATGACTTCAAATTCTTGCAGTCAATTATCATAAGACGTCTTAGGGGAAGAGAACCAAACCCTTTCTCTGGAATGGATTCTAGGTTATCACAAATCCAAATTCCCAGATTGGTGAGATGAACAAAGCATCCTTCAGGAAACGACCTCAGATTACCGTAATCGTAAATGTTAAGAGTATAAACTAATGATAAGATTTTGTTAAGAAGCCAACTCACCTCCAAGTTTTCACAACTTTCAATACTAAGAAACTTCAAAGTACCGGATTGGAAGGTCAAGGATGTTATTGAAGGACATTTCTCTATCAGCAACCTCTGAACATTATATGGACAATCGTAGCTCTCCAGTGAGCCACATTCATCTAGAATAACTACTCTAACAAGCTCCATGCTATTTTGCGAATTAGCTTCTACTTTCTGTCCCAATGATACCAGTTCTTTGCACATACTTAGATCCAACATCCTTAAACTCGCAAGAAACTCGGATTCAGATTCACACAAGTATCTCAATTCATCACAATCTTTGATTTGTAGATACTCAACCCCCCGAGATGTTTTAAAACTTCTGCACGCAGTTGTGTAAGTCCTCTGATATTTTGCAATTTCAATTCCTTAATTGATGAAGACAAACAAACCATGCTCCTTACAACGTCTTCAGAGCACCTTTCTATATGTAAAACCCCAAGTGACGGTATTAATACCATCGAGACATCAACAAGTTTCGGACAATTCACTATAGATATCTCATGGAGACGAGGAAAAGATACGATGTTGTCACCACCGCTAGTTGACCATTTCTCCCAGCTCCACATATCTCTAAATCCCAAAACTTCAAGTGATGGAAATGCAATACTATGGGAAGAATTAGTAGTTGTAAGTAATTCAACACCCAAAGTTTTCACCTCATTCATGCTTGACACAAACAACTTCTTAAGTGATTGTAGATGTCCAAGTGTCGGTAAACGTGTGCAACTTATACAACCACGTAATGTAAGCTCCGTTAACTGAACAAATGAGGATTCCCCGACCCAACTAGGAAATCCAATTCCCCCGTAGAATGAAATATTTAGGTTTACCAAATTCTGATGTGGCCTTAGCCCTTCAAGTACCTCATATTCAATCTTCTTATTACGGAAATTTTCAAAGACATAACTCCATTTCAACTCCAAACCGTCAAGATCCTTCCTTTGCTGTAAATTGGCATCCTTTGCTTGTATTGGATTTGCAACTCTCTCCAACCCCTCGATGAGAAGCTGACCATGAAGATGCAATAGGCCCTTGAGATCCGATATTTTGAACCCCTTCGCTCCTTCAATAATGACCTTTGATAGAGTTCGTAGATTCTTCAACCCACCAATCCCTAAGGGTATCTTCCTCAACCGTGGAGTATCACTGATGTCAAGATGCCGTAGGTTTATTAGCTTTGCAATTTTGTTTGGCAAGCTAGATAACCTATGACAACCACTCACCAACAAGCTTTGTAGATTATAAAGGTGAGTAATTTGATCCGGTAAACTTGTGATGTCAGTTCGGGAAAAATTGAGGTACCTCATATGCTGGAAACAACCAATGGATTGTGGCACTTCTTCGATTGAATAATCAGCAAGACTTAACACCCTTAGAAACTTGAACTGGGGAAGTAATTCGAAAAGAACCTTGTTTGATAAGAAGAAGTCTCTAACTGACATTGACATTGGTAAAAAAGTTCGCAATCGTCTAGCTCTTTGTATAGCCTCAAACTCTCTATATACCCCAAATGTTTTACGAATAAATGATAAGTGGTGGACCTTCTCTAATGCTTCATTCCCCATTTTATCATCCAACGTAAAGAAAAACTCTCCTCCAACACTCGTGGCCAAGTCATGTATGAGGTCATGCATTGTATATCCTGATCCATATTGGTGAAAAAACGACTTTGACTTTAGCTCATCAAAATACTCGCGACCAAAACTCTCCATCGACTTGTTGGGATTTGACTTGTGCAAAAACCCTTCTGCCATCCATAGCAAGACCAATTCTTCTTTTTCAAATATGTAGTCCTTTGGGAATAAGCAACAATAAGCAAATAGTTGCTTCAAATGCGAAGGAAGATCATAGTAGCTTAACCTTAGAGCCGGAAGAATGTCACTTTGATCATCCCATAAACTCCATATCTCATTGTTCAACAGCTCCGCCCACTCTTCATCATCTGTTTTTGATCTCAACACCCTCCCAAGCGTCATCAAAGCCAAAGGCAATCTACCACATTTATACACGATACCTTCAGCATGTAACTTAAGTCTTGGATGTTTGTCAAAGGTTTGTTCACCTAGCGCATGTTGAGCAAACAAAGATAGAGCTGCTTCCTTTGACAAAACTTGGAGAGGGTGAGTTTGAACAGAGTCCATCACTGATGTAACCTTAATCTTCCGGGTCGTCACAACAATCATACTTCCGGGTGCCCCTACTAGAAGAGGGCGTTGGAGGAGTTCCCACTCTCTATAGTTTTCGTTCCAAACATCGTCCAGAACAATTAAGAACCTTCTTTGAGAGAGTTTCTTCTGGAGGGCCTCATGAAGCTGATTGAGACTTTTAATTTCTTTTTCATCTCCACCCACATCTATAAAAATAGCCTTGCTTATATCAAATACATCAAACTTTTCAGAAACACAAATCCATGACATGAGTTCAAAGTGATCTTTCACTTTCTCTTTGTTGTACAAAGCCCGGGCAAGAGTCGTTTTCCCTATCCCTCCCATACCGACTATGGATATGACACTGACATGTTGATTACACGGTTCATCACCCAACAACCTCAAAAGTAATGCCTCTTTATCTCCTTCCCGGCCCACGATTTCGATCTCACCAACCAATGAAGTTTCATCTGATCGTCTATATGTTTTGTTTGAAGATTCAACATTATCATTCAGACCCAAAAGTTTTTTCTCCTCAACGAGATGATGCAATCTGGTTGTAATCTCATCCAGCTTAGAACTGATCTTGCGACCATACATAATGTTACTAGGAGTGAAAGCAGCTATACTCGAGATGGTCTTGAATACCTTATTGGTGCTGGCATAAGATTCTTTATTAATTCGGCGACGCATAGCCTCCGTGGCCAAATCGTCCAGCACATCGTCTATGTCGTAAGCCAGATGGTGGAGCCTGTGCAGCCACTCTTGAACAGAAATCTGTGTTATATGCTTCTGCCCAGCATCGACAAGCACAGCTTTGATCTGGGACAAGGTGCTCTTCCAGTTCTCCAACTCAGAATAAATTCCTGCGGATCGAGCCAGCTTGATCAATTCAACAGAAGCCAACTTCTCAAAGAGCACAGCGATGAATGAGCTGAGAAAGATTTCAGCAACAGCCATTGGAATATGGTTTCTCTCTTTTCTTGGAGGTTTTGATTCAAAATGGAACAGGGATGCAAAACGGATAGGTAGACTTGAAATTGTGAAAATATAGGATATAAATCTCCAATCCCATTACTGTCTTCCATTTAAAATATAAAAAATACATCATTTAAAATATAAAAAATACATTTTGTAATTAATCTCCAAATTTTATCATACGGATGATCCAACTTTATGGATTATTTTGCATCTTGTTATTTGTCTGTTTCTTATATTTACTATTAACACTTTTTAGTAATGACTTTAGCAAAGGAATGGGAAATTGATTGTTAACGATTTGAGCTATTGACGAGCTATTCGAGTTTGAGCTTTAAGAGTTCTTAAACTCATGATAAACTTGTTTGGGATACTAAGTTGAATCGAGTCATTCAAGTATACACGTTTTTAAGAGCTTATAAAATTTGAATAAATTAAATTTGTTGAACGAGGTCGGGATGTATCTTGAAAAAGTTATTCAAACCCAAGTAACTTGCTAATCGGGTAGACTCAACTTATTCGATTACACTGTAATTAATGTGAGGATAGCAAAAATACATAAGTTTGAGTTGTAATTTAATTGTAGGCGTTAATTACTATATTTATTGTCTTATCCAATGATTTTTTTATGATGATGATATTTTATTTCTTTATATGAAATTAATTCTATATCCATCCAGTGTTTTATTCCATCGCCGGCTGCCTCTCGAGTCTCGAGTTCTCAGCCTCCCAATAATTAGATTATGTTATTTTTTTAACCTTTATGCTATGCTGTCGAAAGTCCAAAGAAAGAAAGGAAAAGAGAATGAAATGGAAGGAAAGTGAAAAATATATAATGTTCTTAAAGGAAAATAAGGAAAGAGATTTTTGAAAAATGTAAACAGACATGCTCTAAATTACCCGGTGACCCTGTTTGGTACCTGCCTTATTTCGGTTCGAGGCGGGACGGGTTCAACCTACGGTTCGGTTTCGGATCAAGTAACCAGGTATTTGTCTCAAACGGTTCGGTTTACACTTTCCTTACTAACCGAACAGAACCGTAAACACCCCTGGTAATATTGACATTGCAAAAAAAGATGTCCCCATTTAACATGGTATTTTTATTATTTTTTAATTTCCAAATTTTTATTTGAAATTGTTAATGGTGGACCCAAGTTTACTACCGATCATTCAATCCCACAAGAATGACATTCGTCCACTTACTCGGGCCGGGCCCAATGGGTAACAAGCCCAATCTAAAGGCAACCAAAGATCCTAACCGACCAAAAGAAATAAAATTGAAATGGCCCATTAAGGATGTTTGTGATATGTTAAAGTGTATCAGTACGAACCAATTATGCAAATTTCATGAATTTAAGCAACAGCAAAAGGTATTTATTCAATATCGTTTCATGGTACGATATGTGATTCAAATTGCTCGTAGTTCAGTTGTTTTAAAGGCAGATTGCCGAAAAAGGTAAAATAAATGTCCAAATTTTTCGATCGGTAAAAACACCGTGAAAGTTACAAAAAAATTGAATATTCATCGTAAAAACACTGTAAATGTTGGAGCCTGTGCAGCCAATCTTGAACGGCAATCTGTGTGATATGCTTCTGTGGAGCATCAACAAGCACAGTTTGGATCTGAAACAACATGTTCTTCCAGTTTTCGAGCTCTAAATAGATTCCTGCAGATCGAGCCAGCTTGATCAAGTCAGCAGAAGCCAGCTTGTCAAATAGCACAGTGATGAATGCGGTGAGAAAGATTTCAGTAACAGCCATTGGATCCAAAAGTTTCTTAATTTCTTGGTCTTGATTACGAAGTAAAGCAGAAATCCAAATTGGGTGTAGAATTGAGTTGGTGTGAATACAGAGTATAGATCTTCAATCTCAAGACTATGTTACAATAGAATATCGTATTTCTTGCATTTGCCATGAAATGCGCTGATCATTAATCACAAAATAATCCCAACTTGCAGGCCATTGCTTCAAAAGGTGGCTAATCCGATTTTTCTGGGAGACAATCAATTATATAATGATCCGTTAGGAGGTTTGCTATGACGTATAAAAGAAAAAATTGGTAAACTATTACATGGATCATATCAAATTAAAACCATAAAAACTTGGGAATTTGGCCTGTATGCCCAAAGCCCCACCCCTCAATTAATCTCATACCCAATTACTCTCCCATATTGCACCTCATACCCTCAAAAAGCCGTTAATTAGTCCGTTTTAACGGACCTCATGCATGAAGACAAAAGAATTGGACGGTTGACTGAGTTTGGTCAAACCAGAAGGCCGTTAACGGACCGTTTTAACGGTCCTCTAACAAAATGGCCAAAAATTAAGGGCATCTTAGTCAAATTTAAAGGAGAATGAATGGTTTTATAGAATGAAGTAGTAGATAGTACAATGTCAGCAGTAGATAGTATAATTTCATAGTAGTAGATAGTACAATTTAGATAGTATAATTTCATAGTAGTAGATAGTACAATTTAGATAGTATAATTTCATAGTAGTAGATAGTACAATTTCATAGTAGATGGTAGATAGTACAATTTCAGCCCCCTGGTAGTAGATAGTACAATTTCATCCCACCAGTTTGTCTGACGCCATTTTAACGGTCCGTTAACGGCCTAACGGACCGTTAACGATCCTTTGGTTTGACAAAATCGGTCAACAGTCCAGTTCCTTTGTCTTCTTGCTCGAGGTCTGTTAAAAAGGAGGGAATAATGGTTTTTTGGGGGTATGGCTTTCAAAATGGCAGAGAAAATGGGTAGGAGGTAAAATGGTGGGTGGGGCTTTGGGCATATAGGCCAAATTCCCTAAGAACTTGTATAATTCAAAAACCTGAATACCTTATTCCCACCAATCATGTCGAAAACTGTACTTGCTAAATTTTGAGGATGCCCCGGGATATTAGAAAATACAAAGGACATCAACCAAAAAATCGAAAAAGATTCTCAAAGTCAAAAAAAGAACTCAAAATGTGCATGGAAATCAACAAAAAAACGTTAACAAAATCTCTCTAAATCAAACCAAAAAAAAAAAACCAAAAAAGTGGAATACGGCCAAAAATACACACACATAGGGTCTGCCTTTTAAAGGTGCACCATACGTCACCATTGGGGTCTGCCTACACACAAGAAAATAAAAACATCAACTAAAAACGCATGTCAAACCCAAACAAGAAAAAACATAAACATAAACAAAAAGGAAATAGATAAAATTAAAGAGATTTACTTACGATTGTCTCAATTTGGTTGAAGAGCGTTTTGGAAGGAGATAGTCTACACGTACGTTGTAGTTTGAAGAAGGATTTTGGAAGTTTTGAATAGGTTAAAAAAGCAAAAACAAAGTCCACGAAGAAAATAAAGTGAAAAACTAGGTTTTTGGTCATTTATGTAAAATATAAGGTGTCGTAATTAAAAAACTTGAAAGATTTAGTCTAGACAAAACCTAGATACAAATTCTTAGATCGTGAGAGTAAAAGGATCCGAATATCAAAAGATCAAACTCCTCCATAACAAATTCTTAGATCCAACAGTTAATGGAACCCTCCCCTACTATAAATCGATCATATAGGTAAATCACTCAAGTTCTTGCTCCAAACCTTAAAATGTAGATATTATACGAGAATTGTTATCATCTATTCTCGATACAATTTCCAATAAGTTACAACATTAATTTTAGATCTAAAGTATTCAAAATAAAATATAACAAAAAGCAAAACTTAATGATCATCAATTTAACACCTATATTAATATATTATATTCATGTTTTTTCACCGGGTCTTCAAATTACCTAAGATATACTTAGGTTGTGTTTAGCAAAAATAAGTTAGCTTATAAGCTATTAAGTGTTTTGATGGACCATAAGCTAGCTTACTTAAACGCTACTTAGAGTAACTGTTTGTAACTTTTTCCAATTATACTCTTATTAATATTAACTATTATGCTTCAAGATACCCTTCTTGGTCATTTCACTACAACAAAAAAGGGTTTATAGGACACTTTTTTGGGACATTTTTTGAGGCTTGTCCTTTAAAGTGGCTAATACAACACTTTAGTTTTTGAGTCCTATTTAAATTAATCTAATACGACTCTTTATTTTGATGTCTTATTAAATTACCTTAGTGTCCTATCATATAGTTTAATACGACATTTTTTAATGTCATATCCATTTTACGTCTAATAGGACACTTTTAAGTGTTCTATCATTTTAAGTCTAATAGGACACTTTTACCATTTTACGTGTCCTATTAAAGTTTAAAATAGTATGAATATTTATATTGGTTTACAAAGACTCTACATAAAAATATAATTCTTTAAATATAGTTAACTAATTTTCCATTAGTAAGTTTTAAAAGAGCCTACGTTAAGTTTTCAAAAGCAATTCTCCATTTAAAATAAAAGCCCATTAAAAAAAAGGCCAATAATTAAAATTTTAAGTCACTATTTTACCTTAAAAAAAAGCCCATAAACTAAATTGACGTTCAAAATCCAGTTCCCCCTTCAACTGTGTTGACTACTTGACGCCAACAATCGAAATTGGCGCTCAAAATCCAGTTCCCCCTTCCTATGGCGATCATCAAGTCCACACTCCTCCCTCGTAGTCTCTCGAACGAATTTGTGCTTATTTTGCCCTAGATAGGTAATGTTTTCAATTTCATATTGCTTTTAGGTAATGATCCTTCTCTGTTTTGCTCTTGGATTGAACTAATTGAGCAATTAATAGTCTCAATTTCACTAATTACTATATTGATTCCTCGATCTTCAGCCTTGAAACCCTAAGGTAAAAGTTCAGTTTAGCTTTATGTGTAGGACATTAATCGTTTCTTAATGTGTGGAATTTGATATATGTTTGATGCTGATAAGCGATTATAGTGTGTACAGATTATAATTTGATATATGTTTGATGCTCATAAGCGATTATAACTATGATAACTGATTCGTTGCTCTCTGCTTACTAAATTTTTTTTGTCTAGGTTATTGATTGACTTTTCAGAGTCGTTTTATTGAATTCTAGGGTTTTGATGGAAGTTTTACTATTATTACATTTATTCTATGGTTGTATACTGAAATATTAAGTGTGGATACATCATATATATGTGCTTCTATCACATAAGGATTAGTTCTATCTCTGTACATTGGATTTTACAGTTCTGAACTTCTGATAAGTCGGTCTAAGAGAAGAAGCAAGTGTTATGATGATAAAAGTAGATGCAAATATCGTTTATCTCCAATTAGGTTTATTTGATTTACTTGAAATATCGTCATAACTAGTAATGGAATAAGTATCTTTAATTGTCTTCAATATTTCTAGGTCTAGGATTTTGAGAATCGTTTTGTTTAATTAAGGGTTTTAATGGAATTATATGACTATTACTTGTTTTTTGTGGCTTTATACTGAAATATTAAGTGTGGATTCATCTGCATAATTTAATCTCTGTACATTGGATTAACCTGGAGACACTTGATGGATCTTATAATGGATATTCACTAATTATGCTGGTGCTAATGGATATTCAGTTTTTAAGTTAATAATAAATATGAAGTTATCCAACAGGAATTCCTTTCATGTGTAATATCATCAACATGGATTCCTTTCATGTGCGATTGTACACGCTATCCAACTGTATTTTGGTGTTTTCTTTTATCCCAAAAATTGCTTCCACTCTTTTCTATCTCTTGTATATTTGCTCATAAAGTAGCCCTGTGTCTTTAGTTTCTGTGGGGTTGGGAATATTAAGTATGCACATGTAAATAAGTATAATGGTGACACGCATTTTGTCTACAAAATTGAGTTTTATTACTTACCAATATTAGTTGATATCAAGATTTCTTGAACACCCATACGTTTAATGACTTGTGTTTTAACCTTACTCCTAAATGCCAAAACTTCCTTTTCAGCCTCTGATAGATGAAGCATCACCAATGAAGTCGAAGTAGGTGGTCTAACGCCTTTAACTATACTACCCTAGATTTCAATTTATAGGATAGTTAAGTATATGGGATAGATTAACCAAATTGTGAGTTACTTGGTTATGTAATGACATTGAAAATTTTCAGCATGATTTAAATTGTTCAAGTGTTCAATATGGTTCTATACTATTGTTCTTTATGGATCTTATATCTTATTTTTGAGTGGGACATATCGGGTCTTTTCTGTTTGGTTTTTGGTATTGCTTCCTAGTATGTGCAAATAGTAATCCATACTATATGTTTGTATTATTAACGTATTTAAGTTTTTGTTTTATAAGAACTCCTAATTTTATAGATTGCTATGTTTTTCTATTTAGGATTTACATGTTATTTAAAATTTGGCAGTCGAATTAATTATATACATTCCCCACGACTATATAGTAACAATGTAGACATGTAGTGATTCACTCTAGCCGACATATTTTATTTTATCTTTAATGCCATAGACTTAAATGTAAAAAAAATTTAGTTAGCTTAACTTTCATGGAGTTATTGACTCTTGATCTATTGTATTTAGCTATTTGTTTGACAATTACCGAGACATGAAACATTATATACCCAACATAATAGGAATCCTCTTACCATGATTGGGATATGTTTGTTTTTGTTCAATTTATTTATTAATCTTCGGATTTTTGCTAGCAATGTCTTCTAAGATGAATAGTGGAGAGAATTTGGCTCATGGTAATGGTACCCAACAAGTTCAAGAAGACCCAATTAACATAGGCTCCAACAATTTTATTGATGATCCAGGTATATGTGATGTGTATGTATGTATATATATGTCATCTTTTGAGGAACACTATAATTTTGCATTCATTGAAAATTAAAGAATAATATCACCATTTTGCTCTTTTTTTTAGTTACTGATGGAAGCTCACACAAAAGAGTTAGGGTCTTTTTTTTAGATATTATACGAGAATTGTTATCATCTATTCTCGATACAATTTCCAATAAGTTACAACATTAATTTTGGATCTAAAGTATTCAAAATAAAATATAACAAAAAGCAAAACTTAATGATCATCAATTTAACACCTATATTAACATATTATATTCATGTTTTTTCACCGGGTCTTCAAATTACCTAAGACATACTTAGGTTGTGTTTAGCAAAAATAAGTTAGCTTATAAGCTATTAAGTGTTTTGATGGACCATAAGCTAGCTTACTTAAACGCTACTTAGAATAACTGTTTGTAACTTTTTCCAATTATACTCTTATTAATATTAACTATTATGCTTCAAGATACCCTTCTTGGTCATTAATTTTACATACCCATAAGATAGTGTTTTTGCCAAACATAATTTGTTCATAAGCTAGCTAATCATATACTAGCTAGCTTATTAGTCAACAACTAGCTTATGAACTACCAGATAGCTTATCAGCTAGTTTGCCAAACACAACCTTAATGATCACTTGTAATTTCTATAGTTCAAACATAACTTCCAGTCTTCCATATTTTCATTTCTAACAAGAAATTGGCTTGGTATTTGAGTTTACAATAAAATTTACTATCTTGCTACAGAGCACGGGTACAGAACTAGATTAAGAAAAAATAACTTCGATCCATAAAATCTACAGGATATGGGTATGGGAATGAGATTGCTTGTAGTTTAGCTGTCTTGAAGCTTCATATAGACTAAGGCCAACACTAACAGACAAATAGATTCAGACGTCTTCATAAGTGGTTTCTGAGCCGAATACTGAGTCAGTCCCCCCTCTTGTACGAAAAGTCCTGTATGCATCCAACTCAACTTTATTACAACCAAGACATAATCCGGAAGTAATTTCAAGACATTAATGGTGTGTTTGATACGCAGAGGAGACATGCAAATTGATTTAACAAGATCATTTTATTTGTATTATTCTAGACTCTTGACAAATAATCAAACATTTTGAGAGAGAAGAAGCAGTGATGGTAGCAACATAAGCTTTATAAACTTTCTATAACTTAAATAGCTATGACTTTTAGGAGAAACCTAAACTTGTGTTATTGTGTATATTTTTTGGGTAACTGCGTTTTTCAAGGGCAGGTTAAGCAAACTGCACACCCGTGTGATCATGAACGGACTACAGTCATTGCAGTTGACCATTCATGGTCACAAGGGTTTTGGCCGCAACTGGATTAAAACCCGGGGAAGATGAGAGTTCGACTCAACTAGTGCACCATAAAGCCAAATCATTCACCCTCGGCGAATTTGATAACCATCTATCTAGCATTTTCATTTCCCTTTTACCATTTGATTGCAGAAATTAGAGATAAGCATCGAGGATTTTGTTTGGGCGTTTAGGGGAAATCCATCATCGATCTTAAATTTCTTGGTTTCTGCTTTTCTCCTACTATTACCAACAAAAGCTACCTGTATAACCGATGCTAGAAAACAAGGCCATTTCGTTGTCCTGATTGGCTAACCAGCTTGCGGTCATTTCCGTTTATTTAAATGCAGAGCAATCAAATAAACATATTCTTTTACCATATGCTTGAATATGTAAAACCCCAATAGGTTAATCTCGAAGTTAAAAAGCAAAAGTAGGATAGTTTCAACATATATGGAGGAAATATGGTCTAAGTCTAGCCGATATGGGACAGTACTTCAAGAAGCCCCTTTCACCGGTGGGTGTATCGCTAGAGGACACATATTGTCCAAAAATTGAAGACTTTGGCTTTGATAGGACGTGAGAATATATGTGGAACCCATTAGATTGTGATTAAAAAGAGCAAGGTTGCAAAACTCGCTACTCGTTCCCATATCGGCCGACCCCCTTGTAGCGAGTACTCGGAGTACTCGGGGAGTACTCGGGGTGTACTCAGATTGGATTTTTTATATATAAATTTTATATTTTATAATTATATATATAATTATCTAAAATATATGTCTAAAAACACTAACATAATTCCAAAATATATGTTTAAACACACCAACATAATTCCAAAATATATGTTTAAACACACCACCATAATTGTCTTAATTATGTTTAAACACGCCAACAAAAAAGAAGTTCAATTTGGGTGCGATTTGAGGCCTTGAGTGTGCAATTTCAATTTTGGCTGCTGGATGTTCAATTTGGGTCAGAGAGGGTGTATGATTTCATGAATTGAGTGTGCGTTTTGGATGCGGCTGCTGGAATAAAAGAGGACCTGGTTTTTTTTTTTTTTGATAAAACCTAACCTTTTTACCCTTTGACCGTGTTTGACCGAGTCGGACCGAGTCGGCCGGGTTGGCCGAGTAATCGCCGGGTTGGCCGAGTAATCTCCGAGTTGGGCCGAGTAGCCGGCTAGCCGAGGAATATGGCCGAGTCTGATGAAATCGCCACGGTAGGTGTCCGAGGACCGAGTACTCCCCGAGTACTCGGCCGAGTAATCCGAGTTTTACAACCATGAAAAAGAGCCCTTGATGAAAGAAAACGTGGTCCAAGTCTGTAAAGATATGATTATTGTAAAGATATGATTATTATAGAGAAAAGTAACGAGTCCAGGCGACTTACAGAATGAATGTTTGTCCTTCTTTTAGTAAATACCAACAGCCTTTTTTTTCACCATTAATTCTGTACATCAAACACAATCGAAGTCATGAGTAGGTTAAACGAGAATTAAGGATTCAACAAAAGCTTGAAGTTTTGAAGGACCTGTTGGCTGGCTGTTGCTTGAAATAACTCACGAAATGCGGACTTTTAACAACTACATATCTGATGTGAAGATCAAGGGAAGAACTAAACGAGTGTAGATTCCATATATAAATTCATTTGTTTGCATTGAATATTCAATTTACAATGATTGTGATGTCTATCAATAATAAGGATACGGCCACTCGCCAAGCCCCTTTAGTTTGGTAGCCTCCAAGGTGTTCTATAGTACCTGAAGGAGGGAAAATTAGAGGGTTTAGTTTTTCTTAGTTTTTACCTGTATTCCTTGGAAAAGAATTAAAAAAAAAAAAGAAACAACATTTTATCCCATTTCAGAAGCAATACTATGTTTCCGGAATGGAAGTTCTTTTTCTTCTTTAAGTGGACAGTAAAAATGAGTGGGCGAGTGTTATTAATAATTAATAATACATATATTATTACAAATAGATAACTAAGAGAGGACGTACCTATCATCATCATCACCATCTAAATGAACGTGGGGGATTTGGGAAATGATGGGCCAATACTTGCCTTTTCCACGACCACACTTTTTCCCCAATTTAGAGCAATTGATCACAGCCAAGGATGAAAGTGAAGGAAATAGTGTCTCTGGCAGATCTCTAACCTTCTTACAATCCCAAATTGTAAGTTGTTCAAGACGAGTGAGGTGTTGAAGGCCCTCTGAAACTGATTCCACATTTTCAAAATCAGAGAGTTTTAGAGATAACAGAGATGGTGGAAGAATAAAAGCTGCTGCTGATGATGATGAAGTCCCATCTTCTTCCTAAGCCTTTGCAAATGAAATCACCCCCGAATCTTTGCCATATAAGTGTAGTTCAACAAGTGAGGTCGGGTAATTTTGCAGCAACCCCCACTCCGACATGGTCTTATTTAAACCTCCTATGTATAGGCTTCTTAAATTAGGAGGCCACAACCCACTAGGAAAGGAGCGGTCAATGTTTGGACAATCTTGTATCCTCAGCTCTTCCAAAGATGTAAGACTTTGCAATTGCTCATGAGGAAATGACTTCAAACTCTTGCAATTAGAGATGTAAAGACGTCTTAGGGGAAGAGAATCAAACCCTTTCTCTGGAATGGATTCTAGGTCACAACCAATAATTAACAAATTGGTAAGTTGAACAAAGTATCCGTCAGGAAACGACCTCAGATTACCGTAAATCAAAAGAGATTCAAGTGATGATAAGAAGTTGTTAAAAAGCCAACTCTCCTCCAGCTTCTCACAACCTATAATGACAAGAGACTTCAAAGTATTGGATTCGAAGGTTAAGGATGTTATTGAAGGACATTCGTGTATCCCCAACCTCTCAACATTATTTGGACACCTGTAACTCCCCAATGACTCACAATCATATATCACCACATCTTTTACAAGCTCCATGCTATTTTGAGAATCAACTTCTACTTTCTCTCCCAACGATACCAATTCTTTGCAATGACGTACTTCCAACTTCCTTAAGCTCACAAGAAACTCCGATTCTATTTCCCACAAGAATCTCAATTCATCACAGTGTGCAATGAATAGATCCTCAACTGCCCCGAGATGTTTTAAAACTTCTCCACATAGTTGTCCAAGTCCTCTAATACTCCACAATTTCAATTCCTTAACTGATGAAGACACACAAACCATGCTCTTTAATACCTCTTCAGAACATACTCCAATATGTAAAACCCGTACTGACGGTATTAATACCACCGAGACATCAACAAGTTTTGGACAATTCATTATAGAAATCTCAGATAGGCAGGGAAAAGATTCAATGGTACCATTGTTGTCACCACCGCTAGTTGACCATTTCTCCCAACTCTGCATATCTTCAAAATTCAAAACTTCAAGTGACGGAAATGCAATACCATGCGAAGAATTAGAAGCTGTAAGTAATTCAATACCCAAAGTATTCACCTCGTTCATGCTTGACACGAACAACTTCTTCAGTGATCGTAGACGTCCAAGTGTTGGTAAACGTGTGCAACTTCTACAACCACGTAATGTAAGTTCCGTTAACTTAGCAAATGAGGATTCCCCGACCCAACTAGGAAATCCAATTCCCCCGTAGAATGAAATATTTAGGTTTATCAAGTTATGATGTGGCCTTAGCCCTTCAAGTACCTCATATTCACTCTTCTTATCACAAGAATCTTCAAAGACATCATTCCATTTCAATTCCAAATCGTCAAGATCCTTCCTTTGCTGTAAGTTGGCATCCTTTGCTTGTATTGGATTTACAACTTTCTCGAGCCCCTCAATAAGAAGCTGACCTTGAAGATGCAATAAGCCCTTGAGATCCGATATTTTGAACCCGTTCGCTGCTTCAATAATAACCTTTGATAGAGTTTGTAGACTCTTCAATCCACCAATCCCTATGGGTGTCTTGCTCAACTGTGGCGTATCACTGATGTCAAGATGTCGTAGGTTTATTAACTTTGCAAATTTGTTTGGCAAGCTAGATAACCTACGACAACCACTCACCAACAAGCTTTGTAGATTATAAAGGTCAGTGATTTGTTCTGGTAAACATGTGATGTCCGTTCGGGAAAAATTGAGGTACCTCATATGCTTGAAACAACCGATTGATTGTGGTACCTCTGCAATTGCATAATCAGTCAAACTTAGCACCCTTAGAAAATGCAATTCGGGAAGTAATTCTGAAAGAACCTTGTTCGATAAGAAGAACTCTCTCGATGCAACCTTAAAATGGTATGCCCTATCTGACATTGATACCGACAAAAGAGTTCGCAGTCGTCTAGCTCTCTGTAACTCCTCGAACTGTTGATATACTCCAAATCTTTTACGAATAAATGAAAAGTGGTGGACCTTCTCTAATGCTTTGTTCCCCATTTTATCACCTGATGTAAAGAAAAACTCTCCTCCAGCACTCGTGGCCAAGTCATGTATGAGGTCATGCATTGTATATCCTGATTCACATTGCTGAAAAAAGGACCTTGACTTTAGCTCGTCAAAATACTCCCGACCAAAGTTCTCCATCGACTTGTTGGGATTTGACTTGGGCAAGAATCCTTCTGCCAACCATAACAAGACCATTTCTTCTTTTTCGAATATGTAGTCCTTTGGGAATAAGCAACAATAAGCAAATAGTTGTTTCAAATGCGAAGGAAGATCATAATAGCTTAACCTTAGAGCCGGAAGAATGTCACTTTGATCATTCGGTGAATTCCATATCTCATCGTTCAACAGCTTCGCCCATTCTTCATCATTTGTATTTGATCTCAACACCCTCCCAAGCGTCATCAAAGCCAAAGGCAATCTACCACATTTATACACAATACCTTCGGCATGTAACTTAAGTGTTGGATGTTTGTCAAAGTTTAGTTCACCTAGCGCATGTTGAGCAAGCAAAGATAGAGCTTTTTCCTTTGACAAAACCTCCAGAGGGTAAGCTTGAATAGAGTCCATCACCGATGCAATCTTAGACTTCCTAGTTGTCACAACAATCTTACTTCCGGGTGCCCCTACCAGAAGAGGGCGTTGAAGGAGTTCCCACTCTCGATAATTTTCGTTCCAAACATCGTCCAGAACAATCAAGAACCTTTTATGAGAGAGTTTCTTTTGAAGGGCCTCATGAAGCTGATTTAGACTTTCAGTTTCTTTTTTATCTCCACCCACATCTATAAAAATGGCCTTGCTAATATCAAATACATCAAACTTTTCAGAAACACAAACCCATGACCTGAGTTCAAAGTGATCCTTCACTTTCTCTTCGTTGTACAAATCCCGGGCAAGAGTCGTTTTGCCTATCCCTCCCATACCGATTATGGACATGACACTGACATCTTGATTACATGGTTCATCACCCAACAACATCGAAAGTAATGCCTCTTTATCTCCTTCCCGACCCACAATCTTGACCTCACCAACCAATGAGGTTTCATCAGATCGTTTATATGGTCTGTTTGAAGGTTCAACATTATCATTCAAACCCAAAAGTTCTTTCTCCTCAACCAGATGATGCAGTCTGGCTGTAATCTCGTCTAGCTTAGAACTCATCTTGCGACCATACATAATGTTACTAGGAGTGAAAGTAGCTAAAGTTGGGATGATCTTGAATACCTTATTGGTGCTGGTGCTGGTGCTGGCATAAGATTCTTTCTTCTTTCGGCGACGCATAGCTTCAGTGGCTAAATCGTCCAGCAGATCGTCTATCTCGTAAGCCAGATGGTGGAGCCTGTCCAGCCACTTATGTACAGCTTTCTGTGTTATGTGCTTCTGCCCAGCATCAACAAGCACAGCTTCGATCTGTGACAAGGTGTTGTTCCAGTTCTCCAACTCGGAATAAATTCCTGCAGATCGAGCTAGCTTCGTCAATTCAACAGAAGCCAACTTCTCAAAGAGCACACCAATGAATGCACTCAGAAAGATTTCAGCGACAGCCATTGGAAAATGGTTTCTTTCTTTCTTTCTAGGAGGTTTTGATTTCAAAGTGAAGTTGGGATGCAAAAATGGGTAGGTAGACTTGAGATTGTGAAAACAGAGGGTGTAAATCTCCAATCTCATTACGGTCTTCCATTTGAAAAATAATAAAATATATTTATCGTGCCATGAATAGGGCTGTAAACGAACCGAACGTTCGGTGAACCGTTCGTGAACCGTTTGGTGGGAAGTTCGTTTATGTTCGTTTATTTAATAAACAAACGAACATGAACATGTTTTTTTGTTCGTTTAGTTAAACGAACGAACATGAACAAAGGCACCGTTCGTTCATTTACGTTTGTGAACGTTCGTTCATTTATATTCGTGAACGTTCGTTTCTGTCGTTCGTTTATGTTCGTTTGTACTAAAACATTAAATACTTATCTATCTAAGCTATATATTTTTAGAATTCAATTTAGTTTTAAATTTAAATTTGAATTTGATTATTCTTTTGGTTCTATATTAAGTTTAAAAAAAATGCACCTCCCAATAGTTAATGAAATGACAAGTAAGCTTGTTCGTTCATGTTCGTTTACGCTTGTTTGTTTAACTTTTATGTTCGTTCGTTTAACTTTTACGTTCGTTCGTTTATGTTCGATTAGCATCTTAAACGAACGAACATGAACGAACACGAACACACCAAATACCTAAACGAACGAACACGAACACAAAAAATTTTGTTCGTTTACCGTTCGTGTTCGTTCGTTTGTTCGGTTAAGTTAAACGAACGAACACGAACAAGCCTCCGTTCGTGTTCGTTCGGTTACAGCCCTAGCCATGAAGTGTTCTGATCTATTGATATAAAATAACCCAACGTGCAGGTCATTGTAATTATATAATCTCCACGCGTAATTAGATGAACCAGTTTTATAGATTATTTTAATTTGCGTCTTGTTATTCGTTTGTTTCTTATCTTATTTAATTGAGTAATGAGTTTAGCAAAAGGATGATTTGTTTGTTAATGATTTGAGCTATTCAAGCGCTCAAGCTTAAGAATTCTTAAACTCAAAGTTGTAAGTTTGTGGGGTTCCAACTCAAAACCAATTGGCTATGAGTGGAGTAGCCCATAAGCACATTACAAGTTCACTTTGTGTCCGATGTGGGACATTGCTCAACAAAAGTAAGTCGAGCTTCATATATAGCACCAATGGTTCAGTTGATTAGAGAAACGTATTAAACTTTTTGAGTTGAACTACGTCATTCAAGCATGTACGTTTTTGAGCCAAACATATATTCATAAATCATAAACTCATTGTCCTTTATCAAACTTGGACCAATAAATAATTAAGTTAATCAATTTCAAATTTGAGCTCATAAACAAGCTTATAAAGTTTGATTGGAGAATGTTTTTAGATAAAATTGAAATTGTCAAAGGAATTTCACTTTCAAGTAATTGGAATGGAATGTTGTCAGTTTTGACAGCTTGTTTGATTGGCAGAATTGGAATGAAATTTGTTAAATATATTGGAATCTGTCTATTTGGTTCATATAATATGGTTTTAAAATTGGAATGAAATTTTGGTAAATAACTAACATATCCTTTTTGATAACTTTATTTTTTTTAACACAAAAATGATTTAATAAAATATTCATTAATTGCCTTATTATTTTAACAAAAAGAAAATAATTAATAAATAATTTAAGTAAGTATTAAATAAATTAATAGAGATTAATAAAAGAATTACTAAATTAATTAATATAAATTATTAAATAAATAAATAAATTAATTATTAAATAAATTAATTATTAAATAAATTAATACAATAACGTATTTTCTATTGAGTTATATTGTATCAAGGGTATATCGGACATTATGAAAAATTGAATTTCGTTTTATCAAAATACTTAGTAGTTGCTAAGGAATATTAAATTCCTCGTTTGAGGGTATGAGTAAACCTTACTTACACCCTAATTAATGTTAAAGACAGCAAAGCCTTCAATAAATTTTTTTTATGTAGTTGTATATTATAAATTATAATATATTTCATTTGAGTTGTAACTTAATGGTAGGTGGTGTCAGTAAATATATTTATTGTCCCATCCATTGATGTATTTTTTTAAGTTTTTGATGATATTTTAATAAGATATATATAAAATAATTATTTTACCATTTCATAAATAAGACTTCGCTATCTAGCTAATCTCTTTCCCGGTTTACCAAACTAACCACAAAAGTCGGTCCATGTAAAGTCGCCCACGTTTCCGGCCAATACCACCCGACACCGGCCATTTTTCCATACAAGTCTCCTAATTGAAAGTCGCCTAGGAAGACTTTATTTGGGACGACTTTCGTGGTTAGATTGGTAAATGTGGAGAGATATTGGTTAGACGGTAAACTCGATTTTCTCAAATGGCTAAAAAAATTATTTTCTCTATTTTATTTTATTATACCAATTCAATTAACTTTAGGGGATACTTCTTCAAAGCGTATCAAACTAAACCTAAAAAGTTATTGTGTGCTTCCACCTACAAAAAATGCTTTGATGTATCGAACTTTATTTTTTTTGTTATTATGTGTATCGTCAACCGGTCACCTGTAGTTGGGACGGTGGCCGGAGGTGCTAGGGGGTGGCGATGGTGGTTCTGGGCGGCGGTGGTGGTTCTCGACGGCAACAATGATGGTTTTGAGCGGCGATGATGGTTCTCGACGGCGGTGGTGTTGGGTGGTGGTTACAGGCACCGATGGTTCTGGTGGTGGTTTCGGGCCACAACGTTGGTGGTTCTGGGTGGTGGTTATGGGTGGCGATGGTTCGGGGCGGTGGTTCTGGGCAGTGACCGTGGTGGTTCTGGGTGGTGGTTCTTGACGGCGTAGCGGTGGTTCTCGACGGCGGCGATGGATCTCGACGACAACGGTTCTCGATGGCGATGGTTATCGACGATAATGGAATCGAGAGATGGTTGCCGGTGGAGAGACGGTTGTCGGGTGTTCTCCGGCAATGGTTCTGGGTCTTCGGCGGTCTCCGGAAATTTGAGTTTGCAGCCCAACTTTCGTCTATCTGTTAATCCTAAAATCTTAGAGAACGAACATATTCAGTAATTCAGCAAGGCATAATGGAGGAGTTATCCAATTAAACTCCAACCATCTCTCAGCTGAACAAAAATTGCTTAATTTGAAAGTTAATGAATAAAATTACATGGATTTGATTTTACCTGAGGAGAAACCAAAACGACCTGAAGAAGTTTATCCTCCGAAGCTTTGCTTCCGGCCACACCAATTCCATTAACCAATGAATCAGAGCTTGCATTTTCAGCTGCAAAAAACACACAATTAATCACTTGTCAAGCTCGTTTTAAGTCAATTAAAAACTCAATTAATCAAAGGAAGTATGATGATAGAGATAGAGATAGAGATAGAGATAGAGATAGAGATAGAGATAGAGATAGAGATAGAGAGAGTAAATATATATATTACAGAGGGAAGAATGAAGAGATGAACGAAATGAGTGATGATGAGAATGAAGAGAGTGGAATTTGTTCTTCACTTGAAGCAATAATAAGGATGGGTGAAGAAGACGAAATGGAGATAGCAATCGTGAAGAAGGTAAGTAGTAAAACGGCGTCGTCATAAAATCTAGGGTTTTAAGACCCGCCATTGTTATTGTCTCCCTCCCTCCAATCTGTTGTTCTCGGCGTGTGTTCGTTCGTTCACAACGGGAATTCAATATGTGGATTTTTCTATCCAAGTATTGTGGTTTTACCAACTTTGGTCCTTCGACTGTTATTATTTCTTTTTACCAACCGATTCGACTTTAAAATTTACTGATTTGATTCACATCTTAAGTAAATAAGTATCCTCAAAGTTAGTTTTCTTTATTCAGTCTAACACTTTACTAGATAAGTGTATACCTGGTATTACTTTTTCGTCTCAGGTGAACATGACACTTGCGTGGTAGGTTATAAAGAAGACTTTTATCCGGTCAGCATTTACCAACTATTTGTTTTCCTGGCCAAAATGTTACTCGATAATGTAAGTGAGGGTGGTGACTCTTGTTGGTAAAAGCATTTACCTGGTAACCTTGTCCCCTCTGATCTGTCCTAGCCGTAAAGATGTGGGTGTAATCCATATGTGTGAGGTCCAATGTTTAAGCCATGGGCACCACATCTTTGCCAATGGGATGCATGCGATGATTTACCTCGCCCATAATGACCGTGGGACCGGTACGGTGGAGACGTCCCAGAGGATGGCGTATACCCTTTTTTACATGGTAACCTTTGTAATTACCACTAAATGCTTATCTGCAAAGCTCACCATGCTAGTTTACTTTGTCAAGTAACATTTGCCAACCATTAAAATGGAATGGGTGCAAATGTCTCTTACCCATTAAAAATAACCGAGTTATAGTCTTCTCCCTCACTTACCAGGTAAAAACTTTGATTCTTGTCATGCCGCTTACATACAACAAGTTCACAACAAAATAGAAGTGTCGAATTTGTTCAAGCCCCAACGGCTATTGTGAGGCATGACTTGCACTATTTCACCTTTATATATATTATAATCCCTCTACTTCTCAATGGCTATTTTGAGGAGTAATCTATATAGGTTTCATATATTTTTATTTGATTTCAGAGCCAAATTCTAAAAACTGTGGAGCAATCTATACTCATGTTAGTTTTTTTTCTCTTGAGACATAAAAGAAGATGTGCATATGTTTTATAAATGTTATAATGGGGTGAGGTCCGTGAGGGAGGCTATTAATGGCTTGAAAGGTCTTAGAGGAAGGTTCAAACGAGAATGACATCAATTTAAAAGAATACGAGAATGAATCTCAACCACTCATCTCAGCCCAATCATATATGAGAATGACTTTTGTGTACAAAATCATATATGATTAACAAAGGAAAAGTTCAGGTACAAAAAACATGTACAAAATCATATATGATTCATATAGTAAATCATATAAAAAATCACATGTGATTAACAACGTGCACGACTTGCCCCGCGACCAGAGGTCGCGCGTGTCCTTTTTTTTCATCAAAACTCGAATTGAATGGCTGAGATTGCTTCTCGTATTCTCTTAAAAAGATGTCATTCTCATTTGAACCTCTTTCTAAGGTTGTATATCTCTTGATGTTTGATTATAATAATTAGTCATTCAAGAAGGTAAATTACATTTGTACCTCCATTTGGGAGATGTTTCTTTGTGGTTAAATTACAACTAATGAAAATGAAGTATGATTTGGGTATTGTTTTTTGGAAGGAATAGCGGCATGGAACCAACGAACGACTATCATGAACAAACACATATGTACACACGCACGCCTCCTCGGCGATATAGAACATCCACGGGTAGCCCAGTAATCCATGATAGGATTTGAAATCCCATAATTGATGGATTTGAAATCCTTGTTATTGGCTTAACATTTCAAATCCAAATCCCAAGAATTTCATAAACTTTCAGTTATCCATCCCGGCTTTGCCCTAATACAAATATCCCGCCCCTGGCCTAATCCAACCTCACTTAATTCAACCACCTAGGATCATGCAAGATTTGAATAATCCGAAATCCGAACCCGAGCCTAAGCCGAAAATAATATGTTTGTGTAAAACCGGAATACCCCAAAATCCGTATTTTATGTGGATATTTGTCTTCGCGTTGGTTTGATCTTTGATCATCCTATTACGACCAAGAGCAGATCTGGTCAATCAATTTAAATCATTTCATTTAATAGCATTATTAGGCAAATATTATTCCTCCATTATCTCCTTAGATAGGGCCTGTAATTTCTCCTTTCCTTATTGTACATTGTGTATATATACAGCCTCTTGTATACTTAGTTCATATATTCAATCAATAAAATCTCAATAGCATATATGGTATCAGAGCCTATTCTTGCTCTAAAGAGCTGATTCAAACCCTCGTACCCAACTCTGTCATCTTCTTCGTGATCTCTCAAACCCTAAAAATGTCTTCCAAATCCACTGTCCAAATCACAGCCGCTACCCACTTTCCAATCAAACTAACATCTAATAACTTTCCGGTGTGGCGTAAACAAGTTGAATCAACATTGATTGGTCTCGAACTTGAATCCTTCATCTCGGGCACACGCAATCAGCCCTCACGTCTCATATCAGACAAAGATGGTGAAAAAGAGAACCCAAAATTCCTTCCATGGTATCGCCAAGATCAGGTCATCATCAGCGCAATTCTCGGAAGTTGCTCAGAAACCATTCAACCTCTTATTTCTTCTGCTACTACTGCTAGAGACGCCTGGGAACGATTAAACTCAAGTTTTGCTAGTGCTTCACGTTCCCGAATAATCTCACTAAAATCCAAACTGGTTAAAAATCCCAAAGGTAATCGCACTATCGCTGAATATCTCCAAGATATGCGCTCCATTGCAGATGATCTTGCCCTAGCACAAAGCCCTATAGCCGAAGAAGATCTGCTTGTTCACATCTTATCGCAATTAGGCGATGATTACAACACCATTGTGGCTGCCATAAAAGTTCGAGAAAATCCGGTATCCTACCCGGAACTTTTCGACAAATTAAGTGATTTTGAAAGAGCACTCAAGGAAGCCACACCAAACCCGGAACCACTTTTGGCTACCGCTAACTACACTACCCGTCAACAAGGACAACAACACTACCGATACCCGTCTGAAACCTCCTCTGGCTCACAAAGAGGCGGTGGACGTAACAACAGAGGAAGTGGTCGTTCATCCTGGTCAACACCACAGTCACATGGTGGCCGGCAAAATCGCACCAACAACTTTTGCCAATTCTGTAACATCCCGGGACATCAGACTCGGGACTGCCGGAAACTATCCAGGTTTCTAAAGGACAACAACATCACCATTGGTCGCACTGATCCAGTAACTCCTACAGCAAATGTCACAACATCTGGATCAACGCCCATGTCTCCAACCTGGTTATTTGACACTGGTGCCTCAAATCATGTCACCTCTGATCGATCTTCACTTCACAATCTATCAGAATACGGGGGACCTGATGAAGTAGTATTGGGTGATGGTAAAGGTTTGACAATATCCCATGTTGGCTTTAAACACATTAACACACCACTCAAAACCTTATCTCTACCAAATGTGTTATGTGTTCCCAATTTACGTCGAAACCTTATATCCGTTGCTAAACTGTGCAAGACTAACCGGGTTTCTGTTGAATTTTCTGCCTCTCATTTTTTTGTGAAGGATCTTCGCACGGGGGCGCGTCTTATGCGAGGGGAGAACCTTGAAGATGTCTACTATGTGAACCTCCCATCCACATTGCAACTCAATACCACCACCAAAGTCTCTCTACTTGACTGTCACCACAAATTAGGCCATCCATCCATCAAAGTCTTCAAGTCACTTGTCTCAAACCTCGGTCTTAGTTTTAAGCACATTTCTGATTCCAATATGCATTGTTCTTCTTGTTCAATCAATAAAAGTCACAAGCTACCTTTTGGTCCAAATTCATTCGTTGTTACAAAACCGCTTCAATTAATATACTCTGATGTGTGGGGTCCTGTTCAAACTTCCATCGACAATTTCAATTATTACTACTCGAAATATGTTTGGCTTTATCCTATGAAACGAAAATCTGATGTTGCCACACTATTTCCCCAATTCAAACTTCTTGTCCAGAAGTTCTTCCAAACACCAATTGTGTCAATATTCACCGACAATGGCGGTGAATACCAAGGACTTACACCGTTCCTTCAAGCTCATGGCATATCTCACTTCACCACCCCACCATACACTCCTGAGCAGAACGGTGTCGCCGAACGACGCCATCGCCATGTGGTTGAGACGGGACTTGCTCTCCTTCATTATGCCAAATTACCACTCACTTTCTGGTCTCATGCCTTCCAAACCGCTGTCTACCTCATCAACGGACTTCCCACCCCCATTCTCAACAACCAAAGTCCTTTTCAACGTCTCTATCACCAACCGCCTAACTACACCAAACTCAAACCCTTTGGTTGTCTTTGCTATCCGTGGCTAAGACCTTACAACAACTCCAAACTCCAACCGCGTTCAACCCCGTGTCTTTTCCTTGGTTACTCCACCTCAAAATCCGCTTACAAATGCTTTGACCCTACCACTCATCGCCTATATCACTCTCGCCATGTTCAGTTTATTGAATCTCACTTTCCTTCACACTCCTCATCCTCCCTCACATTGCCCACTGCCCATGATTTCCTCCAAACTCCACAAGCCAATCATGCACCACACTCCTCATTACCTCTAGATGCATCAAACATATCCTCCTCTCATGTAACCTCTACACCTCCTATCCTACCACATGAACTACCATCACCATCCCATGCCCCAACCCTTACTTCCCAACCTCCCTCACCCTTATCAGATGCCTCTTCTCACCTTACACAACCTTCTACTACACATACCTCACCATCCACACCTCAACCTCACCAATCCACTCCCGTTCCGACTCCCACCAACATATGTCCCACCCCATCACTCTCTACCTCTCAAGATGATAATTCCATTCCTCCCCCTGCCTCCCCCAGGCATGCCGAACCAGAAATAAAAACCCAAAATACTTTAATTCCTCTTTCATCAATTCAACCACCCTTCATCCCATTCCTTCCACTCTTGAACCCACCACTCACACTCAAGCCCTTAAAGATCCCAAGTGGCGACATGCCATGGATGAAGAATTTAATGCTCTCATGCAAAATGGAACTTGGGAATTAGTTCCAAGAGCTTCTCACAACCCAATTGGATCTAAATGGGTATTCCGAATCAAAAGGAATCCTGATGGCACCATTTCAAAATACAAAGCTCGTTTGGTTGCCAAGGGATTTCTTCAACAATACGGGAAAGATTATTTCGATACATTCAGTCCAGTAACTAAACCAGTCACCATTCGAGTCATCCTCTCTATTGCTCTGTCTCAAAGTTGGCCCTTACGACAGCTTGATGTGAACAATGCATTCCTTCATGGAACTCTACATGAAGAAGTGTTCATGACTCAACCACCCGGATTTGTTCATCCCCAATTCCCAAACCACATATGCAAACTTCGCAAATCTCTCTATGGCCTTAAACAAGCACCAAGAGCGTGGTATATGGAACTCACATCTTTTCTTCATAAATGTGGTTTTAGGAAGTCAAGGGCTGATGCCTCTCTATTCATCTACAATCATGCCAACATCTTGTGTTTCTTTATGGTTTATGTCGATGACATTGTCCTTACAGGCAACAATACCGACTTTCTAAATCAATTCACTCATTCTCTAGCCACGCGGTTCTCTATCAAAGACTTAGGTTCCCTCCATCACTTTCTTGGCATTGAAGTAATTCCTACTCAACATGGCCTTTTCCTCTCCCAACATCGAAATATCCAAGACATTTTAACCCAGTTCAATATGGATGGTGCAAAAGAGGTTGCTACTCCTCTCAACTCTTCAATTGTTCTCACTCCTATGGACGGGTCCCCAAGTGTTGATCCTACACCTTACCGGAAGTTAGTGGGCTCTTTGCAATATTTGGCCTTTACAAGACCAGATGTCTCTTTTGCTGTGAATCGACTTTCCCAGTTCATGCACTCCTCATCCCAACTTCACTGGCAGGCTCTAAAACGGGTTCTTCGCTACCTAAAAGGCACAATTCACCATGGCCTATATCTAAAGCGTGGATCCTCACTTGATCTCAAAGCTTTCTCCGATTCAGATTGGGGAGGGGTCTCCACTAGTGGTCGATCGACCACTGCTTATATCCTTTATCTGGGCTCCAACATCATCTCATGGCGATCATCTCGTCAGAAATCTGTCTGTCGGTCTTCCACGGAGGCGGAGTACAAGGCCTTAGCTAATGCTGCGGCTGAAATCTCTTGGGTCCAACATTTACTTACAGATCTTGGTGTCACACAATCGTCTTCCCCTACGCTATTTTGTGACAATACGGGTGCCACGTACTCCTGCGCCAATCCAGTATATCACTCTCGAATGAAACATGTTTCCCTAGACTATCATTTTGTACGGGAAAAGGTAGCTGACGGTTCGTTAAAGGTTCTACATATCAATTCAGCAGACCAACTTGCTGATGCACTCACAAAGCCTCTCAGTCGCACCCCCTTCGTTCGTCTTCGCTCCAAGATCGGAGTATCCGATGGATCCTCCATCTTGCGGGGGCGTATTACGACCAAGAGCAGATCTGGTCAATCAATTTAAATCATTTCATTTAATAGCATTATTAGGCAAATATTATTCCTCCATTATCTCCTTAGATAGGGCCTGTAATTTCTCCTTTCCTTACTGTACATTGTGTATATATACAGCCTCTTGTATACTTAGTTCATATATTCAATCAATAAAATCTCAATAGCATATACATCCAACCGTCAAAAAATCGGAAATAATATGCACATATCTTAATATAATATAAATATACTTATTTATCTAATTATCTTTTGAAAATCGTTAATTATAATCATTCGAAATGTTTTCTAATTTTTAATTTTACTATCGATTTCATCAATCTCTCAATCGATTGAATTCACCATCAAAATCAATTGAATTTATATATTGTTTGCATTATAATAATACCTGAACCGATCGACACCAACCCGACACCGTCAACCCGAAGGCAAAGCAATCTGAGATCCGAAACCTAAAGTTTAGGTATTGATTTCCATATCCAAAATCCGATCGGGTTTTTGGTTTGCCCACCCAAATTCAATCCGCAATCAAGGTTACTTTGATTCACGATTTGCTTAATCATACTTCAAGTTCGAGTTTTCTTCTCAATTGTATGCTTACATCAAATTTTCTTTTGAATTTTTTTTGGCTTAATCGTACGTTTACATGGTTTTCTTCTTCGAGTTTTCTAAACGATGAGCGTCCGTATAAAGATAAAGAAATTTCTGATTATCTTGCTTATTTTATTTCGATGGTTCAATATTTGTTGAGTTTTTTGGCAGATGTTTTTGTATCTGGGTTTTGTGTCTGATTATCTTGCTACTTAAAAAAAAAACAAATAATTACCAAAGGGTAAAAAATTGAAATCCCATTCTAAATCTTAGAAACCAAACAACATTTATAAAGAATTAGAATTCAAATCCATTCCAAATCCTATAAACTAAACACATAAAAAGATTTCAAATCCCCCTAAATGCAATTCCTTCCATGAAATCCCATTAATTCCATTCCATTCCGGCAAACCAAGCACACCCTTATATCCTATAATGATTGAACATGAAATATTTCGATCCCATAAAAGATATGATGAACACGTGATCATATCCATGAAACGGAAATGGTGAACAAACTATAATACATCTTATTATACCCATAAATCCTTTTTTTAATGGCAAGTTAACGCACACACACGAAGAACCAGATCTAGAGTCTGGATATCGCAGGAAAGTGTCGCCCGTGGGAATTGAACCCTAGTAGCGTGGCTTTCACCCCACGCCCCCAAGGATGTTACCTATCCAACCAACTGAGCTAGCCCCATTTGATCACATAAATCCTTTTTAATTGAACTTTTTCTGAAAATTCCCATGCCTCTTAGGGAATTTTTAGTTGCAACAAAATTTAAGGTCAGAAATGATTTTGTTAAATATCAAGCAACAACAAATGGAGCCAACAACCATTTTCTGTAACAAAATTGTTGGTAGTTCAGCTGTCTTGAAGCTTCATATAGACCAAAGCCAACACTAAACAGACAGACAGATTCAGACATCCTAGATATGTTTCAATCATCAGAGTTTTAACCATACCACCACCAAGCGGTTTGTTTTTGCAGTCAGGCAAAGCTTCAGGTGGAAGGCCAATGGTTTATGAGCCGACGAGTCCATCCCCTCTCTCGTACTAATTGAAAAATCCTGCATGCAACCAACTCAACGTTATTACTTGTATTACTACAATGATGGATATTTTAGATGTTTGACACTTTGACCCAACTCAAATATTGCAATTTTTAACGGGGTTGAGAGAATACTCCAAACAACTTATTACAAGAAGTTGTTTATAGGATTCACAAAATGCTGTCACTTTGCAATAGGCTATATATGTTGTTATCTTAGCAATGATAGCAGCAGCAGTAGCTTTATAAACCTTCTATAAATTAAATAAATCTTTAACACAACTTGGTGAATCAACACCATATTAAAAGATGATTATTATAAAGAACATAAGAATCCAGAGGTGACTTACAGAATGTATGAATGCTTATCCTTCATCTGGTAAATACGAGCAGACTTTTTTCACCGTTAATTCTGTACATTGCAGATAATGAACCAAAGTCACGAACTGATTATAAGAGAATAACGGTTGAATAAATGCTTCACCTCTTGAAGTACCTGTTGCTTGAAATAATCATGAAAAATCTGCCCCTGCACTTCAACGACTACATATCTGATGCAAAGATGGTCAATGGAACAACAAAATGAGTGTGGATTCCATATATAGTCCAAAGTGAATATTCATCTGTTTTTCAAAAACACAAGTATTGAAATAACCTTAAACCCTGAACCAATTACGAAGAATATTCAAAATCAAACAACTGTGAAGTCGATCGATAACAAGGATACGGCTACTAGCCAAGCCCAGCTGATTTTAGTTTGGCCTCGTCCACGGATAACTCCTGAAGTTAAAGGAGAAAAAAATAGATAATTAGAGGGCGTTTTAGCTAATTCCTTGTAAAAGAAAATGTGTTTTTATTTCAAGCAATACACTGTTTTTGGAATGGATTTTTTTTTCCTTCTTACTAAGAAATACTGCATTTTTTTCTTCTTCATAAGTTGAGAAAGTAAAAATGAGTGGGTGAGTGTTATTAATAATTAATAATACATATATTAATACTAAAAGATAATTAAGAGAGTACGTACCAATCATCATTATCATCATCTAAGTAGAGCCGAGGGATTTGGGAAATGATTGGCCAATACTTGCGTTTTCCACGACCACACTTTTTCCCCAATTTTGGGCACCTTCTCACAGTCAAAGACGAAAGCGAAGGAAGTAGTGTCTCTGGAAGATCTCTAACCTTCTTACAATTCCAAATTGTAAGTTGTTCAAGACGAGTGAGGTTCGGGGTAAGTTGTGACATGCCAGATCCAGCTATCGGAATGCTAAAGCCATCACCAACACAAACACTGGGAATATTACTTGATTTAAAAAAAAGTACGTAGGTTACCTGGGTTGGCTGTCATGTGCGATGATGCGCCTGTGCCCATGTACCATGTGTCGTCTGGTTGTTGTAGTGTCATTGCACTAAATGCATTGGGCAATGCGGTGGATTGTAGCTCAGGATTGTTGTCAGGTGGAGAGGCAAAGAAAGCCTGAGGAGCCCGTGGAGCAGGGCCTAATAATCCTTGAGAGGAGCCACGAGGGGGCAGGCCTGCAGGGGTTGTTGGATATGGACATGGGGGTAAAGCCCAACCGCCCCAATAATATGGTGGCCATTGTGCAGACGTAGGCCATCCAGAAGGAGAGGACTGGTTGACGCGGCTAGTTTGTGATCCACGAGTATTGCGATTTGATTTATTGTTGGTGCGCCCACGGTTGCGGTTTTGAGCTGGAAATTGTCCTCGTGGGGAAGATGTCGCTGCAGATGGTCGAGGAAAATCAGGTTGCAGCGGAGGGATGGCAGCAACCATAGCTGTGGGTTCGTTAGAGCGACCACGACGAGCCTCCTCTCTTAGTAACATACTTCGAGCAGTATCAAAAGACGGAAGAGGGCTGAGTTGGCTAATAATGCTACCAACCGTGTCAAAAACAGGTGTCAAGCCATTAATAAGTTGAAGTACCAACCTTTGATCACTAACCTGTTGGTCCACATCTGAAAGTTGATCAGATAACATCTTTAGATGTTGACAATAAGAAGAGACAGAGGAGAAGTTGTCCAATTTGGTGTGAATAAATTGTTGCTCGAGATCAGCCGCACGCGCACTTTTGTTATCATGAAAGAGATCTTTAATTCGAAGCCACGCCTCACGGGCAGTAGAACCAGACTTGAGGATAGTGAGCAAAAGATCCTCGGAGATGGTGCCATATATCCATGACAAGACGATGGCATCAAGTTGCTGCCATTTTTCCTTGGGAATGGTAGGGTCCGGTGAAGTTCCATCGATATGATCGAGAACACAATGGGCTCGAGCAGCAACTTGGAATAGTTCTGCCCATGAGTGGTATTGAACTTTTTGTGTATCCAAAGTCAAAGGAATGAGGTTACAAATGTTACTGACAGTTTGAGCGGGATGAATGCGAGAGGCAGTCTCGTTTTTGTCAGAATTCGTCATGGTTGGACAACACAAAAAGGAAAGAAATAAAAAATTACCAGGAAGGTGGCAGCAGCAGCGATGCTTAGAGCATCAATAAAGGGAGGGAGTTGTTGGAGCAGTGGAAATCACACAAGCTGGAGCAAAAGCACTGATACCATGTGAGACAGTAGAAAGAGTGTAGAAAGAGTCGATGCCTTTGATCATTCCATTCTCTCCAATATATACAGTACAAGGGTTTGTAAAATAAAGGAAACATATACAAAATAAGGAAACCTATTAAAAGTAAATATTGACAGAATATTGACAGAATATTTACATAAAATCAACATTTAATTTGATTGATTTACTATCACCTACAATACAAAGAAACTTCAGAGTGGATAGGAAGGTCAAGGATGTTATTGAAGGACACTTCTCTATCCTCAACCTCTCAACATTATTTGGACACCTGTAACTCCCAAATGACTCACAATCATATATCTTCACTTCTCTAACAAGCTCCATGCTATTTGGCGAATCAACTTCTACTTTCTCTCCCAATGATACCAATTCTTTGCACGTAAATACTTCCTACATCCTTAAATTCGCAAGAAACTCCAATTCTGATTCCCACAAGTATCTCAATTCATCACACTTAATAATGAATAGATCCTCAACTGCACCGAGATGTTTTAAAACTTCTCCACATAGTTGTCCAAGTCCTCTAATCTTCTGCAATTTCAATTCCTTAATTGATGAAGACACACAAACCATGCTCCTTACAACCTCTTCAGAACACCTTTCTATATGTAAAACCCTAAGCGACCGTATTGATACCCCCGAGAGATCAACAAGTTTTGGACAATTCAATATTGAAATCTCACAGAGACGAGGAAAAGGTTCAATGGTACCATTGTTGTCACCACCGCTAGTTGACCATTTCTCCCAACTCTCCATATCTTCAAATTTCAAAACTTCAAGTGATGGAAATGTAGTACCATACGAAGAATTAGTAGCTGTAAGTAATTCAACACCCAAAGTCTTCACCTCATCCATGCTTGACACGAACAACTTCTTAAGTGATCGTAGACGTCCAAGTGTCGGTAAACGTGTGTAGCTTATACAACCATGTAACGTGAGCTCCGTTAACTCAGAAAATGAGGATTCCCCGACCCAACTAGGAAATCCAATTCCCCCATAGAATGAAATAGTTAGCTTTATCAAATTATGATGTGGCCTTCGCCCTTCAAGTACCTCATATTCAATCATCTTATTACGAGAATCTTCATTTAAACTCCATTTAAACTCTAAATCATAAAGATCCTTCCTTTGCTGTAAGTTGGCATCCTTTGCTTGTATTGGATTTACAACTTTCTCCAGCCCCTCAATGAGAAGTTGACCTTGAAGATGCAAAAGGCTCTTAAGCTCCGATATTTTGAACCCGTACGCTCCTTCAATAATGACCTTTGATAGAGTTTGTAGACTCTTCAATCCACCAATCCCTAAGGGCATCTTGTTCAACTTTGGAGTATCAATGATGCGAAGATGTCGCAGGTTTATTAACTTTACAAAACTGTTTGGCAAGCTAGATAGCCTATGACATTCACTCACCAACAAGCTCTGTAGATTATAAAGCTCGCTGATTTCATCAGGTAAACTTGTGATGTCAGTTCGGGAAAAAATGAGGTACCTCATATGCTTGAAACAACCGATTGATTGTGGTACTTGTTTTATCGAATAATTAGTTAGACTTAGCACCCTTAGACACTGCAACTGGGGAAGTAATTCCAAAAGAAACTTGTTCAATAAGTGCCCTGTCGTTGCAAACTGAAAATCTTGTTCCCTAGGTGACACTAATACCGACAAAAGAGTTCGCAGTCGTGTAGCTCTTTGTAAAGCCTTGAAATCTTTATATACTCCAAATCTTTTACGAATAAACGATAAGTGGTGGACCTTTTCTAATGCTTCGCTCCCCATTTTATCACGTGAAAAACTCTCCTCCAACGCTGATGGCCAAGTCGTGTATGAGGTCATGCATTGTATATCCTGATCCACATTGCTGAAAAAAAGACCTTGACTTTAGCTCGTCAAAATACTCGCGACCAAAATTCTCCATTGACTTGTTTGGATTTGACTTGTGCAAAAACCCTTCTGCCATCCATAACAAGACCAATTCGTCCTTTTCAAATATGTGGTCCTTTGGGAATAAGCAACAATACGCAAACAGTTGCTTCAAATGCGAAGGAAGATCATAGTAGCTTAATCTTAGAGCCGGAAGAATGTCACTTTGGTCATTCGGTTTTTTTTTGGACCGCAAGGAAAGAGAATTTTATTAAAAACTAGCGAGGGGCTAGAGCGATACAAAGAGACACAGCCTTTATAGGATTACAACACCAGTTCTCCCAAGTAAGAAATTTACCGAAATTAGACCTGCATCTAATCCAATCGAAAGCTTTGAAACGGATTTCCTCGCACATCTCCCTCTCTTTTTTCAAGCTTCCCTTGAAAATCTTAGAGTTCCTTTGCGTCCAAAGTACCCAAAAAAACGCAGCCGTTATCACCCGTCTTACGGTACGATGAATGTTATTGCCGGTAGATGCATCAATCTGCGTCCAAATCCCCGAAGCTGTGATCTCATTGACTGGCCACCACTCTAACCAACAAGACAAATGCGCATGGACAATCGATGCCGTCGAACACTCCCCGAACAGATGGTTCAGAGTTTCAGTTTTGCATTGCATAACTTACAATCGTTCGATGGCACCGAAACACCTCGCTTGGAGAGGTTGTCCAAAGTTGCCAAACGATCCCATAAAGTGCGCCATAAGTGAATGTTTACCTTACTGGGAACCCACGGGACCCAGATTGTCTTTGTTTCCGCAGGCGGAAGCGAGATGCCGTCTATAAGCCTCCGGAGAGAGCTAACTGTAAAGCCGTTACTGGGTTCAAGACTCCAAGATCAACCGTTGTCTTTCCTCTGCAAAAGATTATTAAGGTTAATTCCCAACTCACCGAGATAGTTGTCGATGCTTTGGATTCCTTTCCACACCCCCTTGCTACCTCTATTGTCAAATTGAGAACACCTCGTAACTACCTCTTTCCACTTTGCGTTCGGTTCCGTTCGTTCGCGCCACCACCATTTACCAAGCATGGCAATATTAAGGACCTTTAAACTTCCAACTCCCAATCCACCATTTTCTTTGTCTCGCAAAACTTTATGCCATGCTACCCAACTTATTTTTCTTGAGTGCTCCATTCCACCCCAGAAAAACTGTCGTCGCAAGTTTTCCAGAGTATTAATAACTTTGTTCGGTGCTCTGTACAGTGAGAAGTAGTAGGTAGCAAGATTACCCAAAACCGCTTTACATAGACAAAGCGTACCCCCATAGACAGGCTTTTGGATTTCCATATAGATAACCGGCTTTTAAACTTATCGATAACCGGCTGCCAACTCGACGATTTCGACATATTTCCACCCACCTGTAAGCCTAAGTAGTTAAACGGGAGCGACTCTTCTTTACACTTGCCGGATTCCTCTTTACTTACCGAGACACCCACAAGCCTGCTTTTAGACAGATTAATTTTGAGCCCCGAACATAACTCAAAACATTTTAGGATTCTTACTAAGTTCCTTGCGTTATTTGGATCCCACTCTCCCATGATGATGGCATCATCAGCGAATTGTAAAAGAGAGAACTCTTCCACCGAATTATCAAGCTGAACTCCTTTAAAAAGATCTTTTCGTTGCGCTTCTTTAAAGGCAACGTTTAGCCCTTCAGCTGCAAGAATGAAGAGGAACGGTGAGAGAGGGTCGCCTTGCCTTAAACCCTTTTCCATACGAAATTCCTTCGTCGGGGATCCATTAACGAGCACCGAGCATTTAGCCGTGTTAATGGTCATTCGGTAACTTCCATATCTCGTTGTTCAACAGCTCTGCCCATTCTTCATCATTTGTTTTTGATCTCAACACCCTCCCAAGCGTCATCAAAGCCAAAGGCAATCTACCACAATTATCCACGATATCTTCACCATGCCCCTTAAGTCTTGGATATTTATCAAAGTTTTGTTCGCCTAGTGCAAGTTGAGCAAACATAGATAGAGCTGCTTCCTTTGACAAAACCTCGAGAGGGTAGGCTAGAACAGAGTCCATCACAGATGTAACGTTAGTCTTCCGGGTCGTGACAACAATCCTACTTCCGGTGCCCCTACCAACAGAGGGCGTTGAAGGAGTTCCCAGTCTCTATAATAGTCGTTCCAGACATCGTCCAGGACTATTAAGAACCTTTTTTGAGAGAGTTTCTTTTGAAGGGCCTCATGAAGCTGATTTAGACTTTTAATTTCTTTTTCATCTCCACCCACATCTATAAAAATAGCCTTGCTGATATCAAATACATCAAACTTTTCAGTAACACAAACCCATGACATGAGTTCAAAGTGATCCTTCACTTTCTTTTCATTGTACAAATCCCGTGCAAGAGTGGTTTTGCCTATCCCTCCCATACCGACTATGGACACGATGCTGACATCTTGATTACATGGTTCATCACCCAACAACTTTGAAAGTAATGCCTCTTTATCTTTTTCCCGGCCCACAGTTTTGACCTCACCAACCAATGAAGTTTCATGTGATGGTCTATATGTTCTGGTTGAAGATTCAACATTATCATTCAAACCCAAAAGGTTTTTCTCCTCAACCAGATGATGCAATCTGGCTGTAATCTCATCTAGCTTAGAACTCATCTTGCGACCATACATAATATTACCAGGAGTAAAATTAGCTAAACTCGGGATGGTCTTGAATACCTTATTGGTGCTGGTGCTGGTGCTGGCATAAGATTCTTTCTTCATTTGACGACGCATAGCTTCGGTAGCCAAATCATCAAGTAGATCATCCATCTCGTAAGCCAAATGCTGGAGGTTGTGCAGCCACTTTTGAACAGCAACGTGTGTGATATGCTTCTGTGCAGCATCAACAAGCACAGCTTGGATCTGAGACAAGGTGTTGTTCCAGTTCTCGAGCTCCGAATAAATTCCTGCAGATCGAGCCAGCTTCTTCAAGTCAGCAGAGGCCAGCTTCTCAAAGAGCACACTGATGAATGCGGCGACAAAGATTTCGGCAACAGCCATTGGATCAAAAAGTTTTATAATTTTGGTGGAGGTTTTGATTACAGAGAGTAAAGCAAGTATGGATGCAAATTGGGAGATGAAGCAAATATGTGTGCACACTTGAATTTGTTTGATTATAGAGTACGTACATATTGTCCAAATCTTATCATTAAAAGTAATTAATTGATTACTGACATGACTTGTGGGGGTCACTTTTATTTACAACAGTCTATCTTTATGTACAACATAATGGGCCACACATATGTTAAATAATTTGATTAAGACATTCCCTTAATTATATATGTAGACGTATATATTTTGAGTAACCCATTAATAAATGGGTTTATGACTTGTAAGGATAACTAACTATTTGATTTGTACAAATGTTACCATTAAACTATTTTTTGTACTCAATAGACCATTGAACTCTTTTTTTTGTACACATAATACCATTATGACCGGGAATAGCCGGTTTTGACGTGGATCTGTACACATTATACCATTGAACTATTTTTTTTTGTACACATTATACCATTGAACTATTATTTTTTGTACACATTATACCATTAACCTTTGATATGTTTACAAAAAATGTGGCAATGACTAGGCATTCTCTTATTCTTCTTCAAGACACAATCACCAACACCACCGCCACCGCCACCGCCACCGCCACCACCTCCTTCCTCCAACCACCACTCTACATTTCTCCTTCGCATACTAAAACCCATTTCTTCACTGGAGTTCCTTAACGACGAAGACATACTCATGGACTTCTTGCTCGAAAAGGAAAAACCCACCACCAACAACAGCAAGGGCTCTTCCATTGGGTTTTACAGGTTCGGGTTGGATCTGAGTTCTCCGGTGGAGTCTGTCATGGGTTCCATCGAGACAGAGAGCAACGAAGAGGATTACCTGACCGGGTTGACTCCTATGTTTAAGGAATTGCCACCTTTTTTGTAAACATATTAAAGGTTAATGGTATAATGTGTACAAAAAATAATAATTCAATGGTATAATGTATACAAAAAAAAAATAGTTCAATGGTATAATGTGTACAGATCCACGTCAAAACCGGCTATTCCCGGTCATAATGGTATTATGTGTACAAAAAAAAGAGTTCAATGGTTTATTGAGTACAAAAAATAGTTTAATGGTAACATTTGTACAAATCGAATAGTTAGTTACCCTTACAAGTCATAAACCCTTAATAAATTACCTTTCAAAACAAATATTACGAGGGGTTACGACCATATAAAATACAATGTATTTTAATTAATTTATATTTTAACGAACATGTATTATATAAAAGTTCATCCTACATGGAAATGTTGTGCCTAACAATAAATAAGTAATCCTTGTATTGTTTTCTATCACATACCTACATGCCTATCTAGGTCATTAGATATTGATAACACCAAAATTATACATGTTTTGGTTGCGCGTAATAGTATGACTTTACCCCATTTCTCACCCGTTTATGATCATTTCATGCACTAAATGAGCTTCTTATTGTTTGTGAAGGATTTGGAGGCCGTGGAACGGAAAAGTACGAAAAAAGGCGAGAAAAACGTGAAAAATGCACAAAGTCAACACAAGAGCTACTTGGCGATCGCGAAGTCCTCAATCTGGCGCCGCCAAGTTCGACTGAATTGAAGACCAAAGTTTGACCTAAGTGTCTGGCGTCGCCAAACTGGCAGCTTGGCGATCGCCAGATGACCCCTAGGAGTTTTCCTTTAAATATCACCCCTCCTCTCAGTTCTAGACATGTCCGATACGCGAGGGAAGTACAGAGGAACGAAAGTGAGAGTACGAAAGGTGTCGATACGCTGCGGAAGTCGATCTTCGATCATCTATCGTTGTATTGTCGGTATCATGTCGATGTCTACTTTTGTTTGTGTTTATGTTTTTATTATGATTAGTGAGTAGTTTTATTAGTAGTGCTTGTCATGGTCGATGAACCTTTATGGATGATACTTTGTGATTAATGTTTACTGGTTTGTTTTGATTAATTGAATGTCTTTTATGGTTCTTTTCTGATTAATACTGTTGTGGCAATTTGAATTCAATTGGTTGGGTGTATTTGTTAGACCAAAGCAGATAGACTCCGAAAGGATAATCAACCTACCTCAGCCCGACCTGGACCATAAGGTTTTGTTAAGGGGTTACTTGGACCAATAGTGACCAGATAGTAAAAGAGCCATGCAATATTGATTAGGAAGGGTTTACTGATTCTAGATTGTGGACCAAATGATTTAGGATTGGAATTAGGAGGACCGTATCCTAGTTTCTCACCATAAATTGCACATGTTAGGGTGTCCCAGACTTAAATTCCTACAATAGTCAAGACAACCAAACCTTCGACCTATTCATATCATCCATATTGGGGATTCACTTTACCATGATAAGTACTGCTGTTTTTCTTTATTATAACCTTAAATCAGTATTTTAATTGCTTTCTTAGTTCTTACTTAGTTAATTGTAGTTTTAAGTATTCAAACCTTTTTCATACAAAACCCCCCTTTTAGGTTAATTAAACCAATTCAGACTTTAGTCTACGATAACTTGACCGTTCCCAGTGGTAGATACGATACCTGGACTTTCCTACACTATATTACTCACGATCAGGTACGCTTGCCTATATATGTGGTAAGACGGTGGCTAGGCATTAGAGGTTAAAATTTGTTACGCTTTTTATATACGATAATTACCGCATCAAGTTTTTGGCGCCGTTGCCGGGGAACGGTAGTTGTTAGATTTTAGTCTTTATTAGTTTTGTTAATCGATCCTTGTGAGGGATTCTTTCCCTTGCAAGTTTTTCACTTTCTAGTTTAATTAATTAGTTTTATCTTTATTTTTATTTTATCTCTTTGTTTCCCGCAAGTTTCCCGTAACCGTTTGTTGTGATTTCAGTCACGGCAGACTTCTTAGAGCCATTTGAGGAGCCGGAGAGAGAATTCAGAAAAAGAAACAAAAAGAAGTCAAAAGCAAACAAAGTTCGCCCGAGAGCTTTGATTTTTGAGATGGGAGACGAGGCACCCATGTGGACCGCCAGGAGAGCCGCTCCAACTGTACCTACCAATCCGATCACGAAGCCGAACCTGAACAAAGAAATCCCGGGGAAGCTCCTACACATGTTCAAGGACCTTACCTTCGACGGGAAAAACGATTGCAATCCTATCGTTCACATGGAAAACTTCGTGGACATTTGTGATCTGTTCAAAACAGAGGAAGGCCGGGATGATGCGATTCGTCTTCGGGTCTTTCCTCTAACGCTTACCGGAGAAGCTAGGGCTTGGTTACGATCCTTAGAGCAGAGTTCAATCACTACATGGGAAGGACTTCGTTCAAAGTTCCTTTCCCGATTCTTTCCACCATCCAAGGTCGACAAATTGAGAGCCGAGATCCGATCCTTCCAACAACAAGACGGGGAAACCATATCCGAAGCATGGGAACGTTTCAAGCACCTCCTAAACTCGTGCTCGAGTCACGAGTTGAATAAGAGTGAACAGGTTCAAACTTTCTATAGTGGACTTGCTTATTCCTCACGAGCTACTTTGGATTCATCTGCAGGTGGTGTCTTCATGTACAAAACGCCCACGGAAGGTTACAAGCTCCTCGAAGACATGCTCATACATAACATAGATTGGAGGACGGACAAGCGTTTGCAAATCTCCAGGATGGCCGGAAAGATCACTACCGACTTCGATCCATCCGATGAATTAGCCGCTATGAAAAACCAACAGGTAAAGTTTGAATGCAAAATCGAAGAACTAATTAAATCTGTTCATGCTTTGCAGGTTGGATGCGAGGAGTGCAATGGACCACATTTGACGAAGGATTGCCCGAACAAACCAATGATGACACCCGAGGAGTTGAACTATATCAACCGAGGCGATTACCAAGGGAGGTGGAACAACAACCGTAGTTTCATCCCTAGACCTCCCGGTTTCTTTGCACCAACTCAACAGAACCAAAGATCGGATGGAGAGCCACGTGTTTCTATCGAAGATCGGATTATCCAATTCATGGATGCGCAAAAGAAGCTAAACGATGAAGTGGGTTCATACCTACGTAATCACCAAAGTACCATCCAGAATTTGGAATTGCAGGTTGGACGTGTTTCGCAAATGCTAAGTGAAAGGACGCAAGGAGAATTGCCAACGCAAACACAAGTCAACCCGAAGGTGGAGAATGTGAAGCCAATGCTCATGATAACCGGAGAGCCGTCAAAAAAGAAGTGGACGGACATCTACACAAAGAAGTACGTGGAAACCGAGAGTGAAAGTGAGCCTGATTATGCCACGAATTACGATTCGGAGGGGTTCACCATGTCTTTCGAACACCTAAGACTCAAAGTTGCCGAAGCTTCAAGTGATGATGATGAGGAAGATGGAAAGCAAGGCGGATACGCGGAGTTCGTGATCCCGAAGAAAGAAGATAAAGGCAAGGAGAAAGAAAAGGAGAAAGCATCGGAAGATGATCTCATCTACATCGCACCAATCAAGCATGATCCAGGGAGTTACAACTTACCTATTTCTTGTCATAAATTTAGTGGTCTTGCTTTGGTTGATTCAGGTGCCGCTCTTAATATGATGCCTGTTGGTTATTGCAGGAAAATGGGAGTCAAAAAGATCGTGCCAACGAACTATCAATACCGGGGAGTGAACGGTTACATGACAACACCGTTAGGAATAGCGGAAGGAGTCCCGATTCACATTGGCAAATTTGTGTACTATACGGACTTCGTCATAGCTAACCTTCCACAAAACACGAAGATCCCGATAATCCTCGGGAGATTTTTCTTGCACACCGCTCAAGTAAATACCGATATGCCAAATCAAGTCACGAGTCTAGGCTATGGAGACAATCGGATTTACTTTGATCCTAACGGAGAGCCGGTTAGACACCTCGATGAACCTTACGACGATCCTTCTCTGGCCTACAACAAGAGCACGAACCATCCGCTACTCCTGCATGAGCTTGGAAAGAAAGCGGAGGATTATCCAAACCCGATGCATCAAAAGAATCAAAAACTCAAGGAACCGGGATCCTCCAAGAAAGATCACAGAAAGAAGAAGGGCTCGTCATCCTGACGTGCCAAGAAATGAGCCGAAAGTGGGGTCGAGCTCTAGACCTGTCCAAAAATGAAGCGCTTCTCGGGAGGCAACCCGAGCTTTTTCATTTTCTTTCGTTTTTAATAATTTTCGTGTGTGTTTTTATTAATGTTTTCAATTGATATTGCTTAGGTAACCATACGGAGGAGATAGAAACCAGATTCGAGCGAAATCGGAATGCGATGCAGATTTTCAAAAGTTGGAAACAGTGGGAATTTCGCGATCGCCAGATTCCAAATCTGGCGACGCGAAGTGGGTAAGCCACAATAACAGGTAAAAATTTCGAACCTCGCGACGCGAAGAGGGCCGTTTGGCGA
This sequence comes from Centaurea solstitialis, assembly GCA_030169165.1. Taxonomy (NCBI): domain Eukaryota; kingdom Viridiplantae; phylum Streptophyta; class Magnoliopsida; order Asterales; family Asteraceae; genus Centaurea; species Centaurea solstitialis. The sequence goes on from CM058042.1 coordinate 86,688,945, forward strand.
CGCTAAACTCTTAAAAAATTAGGGTATTCTGAAAATTGCCTGTTTGGCGACGCGAAACCATGGGTTTCGCGACGCGAAGTCGGGACTGACGGTTTTTAAACCTTCTTTTTCTCACTTTTCACAAACACACAAACCTAATTCCTCTTAGGCGCCGCCAAACCCTCTCACGTTCTTGCGAAATTCAACCTTCTTGAGCTTCAATTTCATCTCTCAACATGAACAAGGTACGTTTCCTAACTTTAATTTCGTAAGGATTGCTTGATTTGGTGATTGGAGATCTTGTTTTGGGTATCAATGGTGTTTGTTTGCTTGAATGAAATTAAAATTATTCTTGATACACCATTGATTGTTTAGAGCTTATAGATGAATGCATGCCCTATATTGTGATTGAAATCTTGTTTCTTGCATGCTATTTGCTTGATTAATCTAGTGATTGTGGTTAAATGATAAGTGTGGGGATTTTGAGAACACCAAAATCCCCCATTCCTTCTTGATTAGCTAGATTGGTTTGTAATTGTGATTGAACTAAAAGTTCAAGTGTGGGGATGTTCCACATCCCCTTTGTCCATCAATGTATTTGTGATTGTAATGCTTGAACTTGTTAGTCGTATATGATTTGTCTCGTTGGAATTTTGAAAGTAAATAAACCTTGTCTTGCGTTTATGGATTGAGATTCTTTCTAAGACAATGGTATTTCGGTTGTGTAGAGACAAAGAACCCGCTCGTCTACGACCGCCGTAGCTAACTTCCGTGCATCGGATGGAAGTCATGTTTTCACCTCGTTTACGAACGACCCAACTTTGAATGCTCGAAAGAAAGAAGTATCGGGACATCGTTAACCGACTTCTCCCCCGCCAAATTCTTATGCCAAAGAGAGTCGATTGGGATCTTCTTAGATCGATGGGTGTCGAGAACGACATCAAAGCAATTCTTGAGAAACACGCATACGACGAGGATGGCAATGAGTACTACATATGCCATGCATGGGAGCGAGTTTTCGATATTGCCGAGACCCTCTACCGAGAGATTTTCGTGGAGTTTGTGGCCACGTTTCGTTTCGATGCGATCAAGGCTCTTGGGGAATTTCATCAATCGTGTATGACTTTCCGACTTGGTGGCGTTTGGAGATCTCTTTCTTTGGTCGAATTTGCTCTTGCCTTGGGGATATATACCCAATTGGATGTTGATGCTCTCGGATTCGAGGAGTACATGTGGGCGACCGCGAAGAGACCCGATGATTTTGATCCGAGTTTGGCTTGGTCGATCTTAGGTGATGGTGATTATCATGGCAACCTCAAGGTGAAAGGTTTTTTTTGCTTCGTCGGATAGACTCCTACACCGCATGCTCATTCAAGCGGTGAACGCTCGTTCTTCGAGTGAGGAGAAAGTTACCGTGCAGGATTTGTGGCTTCTTGAGCAACTCTCTACGGATGATAAATATCTGAATGCTCCGTATCTCATCGCCGCTCAACTCGCTAAGGCGAGTGGTTATCGAGAGGGTAGTCGCATAGTTGGTGGCCAGTACGTGACGCTCTTGGCCAAGCACTTCGGTGTCCTAACCGACGCCGCTATTGCTTCGATGACGAACCTCGGGGAGATGGGGTTGATCGACATGGACCAACTCCGAGGTATGGGCGTGGCGAGAGTTGAGCATATGGTGGGACGAGACTACAATGCATGGATCCGTAATCCTCAAGCTTATAGGAGTCAGCCGAGAAGTCAACCAAGTCAAGCAAGGAGTGAAGCACCGAGGAGCACGCACGAGATTGGTGGAACGAGTGGGGCGAATGTGGGTCAACAACCGGCGGATTGGACGGCATATTCGGGTTACCAAGACTTGAGTAACCGACTCTCGGAGATGTCACTTTCTTATGGCCGTCATCAACAGCATATGGAGTACAACACCGTGGAGGCTCTTCACCAAGCCAACTGGCAAAGTGGAGTGATGAACCAGATGGCCTCCCACTTCGGTATTCAACCAAATACCGCTTATGCTCCATCTCCATATTGGCCATATTCCGAGGATGCTCCGCCCGGTTACCCGACTTACGAGGATTGGAAAAACCAACCTCGTGGCCCTTATTGATCTCTCTCTTTTATCTCCGTTATTCGATATGGTTGTTTGAGACAATTTTAATTTTTGAACTGCGTGTTTGGTTTGTTTGAACAATTTTATTTTTGGATTGTTTAGGATTTTAAGTAGTTTGATTTGGTTTATTTTCATTTGTTCGTTTTTACTTTTCTTTTTCTTTTTGTTGGTAGATACGGCGATTTATGATCGAGCACGATTTTTACGCACCACTCTCAGATCGGAACAGATTTCGTCACATAACCCGAGAAGTTTCTCTTTTTCCCAATTACTCCATAATTGTTTTAATTGTTGCATTGAGGACACTACAAATTTTAAGTGTGGGGAGGGGGTTATGTAGACTTATCTGTTTAAATGGGTTCACTTTTTGCTTATGGATTGTCGTTTTTCAAACTTTTGAAAGCTTTGAGATTTGACCCCAATTTTTTCGAAATCTGAGATTGTTTTTGAGACTGAGTTGCTTGCATAGGAGGACACTGAATAGGATTAGTTGAGTAAAAGGATGCCTTGGAATACAGATTACCATGAGTGCCTCACCCGATTCCGTTGAGAGATTGAGCCTATATTGTTATATCTATTCATTTCTGTGAGGAATACCGACTTTGACCCAAGGTAGAACTTGTCATTTGAATGCTTGTCGAGACCACATAAGAGAAGTATTTATCACCATTGCACTGATAGAGGCCTTTGTTTCTAACCCTTTTAGCCTTCGTCAGATAACCTCATCTTAAGTTTATTTGATTTGCCTAGCCTTTGATTGAAAAGAGTTCACCTTTTAACACTTTATCCCTTGAAACCATTTTGAGCCTTAGCCTTTTCATTTCTTTACCCACTATACACTTTATCCTTGAGCCTAATTGTTTATCTATCTTTGGGCCTTGCCTTAAATTTGAATCTTGAGAAGTTTTGATCCAGTTTTACGTATCTGACATTTTTTATGGGATTGAGATTTAAAAAGAGAGCCCAAAAGCAACATAGTGGCTGCTCTGAAAAAAAAAAGAAAAAAAAATATTTGAGACTCAGAAAAGAAAAGAAATATCAAAAGAGTCGAGAATACAAAAAGAAAAGAATGTGAAGAGTAAAAAAGAATTTGCGCCCCAAATAAGCCATAGGCTTAGGCCAATTCTAAAAAGAAAAGAAAATAATCATCCCAAAAGACTCATTGTTTGAAAATCAGATTGCTTTACTGTTTGGATCATTACTGATTGAGTTTTCAAGTTTTTGTTGCAAAACCCCTAGTCACTTATATATCCTTTATCCTACCCTTAACCCTTAGCCTAACATTACAACCCTAAAGTCCTCTTGACGGTTGACAACTTCTCAGTGGTGGAGATTAGATTTGGTGACAAGCTTATGCATGCGGAAATTAGTCAAGTATTGGTGTGATCACTTACATATACACTTTTACCCCCGAGAGATACACTTTATATTGTTATTTATATTATGTGACGGTAAAAGGTTGGCCTTGGTATCCGATTGCTTGATGAGTCTTGTTTGCGTGTTTGATTATGTGAGTATACTTTGTTCTCTTTGATGATCTTGGGTGGAGATAATTTTGGAGTTATCTTTCTTATCTTTCAGTCTTTTGATTGAGGACAATCAAAGCTTAAGTGTGGGGATTTTGATAACATCAAAATTATACATGTTTTGGTTGCGCGTAATAGTATGACTTTACCCCATTTCTCACCCGTTTAGTGAGTAGTTTTATTAGTAGTGCTTGTCATGGTCGATGAACCATTATGGATGATACTTTGTGATTAATGTTTACTGGTTTGTTTTGATTAATTGAATGTCTTTTATGGTTCTTTTCTGATTAATACTGTTGTGGCAATTTGAATTCAATTGGTTGGGTGTATTTGTTAGACCAAAGCAGATAGACTCCGAAAGGATAATCAACCTACCTCAGCCCGACCTGCACCATAAGGTTGTGTTAAGGGGTTACTTGGACCAATAGTGACTGATAACACCAAAATTATACATGTTTTGGTTGCGCGTAATCGTATGACTTTACCCCATTTCTCACCCGTTTATGATCATTTCATGCACTAAATGAGCTTATTATTGTTTGTGAAGGATTTGGAGGCCGTGGAACGGAAAAGTACGGAAAAAGGCGAGAAAACGTGAAAAATGCACAAAGTCAACACAGAAGACACTTGGCGATTGCGAAGTCCTCAATCTGGCGCCGCCAAGTGCGACTTAATTGAAGACTAGGGTTGATTTAAGTGCTTGGCGTCGCCAAGATGGCAGTCTGGCGATCGCCAGATGGAGCCTAGACGGTTTCCTTTAAATATCAGCCTCCTCCTTTAGTTCTAAACATGTCCGATACACGAGGGAAGTACAGAGGAACGAGAGTGAGAGTACGAAAGGTGCCGATACGCTGCGAAAGTCGATCTCCGATCATCTATCGTTGTATTGTCGGTATCATGTCGATGTCTACTTTTGTTTATGTTTTTGTTTTCATTATGAGTGAGTAGTTTATTAGTAGTGCTTGTCATGATAGATGAACCTTTACGGATGATACTTTGCAATTAATGTTTATTGGTTTGTTTTGATTAATTGAATGTCGTTTATGGTTCTTAGCTGATTATTGTTGTTGTGGCAATTTGTATTCACTTGGTTGGGTGTATTTGTTAGACCAAAACAGATAGACTCCGAAAGGATAATCAACCTACCTTAGCCTGACTTGGACCATAGAGTTATGTTAAGGGGTTACTTTGACCAATAGTGACCGATAGTAAAAGAGCCATTGCAATAATGATTGGGAAGGGTTTACCGATTCTAGATTGTGGACCAAACGATTTAGGATTGGAATTAGGAGGACCGTATCCTAGTTCATAACCATAAATTGCACATGTTAGGGTGTCCCAGACTTAAATTCCTACAATAGTCAAAACAACCAAACCTTCAACCTTTTCATATCATCCATATTGGGGATTCACTTTATCATGATAAGTACTGCTGTTTTTCCCTTATTATAATCTTACAACAGTATTTTAATTGTTTTCTTAGTTTTTACTTAATTAATTGTCTTTTTAAGTATTCAAACCTTTTTCATACAAAACCCCCCTTTTTAGATTAATTAAATCGATTCAGACTTTAGTCTACGATAACTTGACCGTTCCCAGTGGTAGATACGATACCTGGAGTTTCCTACACTATATTACTCACGATCAGGTACGCTTTCCTGTATATGTGGTAAGACGGTGGCTAGGCATTAGAGGTTAAAACTTGTTACGCTTTTTATATACGATAATTACCGCATCAAGTTTTTGGCGCCGTTGCCGGGGAACGGTAGTTGTTAGATTTTAGTCTTATTAGTTTGGTTAATCGATCCTTGTGAGGGATTCTGTCCCTTGCAAGTTTTTCGCTTTCTAGTTTAATTAGTCAGTTTTATCTTTATTTATATTGTATCTCCTTGTTTCCCGCAAGTTGCCCGTAACCGTTTGTTGTGATTTCAGTCACGGCAGACTTGTTAGAGCCATTTGAGGAGCCGGAGAGAGAATTCAAAAAAAGAAACAAAAAGAAGTCAAAAGCAAACAAAGTTCGCCCGAGAGCTTTGATTTTTGAGATGGGAGACGAGGCACCGATGTGGACCGCCAGGAGAGCCGCTCCGACTGTACCTACCAATCCGATCACGAAGCCGAACCTAAACAAAGAAATCCCGGGGAAGCTCCTACACATGATCAAGGATCTTACCTTCGACGGCAAAAACGATTGCAATCCTATCGTTCACATGGAAAACTTCGTGGACATTTGTGATCTGTTCAAAACAGAGGCAGACCGGGATGATGCAATTCGTCTTCGGGTCTTTCCTCTAACGCTTACCGGAGAAGCTAGGGCTTGGTTGCGATCTTTAGAGCCGAGCTCAATCACTACATGGGAAGGACTTCGTTCAAAGTTCCTTTCCCGATTCTTTCCACCATCCAAGATCGACAAATTGAGAGCCGAGATCCGATCCTTCCAACAACAAGACGGGGAAACCATATCCGAAGCATGGGAACGTTTTAAGCACCTCCTAAACTCGTGCCCGAGTCATGAGTTGAATAAGAGTGAACAGGTTCAAACTTTCTATAGTGGACTTGCTTACTCCTTACGAGCTACTTTGGATTCATCTGCAGGTGGTGTCTTCATGTACAAAACGCCCACGGAAGGTTACAAGCTCCTCGAACACATGCTCATACATAACATAGATTGGAGGACGGACAAGCGATTGCAAATCCGGAGGGTGGCCGGAAAGATATCAACCGACTTCGATCCATCCGATGAACTAGCCGCTATGAAAAACCAACAGGTAAAGTTTGAACGCAAAATCGAGGAACTAATTAATCTGTTCATGCTTTGCAGGTTGGATGCGAGGAGTGCAATGGACCGCATTTGACGAAAGATTGCCCGAACAAACCGATGATGACACCCGAGGAGGTGAACTATATCAACCGAGGCGATTACCAAGGGAGGTGGAACAACAACCGTAATTTCATCCCTAGACCTCCCGGTTTCTTCGCACCAACTCAACAGAACCAAAGATCGGATGGAGAGCCACGTGTTTCTATCGAAGATCGGATTATCCAATTCATGGATGCACAAAAGAAGCTAAACGATGAAGTGGGTTCATACCTACGTAATCACCAAAGTACCATCCAGAATTTGGAATTGCAGGTTGGACGTGTTTCGCAAATGCTGAATGAAAGGACGCAAGGAGAATTGCCAACGCAAACACAAGTCAACCCAAAGGTGGAGAATGTGAAGCCAATGCTCATGATAACCAGAGAGCCGTCAAAAAAGAAGTGGACGGACATCTACACCAAGAAGTACGTGGAAACCGAGAGTGAAAGTGAGCCCGATTATGCCACGGATTACGATTCGGAGGGATTCACTGTGTCTTTCGAACACCTACGACTCAAAGTTCCCGAAGCTTCGAGTGAGGATGAAGTTGAGGAAGATGGAAAGCAAGGCGGATACGCGGAGTTCGTGATCCCGAAGAAAGAAGATAAAGGCAAGGAGAAAGAAAAGGAGAAAGCATCGGAAGATGATCTCATCTACATCGCACCAATCAAGCATGATCCAGGGAGTTACAACTTACCTATTTCTTGTCATAAATTTAGTGGTTTTGCTTTGGTTGATTCAGGTGCTGCTCTTAATATGATGCCTGTTTGCTATTGCAGGAAAATGGGAGTCAAGAGGATCGTGCCAACTAACTATCAATACCGGGGAGTGAATGGTTACATGACAACACCGTTAGGAATAGCGGAAGGAGTCCCAATTCGTATTGGCAAATTTGTGTACTATACGGACTTCGTCATAGCCAACCTTCCACAAAACACGGAAATCCCAATTATTCTCGGGAGATCTTTCTTGCACACCGCTCAAGTAAATACCGATATGCGCAATCAAGTCATGAGCTTAGGCTACGGAGACAATCGGATTTACTTAGATCCTAACGGAGAGCCGGTTAGACACCTTGACGAACCTTATGACGATCCTTCTCTGGCCTACACCAAAAGCATGAACCGTCCGCCACTCCCGCATGAGCTTGGAAAGAAAACGGAGGACTATTCAAACCCGATGCATCAAAAAGATCAAAAACTCAAGGAACCGGGATCCTCCAAGAAAGATCACAGGATGAAGAAGGGCTCGTCATCCTGACGTGCCAAGAAATGAGCCGAAAATAGGGGTCGAGCTCTAGACCCATCCAAAAATGAAGCGCTTCTCGGGAGGCAACCCGAGCTTTTTGACTTTCTTTCGTTTTTGATGGTTTTCGTGTGTGTTTTTATTAATGTTTTCATTTGATATTGCTTAGGTAACCATACGGAGGAGATAGAAACCAGATTCGAGCGAAATCGGAATGCGATGCGAATTGTCAAATGTTGGAAACAGTAGGCATTTGGCGATCGCCAGATTCCAATTCTGGTGACGCCAAATGGGTAAGCCACGGATCAGGTAAAAATTTTCGAACTTGGCAACGCGAAGAGGGCCGTTTGGCGACGCGAAACTTTTAAAAAAAATCAAGGTTTTCTGAAATTAACCTGTTTGGCGACGCGAAACCCAGGGTTTCGCGACGCGAAGTCGGGACATGGGGTTTTTAAACCTTCTTTTTCCCACTTTTTACAAACACATACACCTAATTCCTCTTAGGCGCCGCCAAACCCTCTCACGTTCTTGCGAAATTCGGCCTTCTTGAGCTTCAGTCATGAACAAGGTATGTTTCCTAACTTTGATTTCGTAAGGATTGCTCGATTTGGTAATTGGAGATCTTGTTTTGGGTATCAATGGTGCTTGTTTGCTTGAATGGAATTGATAATTTTCTTGATACACCATTGATTGTTTAGAGCTTATAGATGAATGCATGCCCTACATTGTGATTGAAATCTTGTTTCTAGCATGCTAGTTGATTATTGAATCTAGTGATTGTGGTTAAATGATAAGTGTGAGGATTTTAAGAAAACCAAAATCCCCCATTCTTTCTTGCTAGCTAGATTGGTTTGTAATTGTGATTGAACTAAAAGTTCAAGTGTGGGGATGTTCCACATCCCCATCGTTCTTGTTTTGTCATGCATATATATGTGATGCTTGAACTTGTTAGTAGTATAGGTTTTGTCTCGTTGGAATTTCGAATGTAAATAAACCTTGCCTTACGTTTATGGATTGAACTTTTCTAAGACAATGGTATTTGGTTCTTGTAAAGACAAAGAACCCGCTCATCTACGACCGCCGTAGCTAACTTCCGTGCACCGAATGGAAGTCATGTTTTCACCTCGTTCACGAACGACCCGACTTTGAATGCTCGAAAGAAGGAGGAGTTTCAGGACATCGTTAACCGACTTCTCCCCCGCCAAATTCTCATGCCGAAAAGAGTCGATTGGGATCTTCTTCGATCGATGGGTGTCGAGAACGACATTAAAGCGATTCTTGAGAAGCACACATACGATGAGGATGGCAACGAGTACTACATTTGCCATGCATGGGAGCGAGTTTTTGATATTGCCGAGACCCTCTACCGAGAGATTATCTTGGAGTTTGTGGCCACGTTTCGTTTCGATGCGATCAAGGCTCTTTCGGAATTTCACCAATCGTGTATGACTTTCCGACTTGGTGGCGTTTGGAGATCTCTTTCTTTAGTTTAATTTGCTCTTGCCTTGGGGATATATACCCAATTGGATGTTGATGCTCCCGGATTCGAGGAGTACATGTGGGCAACCGCAAAGAGACCTGATGACATTGATCCGCGTTTGGCTTGGTCGATTTTGGGTGATGGTGATTATCATGGCAACCTCAAGGTGAAAGGTTTTCTTACTTCGACGGATAGACTTCTACACCGCATGCTCATTCAAGCGGTGAACGCTCGTTCTTCGAGTGAGGAGAAAGTGACCGTGCAGGATTTGTGGCTTCTTGAGCAACTCTCTACGGATGATAAGTATCTGAATGCTCTGTATCTCATTGCCGCTCAACTCGCCAAGGCGAGTGGTTATCGCGAGGGTAGTCGCATCGTTGGTGGCCAGTACGTGACCCTCTTGGCCAAGCATTTCGGTATCCTAACCGACGCCGCGATCGCTTCGATGACGAACCTCGGGGAGATGGGGTTGATCGACATGGACCAACTCCGAGGTATGGGCGTGGCGAGAGTTGAACATGCGACCGGAAGAGACTACAATGCATGGATCCGTGATCCTCAAGCGTATAGGAGTCAACCGAGAAGTCAACCGAGTCAAGCACCGAGGAGCACGCACGAGATTGGCGGAACAAGTGGAACGAGTGGGGCGAGTGCAAGTCAACAACCGGCGGATTGGACGGCTTATTCGGGTTACCAAGACTTAAGTAACCAACTCTCGGAGATGTCACTTTCTTATGGCCGGCATCAACAACATATGGAGTACAACACTGTGGAGGCTCTTCACCAAGCCAACTGGCAAAGTGGAGTGATGAACCAGATGGCCTCCCACTTCGGTATTCAACCGAGTACCGCCTTTGCTCCATCTCCATATTGGCCATACTCCGAGGATGCTCCGCCCGGTTACCCGACTTACGAGGATTGGCAAAACCAACCTCGTGGCCCTTATTGATCTCTCTCTTTTATCTCCGTTATTCGATATGGTTGTCCTAAACAATTTTATTTTTGAACTGCGTGGTTGTGTTTGAACAATTTTATTTTTCTTCTTGGATTGTTAGGATTTTAAGTAATTTGGTTTGCTTTATTTTCATTTGTTCGTTTTTACTTTTCTTTTTCTTTTTTGTTGGTAGATACGGCGATTTATGATCGAGCACGAATTTTATGCACCACTCTCAGATCAGAACAGATTTCGTCACATAACCCGGGAAGTTTCTCTTTTTCCCAATTACTCCTTAATTGTGTTAATTGTTGCATTGAGGACACTGCAAATTTTAAGTGTGGGGAAGGGCTTATGTAGACTTATCTGTTTAAATGGGTTCACTTTTTGCTTATGGATTGTCGTTTTTCAAACTTTTGAAAGCTTTGAGATTTGACACCAATTTTTTTCGAAATCTGAGATTGTTTTTGAGACTGAGTTGCTTGCATAGGAGAACATTGAATAGGATTAATTGAGTAAAAGGATGCCTTGGAAAACTAATTACCATGAGTGCCTCACCCAATTCCGTTGAGAGATTGAGCCTTAGTTGTTATTCATTTCTGTGAGGAATACCAACTTTAACCCAAGGTAGAACTTGTCATTTGAATGCTTGTCGAGACCACATAAGAGAAGTATTTATCACCATTGCACTGATAGAGGCCTTCGTTTCTAAACCCTTTTAGCCTTCGTCAGGTAACCTCATCATAAGGTTATCTGATTTGCCTAGCCTTCAATTGAAAAATGTTCACCTTTTAACACTTTATCCCTTGAAACCATTTTGAGCCTTAGCCTTTTCATTTCCTTACCCACTATACACTTTATCCTTGAGCCTAATTGTTTATCTATCTCTTGGCCGTGACTTAAATTTGAATCTTGAGATGTTTTGATCCAGTTTTTCGTATCTGACAGTTTGTATGGGATTGAGATTTAAAAAGAGCCCAGAAGCGACATAGTTGCTGCTCTGAAAAAAAAAAGAGAAAAGAGAAAATATTTGAGACTCAGAAAAGAAAACAAATATCAAAAGAGTCGAGAATACAAAAAGAGAAAAGAATGAGAGCTGAAAAGAATGAAAAAAGAATTTGTGCCCCAAATAAGCCATAGGCTTAGGCCAATTCTAAGAAAAGAGAGAATACTCATCCCAAAAGCTTCATTGTTCGAAAGTCAGATTGTTTCACTGTTTGGATCATTACTGATTGAGTTTTCAAGTTTTTGTTGCAAAACCCTTAGTCACTTATATATCCTTTATCCTACCCTTAACCCTTAGCCTAACATTACAACCCTAAAGTCCTCTTGACGGTTGACAACTTCTCAGTGGTGGAGATTAGATTTGGTGACAAGCTTATGCATGCAGGAATTAGTCGAGTATTGGTGTGATCACTTACATATACACTTTTACCCCCGAGAGATACACCTTATATTGTTATTCATACTTTGTGAGGGTAAAAGGTTGGTCTTGGTATCCGATTGCTTGATGAGTCTTGTTTGTGTATTCGAATATGTGAGTATGCTTTGTTTTCTTTGATGATCTTGGGTGGAGATAATTTTGGAGTTATCTTTCTTATCTTTCAGTCTTTTGATTGAGGACAATCAAAGCTTAAGTGTGGGGATTTTGATAACACCAAAATTATACATGTTTTGGTTGCACGTAATCGTATGACTTTACCCCATTTCTCACCCGTTTATGATCATTTCATGCACTAAATGAGCTTATTATTGTTTGTGAAGGATTTGGAGGCCGTGGAACGGAAAAGTACGGAAAAAGGCGAGAAAACGTGAAAAATGCACAAAGTCAACACAGAAGACACTAGGCGATCGCGAAGTCCTCAATCTGGCGCCGCCAAGTGCGACTGAATTGAAGACTAGGGTTGATTTAAGTGCTTGGCGTCGCCAAGATGGCAGTCTGGCGATCGCCAGATAGAGCCTGGACGTTTTCCTTTAAATATCAGCCTCCTCCTTCAGTTCTAAACATGTCTGATATACGAGGGAAGTACAGAGGAACGAGAGTGAGAGTACGAAAGATGCCGATACGCTACGGAAGTCGATCTCCGATCATCTATCGTTGTATTGTCGGTATCATGTCGATGTCTACTTTTGTTTATGTTTTTGTTTTCATTATGAGTGAGTAGTTTATTAGTAGTGCTTGTCATGATAGATGAACCTTTACGGATGATACTTTGCAATTAATGTTTATTGGTTTGTTTTGATTAATTGAATGTCGTTTATGGTTCTTTGCTGATTATTGTTGTTGTGGCAATTTGAATTCACTTGGTTGGGTGTATTTGTTAGACCAAAACAGATAGACTCCGAAAGGATAATCAACCTACCTTCGCCTGACTTGGACCATAGAGTTATGTTAAGGGGTTACTTTGACCAATAGTGACCGATAGTAAAAGAGCCATTGCAATAATGATTGGGAAGGGTTTACCGATTCTAGATTGTGGACCAAACGATTTAGGATTGGAATTAGGAGGACCGTATCCTAGTTCATAACCATAAATTGCACATGTTAGGGTGTCCCAGACTTAAATTCCTACAATAGTCAAAACAACCAAACCTTCAACCTTTTCATATCATCCATATTGGGGATTCACTTTATCATGATAAGTACTGTTGTTTTTCCCTTGTTATAATCTTACAACAGTATTTTAATTGCTTTCTTAGTTTTTACTTAATTAATTGTCTTTTTAAGTATTCAAACCTTCATACAAAACCCCCCTTTTTAGATTTATTAAACCGATTCAGACTTTAGTCTACGATAACTTGACCGTTCCATGTGGTAGATACGATACCTGGACTTTCCTACACTATATTACTCACGATCAGGTACGCTTGCCTGTATATGTGGTAAGACGGTGGCTAGGCATTAGAGGTTAAAACTTGTTACGTTTTTTATATACGATAATTGTCGCATCAGTGACCAGATAGTAAAAGAGCCATTGCAATATTGATTAGGAAGGGTTTACCGATTCTAGATTGTGGACCAAACGATTTAGGATTGGAATTAGGAGGACCGTATCCTAGTTTTTCACCATAAATTGCAAATGTTAGGGTGTCCCAGACTTAAATTCCTACAATAGTCAAGACAACCAAACCTTCGACCTATTCATATCATCCATATTGGGGATTCACTTTACCATGATAAGTACTGCTGTTTTTCTTTATTATAACCTTAAATCAGTATTTTAATTGCTTTCTTAGTTCTTACTTAGTTAATTGTAGTTTTAAGTATTCAAACCTTTTTCATACAAAACCCCCTTTTAGGTTAATTAAACCAATTCAGACTTTAGTCTACGATAACTTGACCGTTCCCAGTGGTAGATATGATACCTAGACTTTCCTACACTATATTACTCACGATCAGGTACGCTTGCCTGTATATGTGGTAAGACGGTGGCTAGGCATTAGAGGTTAAAACTTGTTACGCTTTTTATATACGATAATTACCGCATCAGATATAAAACAAATTGATTTTAAGTATTAATTGATAAATTCACGAACGTTTATTTTGCAAATTGTATTTTTAAAGGCATCAAGTTTAGTTAGATGGTCCCCATAACATGTGGGGTAATAAAATAAATTTCAGATTTTAAATAACTTATTTCAAAAATATTCTGTATGATATAAAGTGTGTTTTGTTCATTTGGTTATGTAAAAGAGAAAAAATGTGCTTAATTTAATATTTTCTTGCAAATTATAATATATTTTTTAAAGATATCTTAAATTTTAATATTTTATTATAGAAAAACACATCATGAAAATGCTCTAAAGGTGTTGGTGGAGTAACATTATTACATAACTAAAATTGATTTAAGTTTTGTTTTCACATCACAATTAATGTGATAAGGTCGGTGGCAACTTGCACCGTTCTTAATTAAATTTATATTTTACTTTAAATGACTTGTATTTCCACGGTTGGATTTCATATCCCAACCTTATAATTGTAAAAAAGTAGGGTTTTTTATCTTCCTTTCATTACAGTATTTCTGAACAAGGTCATTTGCATCGGTCCACGGGTTCCGATGGGTTGGCATGGGTTCCCACGGGAACACCATTGTTGATGGTGTGGGTTGGCATGGGTTTGAGGTCTCTCGGGTTTGTAAACCCGCATGGGCTTCTCCTTCCCTCCCTCCCTCTCTCTCTCTCACCCTCCTTTTTTAAACAAAAATATATTTCATTTGCTCTTTGTGATGTGAGATGAATGTGGGGGTTTATGAAATAGAATGGGATATGGTGCTAATATGGCAGTCAAAAATTGTGGATTAGTTTGGGATGAATGCTGATGGTATAATGATATGTAACTGACAAGCTAGCTATGTGTTGGTATGTACCACTTACTACTTAGCACATGCAAATATAATAGAACTACATATCAATGTTTGATACTCTTCATGCAACAATAGATACATTTATCTTAGCATCATAAGCAAACTGTTGGATTTTTTTGGTTAAAAATAGGTTTTTACTAAATTTTGGACACATTTATTTGTGGGTTTGTGTTCTTCTATATAAGAGCTTCGAATCGGTATGTCAAGTGTCCAAAACGGATAATAAGTGAATGAGATATTGACACTTAAAGATGAGCACTTGGGTTGTTGTTTTGTATCTTGGGATGAGCTACAGACCCATAGTCATAACCGACGCTATAGTTCAATAATGAATTTCGGTTACAAAATCTGTAACTAACAGCCATTCAATTCAAGAATAACCCTGTCTGTAACTAACATTTAATATGCTTTTTATATCCTGAAGCATATTAACTTAATGTGCTTTTAAGGTCTGAAGTATATTAACTTATTGTGCTTTTACATTTCAGTTACAAAAACTGAATTTTCCGTTAGAGAATTAATATGCTTTTTAACGTATGAAGCATATTAACTTTAGATTCTTGAATTAAAGCCATCTGTCGGTTTCATACGTTTCTGATTCTCGAGTTAATGAGATTATCAGTTACGTACGTTTTGATTCCAGAATTGAATACCGAGTTAATGAGTCGGTTTCATATGTTACAGATTTCGACTATATAAACAGACCCAACCTTCTCATTCCAAGACTGAAATCCATACACTCTCTCTTCTCTGCATTCGTTTTTCCGGTGATCTTTTCAGGCAAGTTTACATCCGGCAGTTTACAACTGCTTGTGCCGTTGTACCCTAGGAGCAGACGGCGAATCTGCTTAAGGAAATCGTGTTTAACACGAGCCTCGGTTTTCGTTTCCCTTCTGTTTTATTGCTTCCTCATCTTCTGCAGCTTTCAGTTTTTATTCTAAAATACTAACAATCTTAAGCAGATTCCTTTTACTTTCGTGTTTTGTTTAAAAACTCTGTTGCGCTTCTGTTTAAACTGCTGCATTTTGTTTAAATCTTTTTCATTGTTGCTTTTTCTGTAAACTATTTCACTGCTGTGTTTCTTTAAATTGTTCGAAATAGCTTTCTGTTGAAATCGGTAGCTTAATACGATCAGTTTCCGAATAAGTTTCGGTAATTCCCGAGTTAGTTTCGGATTGTGATAATAAACAGATTGAATAAACAAAAATTGTAATTTGTTACAGTTTTATAATTCTTTCTGCTTTGAATTTTCTGTGGTGCTAATAAAATTATAATCGATCTTTTCAGAATGTCAAGCGGGATTGTTATCCCAACTTTGAACCCCACTGCCGGGCTTGTTATCCCAACTGTGATCACCACTGCAGCTACGACCGTGACTTCCATACCGCTGCCTAACACCATGGCCAACCACGCTGAAAAGCCGGAAAAATTTTCTGGCATGAATTTTCGTAGATGGCAGCAGAAGATGTTCTTCTATCTGACCACCTTGAACTTGGCTCGGTTTCTCACCGAAGTCCCTCCCCAAGTTGCTGAAGGGGAATCTGACGTTCAATCTGTGAGCGCCGTTGAAGCATGGAAACATTCCGAATTTCTTTGCCGTAACTATGTGTTGAACGGCGTGGTTGATGCACTTTACAATGTTTATTGTAAGGTATCAACGGCGAAGGAGTTGTGGGAATCGTTGGATCGCAAGTATAAAACCGAAGATGCCGGAACCAAGAAGAATGTTGTTGCTCGCTTCTTGGAATTCAAAATGCTTGACTCTAAAACTGTTATGAGCCAAGTAGAAGATCTTCAGGTTGTTTTACATGACATACTTGCCGAAGGGATGATTCTTAGCGAAACATTCCAAGTGGCGGCCATGATTGAAAAGCTTCCTCCCGGTTGGATAGACTTCAAGAACTATCTAAAACACAAACGAAAGGAGATGTTCGTGGAAGAGCTTGTGGTGCGTCTTCGCATCGAAGAAGACAATCGTAAGGCTTTGAAGGGTGGTTACAATGCGAGTCTTCAAAGGCAAACGTGGTTGAAGAAGGTCAATCGTCCAAAGCCAAAGGGAAGCGGGCTGACAAAGGAAAAGCGAAAGCTAAGGGTCTTGGCCCTAAAAAGGGAACTTTCAAGAAGAAGTTCAAGTGCTACAATTGTGGTCAAGCGGGCCACAAAGCTGTTGATTGTAAGCAACCAAAGAAGGACAATCCTCGTCAAGCCAACATGATGGACGAAGATCTGGTGGCAATGGTCAGGATTTTTCAACCATGATGATCTCTGAAGTCAACATGGTTGGAGCAAATGCTAAGGAGTGGTGGGTTGATACCGGAGCTACTCGTCATGTGTGCTATGACAAAAACAGCTTTCATACCTTTAAGGAGGTCAATGATGACCAAAAGTTGTTCATGGGAAATGCTGCCACTACTGAGGTTAAGGGAATCGGAGAGGTGGTTCTGAAGATGACTGCAGAGAAGGAGCTGAAGTTGAAAGATGTTTTGTTTGTCCCTGAGCTTAGGAAGAACCTCGTGTCGGGGTGGTTGTTGAACAAAGTTGGTTTTAAGCTTGTGTTTGAGTCGGACAAGTTTGTTTTGTCCAAAAATGGTATGTATGTTGGTAAGGGATATGCCATGAATGGCATGTTCAAGTTGAATGTAATGGTTGTCAATGTGATGAATAAGAACGCATCTACTTCTGCTTATATGCTTGAATTTTCTAACATGTGGCATGGTCGTTTAGGACACGTAAATTTTAATTCCATTCAACGTTTAAGTAAACTGAATTGCATACCAAATTGTGATATTGACTCAAAATACAAATGCCCCGTTTGTGTAGAGGCTAAACTTACAAGAACATCTTTCCAATCAATTGATAGGAAAACCGAACCTCTTGACTTAATCACACTGATGTGTGTGATTTAAAGTTGATTCCTACTAGAGGTGGGAATAAATACTTCATCACGTTCATCGATGATAGCACAAAATATTGCTATGTATATTTACTTAAGAGTAAAGATGAAGCAATTGATAAATTTATGGTGTATAAAACTGAAGTTGAAAATCAACTTAATAAGAAGATCAAGGTTGTTAGGAGTGATAGGGGAGGTGAATATGTTTCACCATTTGCCGAATTTTGTTCACAAAATGGAATTCGACATGAATTCTATTCACCTCAACAAAATGGTATTGCTGAAAGGAAAAACCGAACTCTGAAAGAAATGGTTATTGCCATGCTTATAAGTTCTGGTGTAGATCAGAACTTGTGGGGGGAAGCTGTTTTATCGGCAAATTATATTTTAAATAAGATAACCCGTAAGAAAAAAGATGAATCACCGTATGAACTTTGGATGAGTTGTAAGCCATCCTACAAGTACTTACGAGTGTGGGGATGCCTAGCTAAGGTAGTAGTACCACCGCCTAAGGTACAAAAGTTAGGACCCAAAACCGTGGATTGTATATTCATTGGTTACGCACAAAATAGTAGTGCTCATAGGTTTCTTGTGTATGATTCTAAAAATCCTAAAATACACAAAAACACTATTATGGAATCAAGAAATGCATCATACTTCGAAGACGTTTTTCCTTGCCTAAACAAAGAAGAGAAAGTCTCATCTTCCAAAGGTAAAGAAATTGTTCGAGAGGATGAACAAACTATATCTGAGGAAGATGAAGAACAACCTAGAAGAAGTAAACGGGCAAGGGTAGAAAAATCGTTTGGCCCCGATTCTCTCACTTACATGGTGGAAAGTGAAGCCAAGACATACCGTGAGGCGGTTACTTCTTCAGAAGGACCTCAATGGAAAGAAGCCATTAAAAGTAAGATAGATTCTATCTTACAAAACCATACGTGGGAACTAGTGGATCTACCTCCGGGTTGTAAACCACTAGGTTATCGATGGATCTTTAAAAAGAAGATGAAAGCCGATGGCACCATTGATAACTACAAAGCAAGATTAGTTATCAAAGGATATAGACAAAAAGAAGGTCTAGACTACTTTGATACATATTCGCCGGTAACGCGAATAACATCCATTAGGTTGGTTTTGGCAACTGCAGCCATTAGAAATCTGCAAATTCACCAAATGGATGTGAAAACTGCTTTTCTAAATGGAGAGTTAGATGAAGAGATCTACATGGAGCAGCCAGGGGGCTTTGTTGCCAAAGGTAAGGAGAACAAGGTATGTAAACTTGTTAAATCCTTATATGGCCTAAAACAAGCTCCAAAACAATGGCATCAAAAGTTTGATCAAGCCATGCTAGAAAGTGGTTTTAAAATAAGTGAGTGTGATAAATGTGTTTACATGAAAGACACTGCTCATGGTTATGTCATCTTGTGCCTATATGTTGATGATATGCTAATCATCGGTAGTGAAGACAAGATGATAAAGTCCACAAAAGATATGCTGAAATCTAAGTTTGACATGAAAGACATGGGTTTAGCAGATGTGATACTTGGAATTAAGATCACAAGAACTCAAAATGGTCTAGTGTTAAGTCAAACACATTATGTGGACAAGATTCTTGAGAAGTTTAATCAAGGAGACACTAGTATAGCTAGAACTCCGATTGATACTAGTCAACACCTATCCAAAAATAGAGGGGATAGTGTTGCACAAGTAGAATACTCAAGAATAATTGGCAGTCTGATGTATCTTATGAGTTGTACCAGACCTGACTTAACATATGCAGTAAGCCGGCTAAGCAGATATACTAGTAATCCAAGTATTGAACACTGGAAGAGTATTACTAGACTGTTAAGGTACTTAAGATACACAAGAGAATATGGACTGCACTATGGAAGATATCCAGCTGTAATCGAAGGATACAGTGATGCAAATTGGATATCTGATATAAAAGATTCCAGGTCTACAAGTGGGTATGTGTTTACACTTGGAGGTGCGGCTATATCTTAGAAATCATCCAAGCAAAGTATTATAGCCCGATCCATAATGGAATCTGAGTTTATCGCCCTAGATAAAAGTGGCGAGGAAGCAGAGTGGCTGCGTCAGTTTGTGGAGGATATTCCCAAATGGCCTAAACCGGTAACAGCCATATGTATACATTGTGATAGCCAATCGGCAATTGGTAGAGCTCAAAGTACAATGTATAATGGGAAGTCAAGGCACATTAGACATAGACATAATACGATAAGAAAAACTACTCTCTACTGGAGTTATCTCGATTGACTATGTGAAGTCAAAAGATAACATTGCGGATCCACTTACGAAAGGCCTAAGTAGAGATTTAGTTTACAAGTCGTCTAAAGGAATGGGACTGAATCCCTTGAATGAATAAATTCATGCAAAGGAAACCTTACCCAGAAGACTCGAGATCCCAAGATCTGGGTTCAAAAGGACAACCTAGTTGTATGAATGAGGAAAGTCACTGTGGGGGAGTGTATAAACCTTAAAGATAGTGAAATATGAGGATAAGCATAAAGCTTTTAATGACTATTGAGAGTCACCTATAAGAAAGAGAAGTGGGGTCGCTTCGAAGGGAATTATTGGGGATACATTCCTAAAAGCTTTCTCTGAACCAGGCAGTGTTCATGACCATAACGAACACAACTATGAGGATATGAACTTGTTAGGAAGAGTCATGTGTGAAATATATAATTGTCTACACAAATGACTGATCAATTCAAGGACATCGAGTCTACTGACGGTTAGGAGACTGAGTATGTTTCATAAGGGAAGGTTCAAAGGGTAACACCTACCTATCATATGCAAGATTCGACCTTTGAAGTTTTTGTACGGATTTTCATATGCAGAGATCGATCTCCATTCATGTGGGGGATTGTTGGATTTTTTGGTTAAAAATAGGTTTTTACCAAATTTCGGACACATTTATTTGTGGGTTTGTGTTCTTCTATATAAGAGCTTCGAATCGGTATGTCAAGTGTCCAAAACGGATAATAAGTGAATGAGATATTGACACTTAAAGATGAGCACTTGGGTTGTTGTTTTGTATCTTGGGATGAGCTACAGACCCATAGTCATAACCGACGCTATAATTCAATAATGAATTTCGGTTACAAAATCTGTAACTGACAGCCATTCAATTCAAGAATAACCCTGTCTGTAACTGACATTTAATATGCTTTTTATATCCTGAAGCATATTAACTTAATGTGCTTTTAAGGTCTGAAGTATATTAACTTATTGTGCTTTTACATTTCAGTTACAGAAACTGAATTTTCCGTTAGAGAATTAATATGCTTTTTAACGTATGAAGCATATTAACTTTAGATTCTTGAATTAAAGCCATCTGTCGGTTTCATACGTTTTGATTCTCGAGTTAATGAGATTATCAGTTACGTACGTTTTGATTCCAGAATTGAATACCGAGTTAATGAGTCGGTTTCATATGTTACAGATTTCGACTATATAAACAGACCCAACCTTCTCATTCCAAGACTGAAATCCATACACTCTCTATTCTCTTCATTCATTTTTCCGGCGATCTTTTCAGGCAAGTTTACGTCCGGCAGTTTACAACTGCTTGTGCCGTTGTACCCTAGGTGCAGACGGCGAATCTGCTTAAGGGAATCGTGTTTAACACGAGCCTCGGTTTTCATTTCCCTTCTATTTTATTGCTTCCTCATCTTCTGGAGCTTTCAGTTTTTATTCTAAAATACTAACACAAACATCTTTCTAAAACTTCAATATTCTCGTTGAAATTTGCATTAAAGTTTGGTGGAAAGTACAGACAATGGAGACAATAACAAATTTATCAAATTGTATATGAATTACATTGTCTGTACATAGGTTCATATATGAATTATACAGGTTCATGTATGAACATATAGTTTATATATGAATCAGTTAAAATAGTTAATATGTAAATTACACAGGTTCGTGTATGAACGATATATTCATATAGGAATCAGTTAAAATAGTTAATATGTGAATTACACTGGTTCATATATGAACGTATGTATGAATTACACATGTTCATGTATGAACGTATAGTTCATCTATGAATCCGTTAAAAATAACCAATGACATGTTAATATATGAACGTGTATAGGAATTGCACAAATTCAGTATGAATGTGTAATTCGTATATGAATCAGTTAAAAATAGTTAATGAATTACATAGGTTCATATATAAACATATAGCTCCAAATATATTCCTGTTGATCCAGACATCTTCATTAGGTCAGCAGAGGCCAGCTGCTCAAAGAACACAATGATGAATGCGGTGAGAAAGATTTCAACAACAACCATTGGATCAAAAGGTTTCTTTAGAAGGTAATTATAAAGGGCCCTATAGACATGTAGGTACATATGAGGCAAGAGTAGAGGGATCTAGAAACAACACTTCTAATGATGGAGCTTTACAGAGTGTAAGCAGGGTTATTATTGAGTGCAAAGAATGGGAGATTGAAACAAATAGTTGTTAGAGTTGATGTGAGTTGTTATAGTAGTGTAAAGCAGAGGGGTCATGCAAAAAGGGAGAGGAGCTTAGTGTAGGAGCTTCGGTTACCATGAATACGAGTACGTAGACAGGTAGGACCGGCGGGCTCAAGGGCTGAGACTCGGTTAAGGACCGAGACCGGCTAAGGACCGAGACCGGCTAAGGACCGAGACCGGCTAAGGACCGAGACCGGCTAAAGGACCGGCTAAAGAGACTAACTGGGTTATAGGTGGTCCGGCTACGATATTTGGAGGTTTCAAAAGCTTGGCCCGGCCCGAGACCGGTTAAGGAAAAGGCCCGGTCCAGGCCCAACCCGATTTAGTTTTATAAAATAAATTTAAATTTAATACACATAGTGAATTACTTGTATTTTTAACTTATTAATATTGATTTATTTGAATTTAACGTCTCATAAATCATCGAAGTTATAATAAATGTATTTTTTAGTATATTTATTTTATATAATTTAGTTTAGTGGTTTAAAATAAATTTGTTTATGATTTAATTATATAAAATATTTGGATTATAAAATAAACTTAGTTTATATTTTAGATTATTATTAGATGTATAAAACAAATATAGTTTTATATATTAAAAAAAGGGGGGAAATCGATTCTATGAGGCCCAGTTACCAAAATGGGCTTTTTACACATAGGCCGGTCTCAAATATGAGACTCAAGGCCCGACCCGTCTCAATCAACACAAACAATGTTTAGGCTTCGTCCTCGTGCGACCCGATTAAGGCTCGACATGACATTTACCCACCTCTAGTACGTAGTGATGTCCAATCTTATTCATGACCATGCTCCGCTTTATGCCAAAAGTAACTAATATTGACATGACTTTTCGGCTTCACTTTTAAACACTTTTTTCCTCTATTATTTCCAACGTTTTGTTTGAGTTATTGATCAAATAGTGTAATTTTAAAACATATTTATCAAATAAATGTAGTTTTAAACATTTTAGCAAAATGGTGTATTTTTCAATTAATGGGTTTTTTGCTCTCTCTTCCTCCCTTTCTCTTTTCATGGCAAAAACCGACCACCACCATCTTCGTTTTTTTCTTTCGTCAGCAATCATAACCACCGCCGGCCTTCTTTTTCCGATCAAACCACTGTTTTCCGGTGAGTTTGTTGGAGGATAGATTCAAACCGATGAGTTTTGTTATGTATGTCTCTCTTTAGAAAGATGACAAATAAATGGGTCGTGTGTATATATATATATATAGAGAGAGAGAGAGAGAGAGGAAAGTTCAAACGTGAACCACTTTTTGGTTGTGAACGTGAGGACAGCCGAGAGCGCGACATGTTGCGGTTTTGAGTGTGGTCCCCCCTTTAATTTGATGCCCTCCCATGAATCGGGCCTAGTCACCGCCGTGGACATGACGTGGCGCCTAGTCATCCGCCACGTGTCGCGCTCTCGGTTGTCCTCACGTTCAAAACCCAAAAAGTGGTTCACATTTGAACCTACTCATATATATATATATATATATCTTTACTATATAAATAAAGCCCCCTTCTTAAAATCGCGCGTTAACTCTCACGCACAGGCGCGTTTCTAATCTTTCTTCCCCACTCGCAAGCCACGTGTTCTTCTCCTCTTCAAACACATATGCCTTCTTCCACAGGACACGTATTGCTGACTCTGTTTCGTATTTCAAAAATACTCGCTCCCTTCTCTTCTCACATGACATGTGAAGCTCTCTGTTCATCTTCATCTTCTTAACCCTGCTTGCCTGATTCATCAACAAGGTATGACAAATTTCTTTTACCTTCTCAATTTTCTTTTCTTCCTTTAATTCATCAAAACAAATCGCAGAAGGAAATGGGTTTTCTATACACCCACTTCAGTTTCTCTAGCTTAGATCATCAATTTCACTTTCTGATTCCAACATCTTCAGGTCCAACCTGTTTCTCATCAGGTGAGCTTTACCCAAATTTTCTCAATATTAGGGTTTTCTAATTAAGATGTTGATTTAGAGTTTCTCCCCTAAATCTCCCCCTCCCAGGTTCATTTATTTATTAAAGAAGATGGTGGATTTTCAATGTACGAAAGCAAAATCAAGATGATCGATGGTGGGTTTTGAAGGTATTTATATTTTTTGCTAACTTGTTTTATTTTTCCAATCGTCTAAATCCCTAATAATGGTGACCGGATAAGCCAATCAAGCTGAAGAAAGATACGATTCTCACTGTCGTTATTAACAAACCGAAAACCCCCCAATTCTGCAGAAGGCAACTTCTTACTATATATCAGGAGGTAACTCTTTTAATTCCCCTTTTCTCGCTACTGGATTTTGAATAAAATCTTCCAAATTCGGTACTGTTAGTTTACAGATTTATAGATTAAATGTGAGATATGATTCGTTGTTTGGTCTTCTGATGTGATATTTTATTTTTGTTAATTAATGTTGGCTTTCAAGGGTAAATTTTGTGTGAATACATTGATGTTGGATCATCATCATTTATCAAGAGAACAATGTATGTAAAACTAGAACAAAATAATGTTTTTGATCTTATCCTATGTTTGAATGAATCCTTCTACTCCTTACTTTATTAGGTATTTTTTTTCCATTATAGTTTCTAATTTTTCAATGGAACTTTTATAAAAATTGGGAATGTCTTCTCAGTTTTTTGATCAATTTTGGATTAATTAGCTTTTTAGTGATTTTGTTATGATTTTATAATGGTTCATTGTGTAATTAGTTATGATTTGTCATTTGTTGATATGTGATGCAACTGTTACATTTTCTTCTTACATTAATGGTACTTATGCATGAATTGTAAATGAATTCAGATTAGAGAAAAAAAGGATTTTTATTTCCAAAATGGCATTTACGATAATTGTGAGATTAATATTCATTATGCTTCTGCTTTTGAGTTTTTTTATATGACAACTTTTGCCATTTCCTGGATTTTATACTTCTCATAATATTGAATTTGAATGGTTAGATTAATTCGAATCTTATTGAATTATATGTATCCCAGAGTCATCTGTTGGTCGCATCAGAATTGCAGTTGGAGTCAACTATGGACAGATAGCCAACAATCTGCCAACTCCATCTCATGTATCGATCCTCCTTAGATCTTCAAACATTAGTAGAGTAGATGTTATAACGCAAGTTCACCTTTGCAACTTCATTCCGTTTTCAGAGTTTCGCCGCTTTTGCATCAAATGGCTATTCATGTGCCTTTATTCTTCTTCACTCATGGAGTTAAATGAATCACATGGAAAAAATAATCCATTCTCTTGATGCTTATATTTTCATTCAGGACTGGAACTGGTGGTCGTGATCGAGCTATACACCCCTGAACGTCACTGTAAGTTTGTAACTATCAGAAATTGCTTCAAACTTTGGACAAATAATCATATGGTTTTTGTTGTACATTGTAGCTGCATTTCCAAGAATTCTGCAATGATTTTGAGTCATTTGCAGCTATGCATTTCATAAAATTGGTGCTCTTGTGCAAAGTAAACCAAAGAAATGTTGTCTTTGCAACAATTAGCTTGTATTAGACATGGTTGTTAAATGCATGTACTCAGGTTAATTTGTTCTCTACTCTAATACTCATTTGGTCTGTTTTTTTTCAATGTTAAATATTTTATATAAGGCAGATACTCGCACATATTTGTCACATTTTGGTGAAACATGAACCCTTAACCTCTCGGGAGGCTGGGCTCTACCACTAATCCGGATATCAAGAAGTATAATATTTTGGATCGATTTTTGCATGTGAGAAGTGCCATTTTTTTGTAAGAAGTGCTTTTAAACCGTTAATCACTTTAAAGAGAAGTGATTTGGTGCATCTCATCCTAATGTTGTCGATTTCTCATTCAACGGTTGATAACTACTTCTTACACTTTTCATCAAATTTGATACTTTCTCACTGGAACCCAACCTTATTTATAAATCTAAGTAGTATATGCATCACCATGTTTAAACCACTATACCGTCGCGATAACCACTCTTTCAGGACCGCAATTTTATATTTGACCGCTATAACAACATATCCTTATACCCAGTTTTGAGCTAGAATTATATGATATGATATGATTTTCATGATGGCTGAAACATAGCACGCAATTAGTTACCAATCGCATGCCTATGCAAGTCACATATATGTTGAACTAACATGGCCTGATTACGTTATGACTTCCTGGTTATGTTCATGTTAGTTTAACATGGCCTAATTGTCTTATGACTTTCTGTTGCATAATCCCATGTCTGCATCAACCTAACTAAAAATAGCCTATTTTTAGCTCTTTTATTTGATTAATTTTTACTCATTTTGTTAGCTTTCTTGCTAACATCAATGGATTGAAGTCGTACATATTAGGTTCCCCTTTCTGGACACATCTAATCCAAAACTACTGATTATGTAACTATGGTCATTTCAGATATGTTTGGGTTAAGCACCTTGTTAGACTTAGGGCTTGTTTGTTAGCAGCTTAACGGGACTCGCAACTTACTTGGTCAAGTATATGTGACCGGTCAATATTGGCTTAATGATACAGAAATATTTGGTAAGCTTCAACTTATTTGGTAAGCTTCTTGGGGAGCTTTCTACAGAAAGCCAAGCTTTTTCCAAAACTATGCATCCCAATTAAAAAACATGGTCCTTCCATCTATGAAAAAACCCTCCTAATCTATACAAACAAATTAATCCACACATACAGTTTTATCATGTAGGACCTTAATGGAAAACCAAGCAATTGAAATGCGAAAGAAGGCACATCTCTCGAAAGGGAAGAATGTCGGTGGCTTGAGAGGATGAGTCAACTGTTGTTGATTCATGAAAGCATCTGCTGTTGAATTGGGGAGAAAAGGGTCACCACTTTGTTATTGGAGGAAAACAGAGGAGGAATTAAGGATTTTTTTTCTATGTTACAAGTAGGATGCGAAGGCTATAGCCACTAAAAGATCTATCGCTAGATTCTTTACTTTTGTAAAGGTAAGTAACATGCCATTTTTTAATGATAATATCAACACCTACAACGGGTTATGAATCCAATTATTTGTATTTATACATTATGTTTCTAACTATAACGTCATATTTTATAAGACCCATGGGCACGGGCCGTCTGAGGACGGCCGGGAACCCACCTAGTATATCTTATAAATTCAGATGATGGTGTTGGAGAGAGCGTGATAAACCACGCACAGGCGCGTCTAATAGCAATTCACTCCACTCGCTAGCCACATGGCGTTACCTTTCTTCTCCAACACATTCCTTCAGTCGACAGGTGTTTTACCTCATCACCTCGATTTTGAACGTTTTAATTGACTGTGTTTACCCCCGATTCATTCAAATCTGAAGAAACCACAGACCCACCACTGTTGATTTACCCCTCTCCTCTCTTCTCCCACCAAATTTCTCTCTTAAAACCCTAAATTGGAGGTTACGAGAATCTGGTAAGCAATCTGTTTGAAACACGAAGGTTCTCGTAACCAAGGATTAATTACCTGTCTAAACCATCTATCATGCTCCAGGTCTCATACAGTTTGGTAAACAGTCGCTTAGACTTCTCTCAAACCTTTAATGGCTAATGAAAACGAGCATGTGTTGTAAAGCATATATTCTGTCAAAATCTTTGTTCCAAATACACCTTCTGCCTATAAGGTTGTTTTAGCATTCTTTTTAGGGTCAGAATTCTTAATAGCTGTAATGTCTTTTCTTTTTTTGAGCTGCTTGTGTTGTTAACTGAAACACGTAGAGGAGAAGAGATAAATGTTGAGAGCTATCTGTTTGGTTCTGTTTTGGCGGGTTTGTGATTTTTTAAACATCTTACCTTTCTATTCTAATGTAAATTCACTCAAGGAAACCATTGCTAGCTAGCTAAAATGATCCACATATATATAGAGTATTTCATGTCAATTAGAATACCGTGGTGGTAGTTTTAGTACCATTTTAGACTTGCAAGAACCATAAAGCTTATAGTAAAAGCAAAAAGAACTCCCACCTTATTCGGTGTCAAGTTTCTTGTTTATCACCGAAAATTGTAATTGCAGAACCTATTCTTTCGCAAGTAGAAAGAAAGCTTCCTAACCTTCATTCACACAATTGCAAACGCGGTTGCTATAAGAATCTGGTTGTAATCTTTACTCTTGTTATGGATTTTTATTTCTAGCTTCTTATCTGGCTTTTCCTGGAAATAATAGCTTCTTATTCTTTGTATTTGAACCCGGGACCTCACACATATGGTAGGTAATGCATATTGCAGCGGCAACAGAAATCAACTCAAGATTTATTCAAAAACTGAACCAGTTACATAATCCCGTACAAGTGCAGGTGATGTCCAATTCAGTCATATCTGATGACTCTATTCTGCCTTTTAATAGGAGTTTACCACTTTTTTTGTGTTTTTTATACCTTCAGTTTCTATGGCACCAACTTGATGTTTATTGAATGCTTTCTTTTTTTAACACACAACCGAGTTCTCTGACTTATTTAAGTTTAGATGTGCTCACACTCAAGAAGCAACACGCTTGACTCTTGGGCAAGAGTTCAGTGGTTATACCATACAAGTTTGCTGCTTTCACCTCAACCTCTTTGTGGGGTTCATCTTTAAATGTTTTATCTTTTTATTTATCAGAGAAGTAATTTTAGTTATTTAAACTTTGGTCACACTAAATTGGTGTGGCCTTGTGGAATAGTCAATTTTGGATGTTGATCCAGAGTTCACCTATAGGACACTGTAATTTTTGAACTAGGGGTGCTCACGGGTTGGGTTGATCATGTTGAAGGCATTTGAACAACCCAACCAAATGTCGACGGTTTGGGAATTTTTCAACCCAGCCCAACCGAAACAAAAGTGCAACCCAACCGAATGCAACCCGTTCAGGTTGGTCAGTTTGATCGGGTTGGTCGGGTTGTGTTGAACAATGTAAAAACAACATTAACATAAAATAAGAAAACATTTCTTTGAAATACAACCGTTCAAAAGAATATATGAGTTCATGGAATATTTAGGTACTACATATAACTTTCGAATTATACCATCTTATGAATTCTATATCAAGTTGTTTTGGGTAACATATTCATAATAAAAACAAATACAAATAACTTTAAAGAAGTCACTAAAACATTTATTTGGTTATCGGGTTGGTCGGGACGTCGGGTTACTTTGTGCATAACCCGATATCAACCCAATAGATTCGGGTTACCTAAAATTTGTATCGATTATATATCTGGTTTTTTCGGGTTGATATTTTTCGGGGGTTTTCGGGATGGGTTGATCGGGTTAGTTAGTTTTTTTTAGCATCCCTATTTCGAACAAATGTGGATTCAGTTGTTTATTTTATTGTGGTTGTATCCTCAACAAATTATAGATCTTATATGGAATCAGGTGTTGTTAAAGGGGAGTCCATATATATTCCTTTTCCAAACGAGCATAATCATATCAATTAGATAAGGAATATGCAAATTACTACCGGAACATGACTGCCTTTATCAATCCATATTCATTTCAAAGAGGAGGGTTAAGAACTTTTATGAACTATGGAAACAGTAACAAAGGGATGAACAGATCGATGCTCTACATGCTAACTGCTGGCAAGAAAGCTTTTGCAAATGGTGGGGTAACCGAAGATCAAATGGATGAGCTAGATAAATCTAGATGTAGAGTTTTGATTGGCTCTACTATGAAGATACAGATACTTTTAGACAGCTCTGCATGATAAGTGACATGAAAGAAGACCTTTTGTTCTCTTTTAGACATTGTATGGTCAAATTTCTTATCTGTGGTTTACACACACATATATATATATAGAGGAAAGTTCAAATGTGAACCCCTATATATATATATATATTTAATATTTGCAGTTGCTTATAGTTGCTACCATATTGCTTTGTTTAAATCCATGCTATTACTAACTTGTTCCATTTTGATGCTAGAGTGATATAACTATATTTGTATATGATATGCTCCCTAAAATTTTGCAGCCTCCTTTGACCGTCTCAAGCATTGATGCGGTCTTGCTGTCGCCCACCGGTTACGGACCTGGCTGGAAGCCTGGAACTACCATAGCTCTGCATTGCCAACACCCATGGTGACCACTCTCTTTCTCAGCCTCACCTCTCAATTCTTACAGGTTAGGGACTTAGGATTTCAATTTTCAGATTATGTTTTTAATTTTTGAAACTTTGAAATTGTTATGTGATCTCTTTAGATTTAGAATGAGGTTTTGTTCAAGAAACTTGAACCACTTCCTCGAATTGGCACTTTCAGTTGTGATTGAATGATTGAATCACTTTGTTGAATCAGCTTTTTAGCTACTGCATTGATGAATTTGTCTTTGACTCTTTGTGATTTCAAAGATTGGGTGATATTGGTAGTAGCAACTGGATTGGATTTGTTTCAACCGATAGTAAAAAGTTTGCTTCTGAGGTAATGATTACATGTAAATGGTTACTATGTAGCATTTGGATCCAACTTCATTTCCCATACATATGCAAGTTATTCATTTTTGTATAGGATGCAATTTGCATATATTTAGGTAATTCCATAATGTCCCCATGGACGTTTTCCTTTTTTCTGGTGTTTCTATACGACAACCTTTCTATTGTCTCTGTCGTAATGAGGATGAAACGTCTAAGATCTTGGTACATCTAAGCTTTAGGGACTCAAAACTCAATTGTATGTTTTTTTTTACTTGGTATGAAATGAAATGAGTAGCTATTGTTGTATTTTTTGAGTTTGTAATTAATTTGCAATGGGTGTACAGGAGCAACAAATGGCGATGTTGGGTCATCGTTACACAAACCTCCATAAGGAATTGAATCGGTACATCCCAATAGTGGTTGCGTTTGGTTCTAAGATGGGAATGTTGCTTGCAGACTTGCAGTTACAATCATATATCAATATTTTTACGAAAGAGAAAGCCAGCGAACTAGGCTTGTTTCGTGGGCAGGGGGCCGTCTAAGGACGGCCGAGACCCTACCTAGTATATCTTATAAAATTGGAGTAGGGTTTAAAAGGGCGCTTATGTCATCACGCATAGGCGCGTCTAATGCCTCTTTTGCTCACTCGCAGTGCACACGTTTTCTTCTCTTCCAGACACGTAGCCGGTCTCTCTTCCCCGTCATCACCATCTACAGATACCACTTCATCCCCTCTCCATGCTCTTCCAATTTCTCCGTTTTCGCTGTATCTCCGCCGCCGGCCAACCGAGCCCCAGCCGATGACACTTCTTCTTCTTCCTCCGCCAACTTCACTGCCCTTCTTATCCATGACAGCTTTCAATCAGATGTTTTTTTGTTGTCTCAATTGCTAATTTATGGGTCTCATCATGCCACATCTTCGACAGAACCCTAAAGGTCAGTCTGATTTTGAAGTACTCGAATCAAATGATTTGTCCCTTCTTCCTTCCAATCACTCATAACCATTAGTATTTCCCTCCTTTGGGATTTTGTATGTTGTTTTTATTCTTATTTATTAAACTTGATGGCAGCCATAAATATACAATTTGCGATCATGGACATAAAAGAGGAAACCCCTTCTATAGGTGGTGTTGTGTATACGTGTGTTGATGGTAGCCATAAATATACACACATAGCTATCTTTGCAGCATTTGCTCTAATCATCTCTCAAGAGGTTGTTTGTTTGTGGCTTAATGGTGTGGAAAGGTTATTCACACGGCCATATAAGAGTCTTTTTTTATATGGCTTATATAACTTGAATTGGCTTATATACTTGAATTGGCTTAGTAGACTCAGGGTTTGGTTGGTTGGTTTCCCATTAAATCCTATATGGATAAAGTTGTGTGTATGAACTAATTTGTCTATATAGACTAAGAAGACTTTTGTTTGATTGGATTTTTCCGAAATGGAAGCAACATGAATTTTAATTGGGATGGGCAGGTTTAAAAAGTACTTGGCTTTTTCTGCATAAAGCTCCCCCTACTTAAAAGCTTACAGAGGAAACTACTTTATACATCATTAAGCCCCTAACAAACAGTCATATCCAAATTAGCTAGGAGTCCCATTATCCAAGACCTCTAGCTATGTTGATTCATTAAGCTTATTCAACATAACAAACTAACAATAAGTTAGTGTAATTCATCTAGACAACTTCTTCCAAACAAAGTTTAATGTAAAAACAAACAAACACCACTTTTAGTATTATACTAATTTCAGCTTTCTATTTAATCTACATGACTTTATCTACTTTGAGAAAGCCAGTTAACCTGAGCTTCCAGCAGATGGTTTTGAACAATTTCTCGAGTTCCATAACCAAATTGCTCAAGCCATATCCGAACATGGTCTTAATCAAATTAGCCAAAGAAGTCGGCACCCAAATCTTCCGCGATATGACGAACAAAAACACTTCCAAAAGAAGAGTAAGAAGTGATCAGAAGTCGACAATCTTGGGGAAACACTTGAGATCAAATGCTAACCTAAAGGGTAAAACGGGAACATGTGACGTCTTGTGGCGGTCTGAATGGTATGATTAAGGTAGGGAAGCAGATTGAGATAGAGGCTGGAAACTGGTTCATTGAGTTCCTTGGAGAAAGTGTTGGAAAAAGATATGAAAAAATCAAAAAATGATGCTAAGAAAATACCTGAATGAGTATTTTGTTGTTGCAGGTAAAGCATGGAATTAATCAGTCATGTGTACTCCCCCTCGCATGTATCAGGCTTCCAATCGTCTTTAAACTTACTTGTGAGCTTTGCACATGTGAATCCTGACTGATATTGTTTTTTATGCTTTCAACTTGCACAAGGTGGCACTACTGTAGGGACATGATTGAACACAAGGTGGCACTGTTGTAGCTATCTGATCTATAGCTTGACAACTGGTTAGAAATGTTTATTCCGTCTCCCAACACCACCTATTATAACCTAAAATAAGCTTTATAGAGGCTAGAACAAGTTTGTCTAGGAAAAGTGTATGCTCATATGGTTTGGTTCGACTCAGGAAATTTAATCAAGTTTTTCAACGAGTTGAGTCGAACATTGGTATTAGAGAGCTCGACTTGTAAGTTAAACGAGCTTTATTCTGTTTCAAGATCAACTCTAACTAGAGAATTATTAAGCTTAAGTTTGAGTAACTCATTAACACCCTACTCATGCCGACATCATTATCTTTACGTTATCTTCCTCACATTATGTTATCAGGCTGCACATGATGCTTTTGTTGAAGCTGGTGGAGCCCTAAACACAATTGCTACATCTCTTGTGGAGATCGCTAATGACATATGCTTCCTAGGAAGGTACACAAGTTGCACATTTGTTATCTGCTTTATTTTTATGCTCACCCGAAATTAATCTTTTGGCCTTTCAATGGTCCATGTTGCTTCAGACATACCTTTTACCGTAATTTATGGGAAGTGTTTGGTATCAGACATACCTTCCATTCCTCTTTAATTTCATTATCCAAAGATGAATTGTGACTCAAATTTTCCTATAATTGTTTCTCAATTCCTTTACGCCTTGCTGTTTATTGAGATTTAGATTCAATTCTACTAGGTTTTAAGTAATTGTTTTATTGATTAATTCGGAAGTTCAGCAATTTCATCTAATTTGTTTATGTAAGGCTTTAGGTTGTTAGTAAATTGGTACTTAGGAACCACATAACAACAGTATTGTTCATCAAAACAGCCTCTGTGTGTAATCTTTGATTTGCAGCCGAGGCATTCTGAAAGTAGGTTTACCCTTTACCCCCTGCCATGGACAGTTCTGTGACCACGTGTCATATTGCATCTGAAAATCCATCCGAATTTGGTGTTGTTTTGGAAGTTTCTGAATAACGATAAACATCTATGGTAAGATGAGTAAGAGAGATGATATGGTAACAATATCATTTGAATAATAACAAGGTAGGAGTGAATAACTATAGGGGATTAGTAGTGATTGTTGAATTCAAACTATGGAAAATTATGGTAGAAGAATTATATGTTGAAGTTTTCTATTGTGGAATTTTGTTTTTGAATCACCATTTCTTTCATTTTCGTGGAGGGTTCATTTTAATTATTTGTTTTTACCATCCATCCTCCATTTTCCTTGCACATTCATATTTTATCTAAATATCCTTGGATTCTATAGATTCTTGGAAGTAAGATTTGTATGATTTTTTTTAATATAAATTAAGTTTACATTAATCTTTTTGGATCTAAAAAGTAAGATTTGTATGAAAAAAAATACTAATATATATATATATATTAAGTTACATTAAGCCTTTGGATCTTGTTATTTGTTGTTGTAAATAGCAGGCACATATGTTGATCTTTGGCATTTATAGTATGACTTATTGACCAATACCACTAAGGTAGCGTTTGGTTCGTGGAATGGAATTCGGTGGAATTGGAATTCGTCAAGGAATTTGACTTTGAAGGAATTGGAATTGGAATTTTATGGAATTTGACCACACATTTTGGTCGTGTTTGGTTGGATGGAATTGGAATTGGAATTGGAATAAAAATGTAAAAAGTAAGGTGAGCAAAAACCAAAATTGAACCGAACCGAAAAATCGAAACCGTAACGAACCGAGTCGAAAACCGAAATCGGTTTGATATCAGTTATACCAAACCGAACTGATATCGAACCGAGTCGAAAACTGAAATCGGTTCGATATCGGTTATGGTTTCCATCTCGACCGGAAAAAAACTGAACCGGGCCGAAAACCAAAATCGGTTCTATTTCGGTTTTGGTTTCCATCTCGGCGGAGAAAAACCGAGCCGAGCCGAAAACCGAAATCGGTTCGATTTTATTTTTGGTTTGCATCTCGACCGGGAAAAGCTGAGCCGAGTCGAGCCGAAAACCGTAATCGGTTCAATTTGGGTTTTGGTTTCCATCTCAGCCGGGAAAAACCAATCCGAATCGAACCGAACCGAAAACGGTTCGATTTCGGTTTTGATTTCCATCTCGACCGGAAAAATCGAACCGAACATACTTGGTTTCCCAAATACCAAACCGCTTTATATATATATATAATTTGTTTATTTAATTATATATATATATATATATAATTTAATTAATAAAAAACCGAGACCGGACCGCACCGAGAAAAGATTTGGAATGAGAGAATGATGGATGGAGATGGGAAAGCCGTAGATGGAGAAAACGAGAGGCAGGAGGAATAATTCCAATGAATTCCAAGGGATATGGCTTGGAATGGCAAATTCCTTGATTTAAGGAATTTGAAGGAATTGGAAGGATTCCTTAGCTTTCATTCCGCGAACCAAACAACAGCGTGGAATTTGGTCAATGGAATTTGTCATTCCAAATCCTTCGAATTCCATCCTGTTAGGGTTAAAAATATAGTTGTATTCAAGTTTGAGTTTAGATTTGTATTAGTTGTAAAGTTGAGGGGAGCTTAGTGTAAATACCCTAGGGGTATAAAAGCTTTTGTGTTAGTTGAGAATTTAGAGAATTGAGAGTTACGTAATTGTCAGATCTAGAGTTTGATAGAGGAGAGAGAAAGTTGAGAGTGTATATTGTGTTCATATTGTTCATATCAATAAAAGTGAGATTTGTGATTGAAATTGTAGCTTCTTAATCATGGTGGATTGATATTCAGATCTATCAAGTGGTATCAGAGCTATTCAGATCTATCAAGTGGTATCAGAGCAGGAGATCAGTGAAATTGTTGAAGATTTGAAGGTAATTTCATGGATTTTTGAAGTTTGGAGCAAAAATGGTGAAATTTTGATTTGGAGCTTGAAGATTTTGAAGATTTGAAGATTTGGATGTAGTTTGATGTTATTTTGTTGTTAGATTTGAGTTTTTAGTGTTTAATTGTGAAGATTTGATGAATTTTGAGCCTAAAATGAAGGATTTTCGAGGTTTTGTTCGAAGTTCATCAATGGAGGTTCGTCAATGGAGGTTTGGAGAAGAAGTTGTTATGTCTCGAGTGTATTTTTGAATTTTCGGGTCTCAGTTTGCTATCTCGAGCATATTTTTCAAATTTTTGAGCATATTTTTTCAAATTTTTGTTATTTCGAGTCGTATCTCGAGTCTGACGCGTGTCTGACGCGTAAGAAAAGTCATTTCGAGTCATCTCGTGTGTTATCTCGAGTGTCCTTTTTGTCTTTGAGTGAGGGAACATGTTGTCATCTCGAGTGTGTCAGAACCATACAAAAGGCATTTCGAGTGTTTCTTCAAAAGGCGTGTAAGAAAAAGTCAGCGTGTCAACATCTCGAGTGTGTGTGGGGTAAACGTCTCGTGTGTGTCTCGTGATCAGTATCTCAAGAGGTATTAAATAGTGGTCAAAAGGCGTCAGAAACGGTCAACTCGAGTCAACAGCAGCTGTCATCTCGAGTGACGTACGCGTGAAGAAAGTGCATCAGGTCTACAACTCGTGAAGCGCGTGAAAAAGGCAACTCGAGACGCGTGCGTGGTCATTAAAAGCTGTCAGTGTGGTCAACATCAACAAACCATCTCGTCAGTCATCTCGACAGGTGCGTCAGCAGTGCGTCAGGCGCGTGGGGGACAGCCTCGAGACGCGTGTGTGGACTGTAAGTGCATAAGGACAAGAGAGTCAAGGTCTTCAGGCGCGTGGACTTCATTTCATGGCGCGTAAACGCGCGTGTCTCGTATCTCGAGCGCGTGAAGCGCGTCTGGTCTCATCTCGAGTCGCGTGAGAGAGCGTGTGCTTGCATCTCGAGTTGTCAGCAAGTCAGAAATCATCTCGAGGCGCGTAGGAAGCTTTTAAACGCGTTTTTTTGAGTACATCAGTACTTATCTCGAGTGTGTGAGCGTGTTTCTTAGTATCTTGAGTGTATCTCGAGTGTATCTCGAGTGGGTGCGTATTT
This sequence comes from Centaurea solstitialis, assembly GCA_030169165.1. Taxonomy (NCBI): domain Eukaryota; kingdom Viridiplantae; phylum Streptophyta; class Magnoliopsida; order Asterales; family Asteraceae; genus Centaurea; species Centaurea solstitialis. The sequence continues at coordinate 86,725,595 of CM058042.1, forward strand.
TGAGCTTATTTTACGTATTTTGAGCGTATTTTGGCGCGTGGATACCGTATTTCGAGCTATTTTTCAGTATTTCGAGTCTTGTGTTTTATTTTTTTGAATATTTTTCAAGATATCTCGAGAGTAGTGTTATTTTTGAGTATTTTTCAATATGTCTCGAACCATATTAATTTTTGAGTGAATTTTGACTTTTATAATTCGAGCCATATTATTTTTTTTAGTCTTCGAGTATCTCGAGTCATTCTATTGTTTTTGTGTGAGTTTTATTTTGGTTTTATTGTTTTCATTTTATTTTTTACCAAGTCTCGAGTCTTTGTGATTTTTGGAGAGAAAATTTTTCTAATTTTCCGATTTTACAAGATTTTAATTTTTCTGAATATACTCTGCATTACTGACTATCAGTTGTTTTTAGTGTTTCAGATTATTTGACTTTGCTTCAGGTTTTTCAAGGACGACCGTTCGGTGATTTTTCAACAATTTCAGATTTAATCATCTACTGATCAAAAGATTCGTACAATTCACCATGACAACGAGAGAAGCGTTAGCGATTGGTTCCGATACCAAACCACCAGTTCTTTTCAGAGGCGATTACAATATGTGGAGAGATCGATTTTTGGATTTCATTGACCAACAAGATTTGGGAGAGTACATTCGGTTATCGCTAAAAGAAGGTCCAAAAGTGTTTACTGAGGAAAAACCGGCACAACCTGATTCTGATCCTCCAGTTGCCGCTCACACTGTTCTCAAAAAGTTTGAGGATATGACTGTTGAAGAGAAAAACAGACATAAAGCCGATAAATTGGCTAAATCGTTCATGTTATTGGGTCTTCCGAATGACATCTATTTTACAATTGACAGTCATAATTCCACGGGCAAGGAAATGTGGGATCAGATTGAGAAACAGATGCTCGGTACAAGTGTTGGTACTCAGATGAAAGTAACGAACATCATCAAACGATACGAGCAGTTCAAGGCAAGAGACGAGGAAAAGTTAGATGAAACCTATTAAAGGTTCTGCAATTTGCTGAATGAGTTACGGAAGAATGGCATCACTAAGACGAAGATTGAGAACAACGTCAAGTTTCTCACTAATCTTCAACCTGTCTGGAAGATTTATTCCAACTCTGTCTTTCAGAACAAGTCTTTAGCTGACATAGATATTCATGTTGTGTATGAGATCTTGAAACAGAGTCAAGATGATGTTCAAGATGCTTTGGATGCAAAGATGAAATCTGAGAAAGAAAAGGCAGATACTTTAGCTTTAATGGCTGATAAAAGAGGGAAACAGGTCGTTCACAGGTCAAGAGCAAGAAGTGATTCTTCCGACACTCCGGAAGTAAGCAGTGATTCGGATGTTGATGTTGCTGAATTTAAACAAGCAATGGCTATGATGACGAAAGCTTTTCAAAGGAGATTCTATAGACAACCGTCTTCCAACAAGCAACGTTATTCATCTACCTCTCGGAAGTCTGAGTACAGAGGTAGACATGATGACAAGAGGAGTGATAAGAAGACTGATTCAGGAAGATATTATGAGAAAGGAAAATTTGAGGAGAAAAAGAAGTTTGGAGAGAAACGAATAGAAGAGAATGATGAGAAAAAGATTGATGAAGTTCAAAAGTGCTTTAAATGTGGAAAGCCAGGTCATTTTGCGAGAGAGTGTCCGAATGCTGGAGTCAAAGATTATTCGTACTACAGTCATAAAGCTTCTTTGGCAAAGAAGAAGGAATCTGGAAAAGCTTTACTTGCTGAAGAAGATCATTGGTTAAATGCCACTGATGATGAATCTGATGATGCCGTTTGCATGATGGTTAAAGCTTTTATGTCAAAGATGGTTCCTAAGAGTGGACGAAAGACTGATTTTTCTTTGAGGCGTTGTAATCCTCATGACTCGGATGATTCTCTTGCTGATTCTCTTGATGATTGGTTTGTTGATTCTTCTGATGATTCAGTGGGCATAATGGATGATTCAGTTAGTTCCGACGATGAAGCGATAGAGGTTATCAATGTGTCTGATGGTTCTGAAGGTGATGATGAGACCGAGGATGTGGTGATAGGCTCAGATTCAGAGGATGAAGATTCTTCAGCTAGAAAACAACTTTGCTTGATGGCAAATCCAGACGATCATTCTTCTGAGGATGAATCCGAGGTACGTCTTAATCCTTATGTAGAGTTTGAATCTTACATTAAGTCTTTAAATGAAAACATGGCAAATCTTAAGAAGAAGTTAAAGGATCAAATATTGCTCACAGATAAATGGGAAGCTCGTTCTAAACAGAATGATGCTTTAATAGTTGAGCTTTCCGACAAAAATGCTCAAAATGAACATCTTGTGCAATATTTGATGAAAGAAAATGAAAAGTTCTTGGAACAATCTGTCATTTCTGATAATAAGCAAAAAGCTAAATTGTCTGAAATTTCAGATAAACTTTCTGTTAAGGAAAAGGAGTATAATGACATTCAAACAAAACTTTCTGCACTTTCTGAAGAAAAAGAAGTTTTACTTGGGCATATTAAAAAGGTTGAAACCATGCTTTTAAAAAGAGGACAGACTGATCAAACAATTTTTCTAAATAAACCAAAAGAGTTCAAAGCTTATAATGTTAGAGAAGGTTTGGGATTTGAAAATCCACATTACTTGAAACGTGCAATCAGATTTGTTCCTACACTTTATGATACTATCTATTTTAATCTGGACAAGAAGTATAGAATGCGTTTTACAAGATCATCTGAGGAAGTTGAAGCTGAACATGATAAACGTAGAAAGCAAAAAGATAATGTTCAAATTCCTTTCAACTATGCACGTCTGAATGACAGTTATAGTAAAAGGGAAATTTCATTATCTGATGATTATATCAGAAGTTATTCAGAAGAGGAATGTAAACAGTTCAAATCTGATGATTCTCCGGTTGATAACAGTAAATTTTACGAATTTCGGTACTATAAGACTCTTAAAGATCTTGAGGATGAAAGAAGAATGAATTTTTCTGAAAAAGATCAAATGCTTTGTAAAATTTCTGATCTTCAAAAACAAGTTTTCAAATTAAAAGGAGAATTGCAGAAATTTTCAAATACAAGTTCCTCTGTACCTAAAAGTTCAAATACTTCTGACATTTCAATTGTTTGTGCTTCGACTAATTCAGAAGATAGTGTAAAATCTGAGAATGCATTTCAACTCTCTACCATTGTAAATTCTAAATGTTGTGTGTGTTCAGCTAAAAAGTTTGTTGAGTCTGAAGCTGTTTCTAAAGTAAAGTCACTTGAGTTAAGAAATGCTCAACTTTCAAATCAAATTTCAGATTTTGAGCAACTTCTTATTCTTGAAAGACACAATTTTGAGAAAGAACGAAAAGTTTTTCAAGAAAACATTCTTGATCTTTCCTCCAAGATTTCTGATTTAACAATTAAGATGGATTTCGAGAGACAACAATTTGAATCAGTGAGTAAATCTTTTGAAGAGAAATCTTTAGAACTTCGAAACCAGATTGTTGCTTGCAAAATCAGATATCTGATGAAAGGAATCAATTCAAAAGGAAAGAACAAGTCTTGAAAACTGAAAAGAAAGCTTTAGAACAAATGATTGTTGCACATCAGAAAGAACCTGTTGTGGAAACAGATTGTGAAAAACAGAAGGAGTTCTTTCAATGTGAGATAAAAAGACTTACACGTCAGTTAGCTGAATTCTCAACAAAAGCAATGACTTCTATGGTGAATGAAAATAAAAAGTTTGATTCGTCTAGTCAGTCTGAAAAAGAAAAAGCAAAGCATGTTTCTAATGATAAACCAAAAATGCATGAAGGTCAATCTTCTTCATCTAATTCAAAGCCCATACAAAGGAATTTTTCTGAGGATACTAATAAACCAAAGGATATATTCGTTCAGTATTCACAGAATTCAAAACAGAAAGTGAATATTCCACGAAAGAATGGTTATTATTCTTCTTTTACTAATTCAAGTGCGTCTGATTTTTCAGATAATTTTCACAGAAGACAAGTAAAACAAGTTTGGAGGAGGAAGGAGTTCACAAATTCATGTAGCCCTACTTCTAGTAGTAGTAATACCAAAGTCATGATGTACGAAACAATGTTGCTTTTTCATACAATAATCGTGTATCTTTTCCACGAAATTTTCCAATAAAGCAATTTGTTGATATGCGTCGTGATAAATTTTGTTGTTCAAATTGTGGCTTGCATGATTTTGTTAACAATAGTGCTTTTCATGACTATAATCCTTATCTCTATAAGAAAAGACCGTGGATCTCAATTGCACATAAATCTTCTAACCCCTTAGGACCCAAATTGCGTTGGGTACCTAAAGTGAACTAGTTGGTTTTGCAGAATCGTCATGTGTGGTATCTTGATTCTGGTTGTTCGAAACACATGACGGGACGTAAGGAGATTTTGCATAATTTCAAACCAAAGTTTTGTGGTTCAGTTCAGTTTGGTAATGAGCAGTATGCTCCGATTGTTGGATATGGTGATGTGATTCAAGACAAAGTCACGATTAAGAAAGTCTCGTTGGTTGAGGGCTTAGGACATAATTTGTTTAGCATTGGTCAGTTTTGCGATAAAGATCTCGAAGTTGGTTTCAAGAAGAGACGATGTGTTGTTAAGACTGAGGCTGGAAAGGAGTTACTTGTTGGAACCCCAAGGCGTAATCTGTATAAGATTGATTTGAGAGATGTTAAAGCTAAGAATACTCTTTGTTTGTTATCAAAGGCTTCTAATCAACAAAGTATTTTGTGGCATAGGAGACTGTCACATCTGAATTTCAAAGGTTTGAATAAGTTGGTGATTGGAAACTTAGCTATTGGTATTCCTGATCTGAGATTTCAACAAGATCATCTTTGTTCCGCTTGTCAATTAGGAAAGATGAAACGAGTTTCGCACAAGTCAAAGATTGAGCATGGAACGGAAAAGCCGTTACAATTGATACACATGGATTTGTGTGGCCCGATGCGCGTTCAGAGTATTAATGGCAAGAAGTATGTTCTCGTTATGGTTGATGATTTCTCAAGATATACATGGGTAAAGTTCTTACGCTCTAAGGATGAAGCACCAGAGATTATCATTTCTGTTCTGAAAGAGGTTCAAGTGAACTTACAGTCACAGGTTCAGAAAATTCGTTCTGATCATGGAACTGAATTCAAGAACAAAGTCCTTGGTGGTTACTTAGAGTCGGTTGGTATCAAACATACTTTCGCCGCAGTTCGTACACCACAACAAAATGGTGTTGTTGAACGTCGAAACAGAACTTTGGTAGAAGCAGCTAGAACGATGCTTGCATATTCCAAGTTACCAATGTTTTTGTGGGCTGAAGCGGTTGATACGGCATGTTATACTCAGAATCGTTCCATTGTAAACAACAGGTTTGGTAAAACACCATATGAGCTTATTAATAATCAAGTACCTAACATAGGGCATTTTAGAGTATTTGGTTGCAGGTGTTTTGTGCTGAATGATAGAGAGGAAAGACACAAGCTTCAAGCGAAATCAGATGAAGCAATTTTTATTGGTTATTCAAAGAACTCGATAGCATATCGTGTGTATAACAAGCAAACTAAGATGGTGATTGAAAGTTCGAATGTTAAGTTTGATCCATATGCTGAAATGGCTTCTGAACATGACAGTTCAGAACCCGGTTTAACTGGTGTTTTAGCGGTCAATTTGGTTAATCCAGATCATGTTACTCCAACAAAGCAACAGGATGGAGCGTCAACGTCTACAAACAATCTTTCTGACTTGGATTTATTGTTTGAAAATTTTTATTATGAATATTTTGGTTCCTCATCGTCCGGTTCAACAACTAATAACAATTCGTCTGATATTCACAGGGAAACAACAGTGAATGTTCAGGAACCAGTTTCTATTTCTGGTCCGACGACTTCAACTATCTCGGAAGATACATCAAGTGTAGAAAGTCTTCAAGTTCAGACTGCGATTATTCCGATTCCCGAGAATCAAGAGCTTACCCCCATTGTTGATAGTTCCCAAATTCAAGAGGCAGATATTGGTTCAAGTGAAGATATATCGGATCCGATTCCAATTCGAATGGAATCCACATTTGATGATTATTCTGAAGATTTACAAATTGTTCCTTCATTTGAATCTTTGCAGGAAGTTCCTATAAGTTCATATACTGATTCTAGTTATGATCTTCAATTGTACAGGCCTCTCCCTCATACAACTAAGTGGACACGAGATCATCCACTTCATCAAATAATTGGTGATCCGAATGCTCCAGTACAAACACGATCGGCGACTGCAAATGAATGTTTGTTTGCTGCATTTTTGAGCAATGTTGAACCATTGAAAGTTACTGATGCTCTTGCAGATCCAGATTGGTTCATGGCTATGCAAGAGGAGATCAATCAGTTTGTGAGATTAAAAGTCTGGAGACTCGTACCTCGACCTGAAGGAAAATCCATCATTGATACAAAATGGATTTTTAAGAACAAGAAAGATGAGGATAACATTGTTGTTCGAAACAAGGCACGGTTAGTTGCCAAAGGATACAGATAACAAGAAGGAATCGACTACAATGAGACATTTGCTCCGGTAGCTCGTATTGAGGCTATCAGGATGTTTCTAGCTTATGCGGCACACAAAGACTTCACCGTCTATCAAATGGACGTGAAGACAGCATTTCTAAATGGCGTATTGAAAGAGGAGGTATATGTTTCACAACCAGAAGGGTTTGTTGATCAAGATCATCCTGATCATGTCTATATTCTCGATAAGGCATTATATGGTTTGAAACAAGCACCGCGGGCATGGTATGATTCTTTATCTCAGTTTCTTGTTGAGTCTGGCTATTCCAAAGGTAAAATCGACAAAACTTTGTTCATTAAACGTGAAGGCGAGCATATAATGTTGGTACAAATTTATGTAGATGACATTATTTTTGGGTCTACTTGTCCTAATTTTTGTGACACTTTTTCTAAACTCATGATGACTCAGTATGAGATGTCGATGATGGGAGAATTAAATTTCTTTCTTGGTTTACAAGTTAAACAATTATCGGCTGGCATTTTCATTAATCAAGCAAAATACATAAAAGATATTTTAAAGAAATATAACTTGGAAAATGCTAAGATTATGAAAACACCGATGTCACCAAGTTGTGCACTAGATTCTGATCCTGATGGAACAGCTGTCGATGTGACAACTTATCGAGGCATGATTGGTTCTTTAATGTACTTAACTGCAAGTCGACCTGATATAATGTTTTCGACATGTCTTTGTGCTCGTTATCAGTCAAAGCCTAAAGTTTCTCATCTTAAAGCGGTCAAACGTATTTTTCGATATCTGAAAGGTACTATTAATCTTGGTATCTGGTATCCTAAAGGTTCAGGATATGAGTTGACAGGTTATACTGACGCGGATCATGGAGGATGCAAGTTAGATAGAAAGAGCACGTCAGGACATATACAGTTTTTGGGAGATAAGCTTGTTAGCTGGGCATCTAAGAAGCAGAATTGTGTTTCACTTTCAACGGCCGAAGCTGAATATGTGGCTGCTGCAAGTTGTTGTTCTCAGATTATTTGGATGCGTACCCAGTTACGAGACTACGGATTCAAGTTTGATAAGATCCCGATTTACTGTGATTCAAAGAGCGCAATTGCTATTTCTTGCAATCCAGTCCAACACACGAAGACCAAACACATCGATATCAGGTATCATTTTATTAAAGATCATGTAGAGAAAGGTACAATAGAACTTTATTTTGTAAATACTGAATTTCAGTTAGCAGACTTGTTTACTAAAGCTTTGGATGAAAAGAGGTTTAACTTTCTTATCACCAAGCTTGGTATGCGAACTCTGAAAACTTGAAATAGTATTTTCAAACTTTATTTCTTTGTATATTTTCTTTCTACATTTGTTTTTCTTTTTCAATTTAAATAAAGTGTGTTTCTTTGTTTGAGGGGGAGTCAATATATAAATAATTCAAAAAGAGGTCATTCAAGTTTTGGTACAAGATATTTTTGAGGGGGAGCTACTAACTACAGAGGATTCATTTTACATGAATACCAGATTCTATTATCTGTTTTTTAGGTAATTCACATTTCGAGGGGGAGCTTATATGTATATATATAGTTTGGTATAATCACATATTTGAAAGATGAACAACTTTCGAGTATGAAAACTGTTTTTCATAATTGTTCAAATCACTTCTCTATTCTCCAAGTTTTTCATGAATCTAGAAGTGAATTTTAAATGTTTTCATATTGAGGAATTGATGCATGTTTTTTAAACCGTGTGTTTCCAAAGATTAATACTTGTGTATTATCTTTTCTTATACTGTTTAAGTATTCATACACACCGGTTTATGTTTTTCTTGTTTAGTTATTACCATGTCTCTAAAGCGATCTAATTCTTCGATGGTAATACACCCGTTTGATATTCCAATTTGCGTCTAAGCGTTCGTTTGATCAGTCCGATACATCTTGTTTCATAAACATATATCTGTATATCGTTCATATAGATATTTTTCCTATCTTTTTGAATCATTCCTTTTGATCATACCATCTGATGAAACAGTTTTTTCTCAAACAATTCTTTGTTTTTCATGTGCATTCAGTGTATATAATTGTTTGGCGATATATTTTTGCTCATGTATTGTTTCTATACATCTTTTGAGCAAACTTTATCAAAGGCTATATGATTCAACCGATGAATCATCGATTTTGCATGTTTAGGAAACATATTTCACGGGGAGTGAGGTTATTAAACTTCTATGGACTGCCAGCGCCGGTAGCCCTACCCAAGAAGTTATCCTTGAGAGAAATGAGGGGTGAAGGGTCTCAATCAAAGAGTGGGGGAGATAACTCATCCGGTTGGGTTATTCTCATAGAGTTAGAGCGGAATAATGAAATCAGAGAGCTTGGTTAGAAGTGAGGAAGATTAAAAGAATTGGAGGGTGTGAGAACAGAGTTAAAAGAAAATTAAAACTCTGCACCAACCATTTCTAAGCCGGGCAACCACATAATCTATCGGTTCACGTTCTTTGGTGACTGATATTGAATCAAGGCAAAGCCCAATGCTGACTCTCGTTTAAACCCCACCAGCTACTCATTTTCTTCTCAACAAGAAAATGTTTCATTTTTGCACGGGGACGCAGCTTATAATCTATCAGATTTTCATTCGGAAAGTCGATATTGAAAAAGAAGGAAGCTGCCCTGCCTTCGAACTTCGTTTCTTGCACATCGAGTCAGTGAATATGTTTTTCACTATTTTGAGCCTTTTAAAGCATTTTATGCTAATTCTTTCAACACTTTGCACACAAGGAATTTGTTTCTTTGTCAGAACATTCATAGAAATACACCGGTATTTCAATGATTGAATGGAAGTCCTGGGGGGTGAACGTCAATAAAGCCCTTTCTACAGTACATCCGTTGTACTAAGTGGCTTTGTGCTACTTACAGGCATTTTAACTGTTTCATGTGTTGTTTCAGGGTTACCACTCTATGTCTGAATTTGAAAAGATTCGGATTCATGTGTTGTTTCAGGGTTACCACTCTATGTCTGAATTTGAAAAGATTCGGATATTTTTTTTGGAATTGACGGATGGTTTACATTTTTGGATGGTGATTCGGGTGGAAACGGATAGTGACTGATCAGATTGTTTCTAAAGAATTGGTTGATATGTGGTGTGAAGATTTATCATTTCTACATTTTGATTTGATGATAAAATCATTTTTTCATCAAATAGGGGGAGAAAGAATGTGAAATGGGGAGAAAGAAAGTGATATGATAAAGTCTTGATATGATAAAGAAAGAAAGAGACATTCTTGTGATGTTTGTACATGGTGAAGTGCTTGAGAAATGTTCAAGAAATAATCAAAGTTGGTGAAAGTGTTGGTTATTCAAGTGTGAAGAAAATTGGTTGTTCAAAGTTCAAGTTGAGTTCTGAAGAGATTTTGTGCTTAAGTGGAAGATCAAGATGAAAAGTTTTATCAAGATAATCATGTTGTCAAAGTTTTAATTATTTGAAGACATTGGAGAAAAGTCAAGTGAAGACTGAAGATTTCAAAGATGTTGTTTCTGGATGATGAGATAAGAGTTTGAAGTTTATGGAGAAAAAGAGATGAGTTTATTTTCTGAAGATTGATTGGATGAAAATATCTGAGGATTGATATTGAGGTGGTTATCAGTTGGTAAATTCTGATTCAAGCTGAGCTTATTGAAAGTTGATAATTCAAAGAAGATAATTCGATTTTGCGGATAAAGGGGAGATTGTTTACTTTGAAAAAGGTTGAGAAATTTTTCTGAAGAATGTTGATGATCGTTAAAGTCAAGAGGTTCTCAAGTAAAGTTCATTTGAGAAGTTTTCAAGTTGATTAATTGTATTCCATGAAGATTTCTGATGCTGAAAAGTTTTTGTTCGTTGATGATTTTGACAAAGTGAAGTTTGTGAAGATTGTATATAATTACAAGTTTTTGTGTTAGTTGGTTATTTCCAACTTGAATACAAAGGGGGAGATTGTTAGGGTTAAAAATATAGTTGTATTCAAGTTTGAGTTTAGATTTGTATTAGTTGTAAAGTTGAGGGGAGCTTAGTGTAAATACCCTAGGGGTATAAAAGCTTTTGTGTTAGTTGAGAATTTAGAGAATTGAGAGTTACGTAATTGTCAGATCTAGAGTTTGATAGAGGAGAGAGAAAGTTGAGAGTGTATATTGTGTTCATATTGTTCATATCAATAAAAGTGAGATTTGTGATTGAAATTGTAGCTTCTTAATCATGGTGGATTGATATTCAGATCTATCAAGTGGTATCAGAGCTATTCAGATCTATCACATCCAATTCCGCGAACCAAACGGACCCTAAGTTTAGCACTACAATAAATAGCTATTATGGTTCAATATGAAACTTATATAATTTAACTTTTCTTATATGGATTGCAAATGTGATCATGTAGATGTTATTGCTTCTGGTTTATCTTGCAGCATGTTGCTTCCAATCTTCTCACTTGCTGCGTTTGCCGTTGAGAAGTTTGCATGGACAAAATGTATATTTGAATTTCTAAGTAAATCATTGCAACTGCTAAGATAAAAACATTGTTCATATTTTAGGAGATTTTGAATTTGGGTACTCTTGTTGTTATCACTCTTCATCTTATAATAATTACAAGCACCATTTTGTATCCAGTTTTCATGATTATGAGGTTAGTTTACTGTATCATGTATACTTATAATTGCATCTACAAGGTCTTTGGATTCGAACCCGCGAAAGTTGTAAAATATATGATTAAAAGGGGGACCGGGATTACATGGAGTTACAAAGCACAGGACATATATAAGTTTATTTATTAGATTATTGGTACAGACTCACGATTTAAGAGACATCGTAGTTATATGTAATAGTTTGCCTTTTGGTGATTGGGCTTTAAGGTAATTGAAATCTGGTGACATGAATTCATTTTTGTACAATTGAAGTGGTTTAACAAACTTCGTTTACCAAATTGGCCGATTATGCGGAACAAACTCTAATTGACCTACAATATATCTCAAGAAAATTTCACTCATAATGATGAAACCCCATGATTGGAAATTTGGAATCGAGCAGGTAGCCAGGTACATCTCTTCTTGTTTTTAATTCAATATTTGGCAGCAAGATTAAACTTTTAACTTTTATATCATGTATCAGATTTACTTTGGTGCAAAACTCATATCTGTTTACCATCTATTTATTGGAGGAGTTCTATGAACATAGACTATATCATGTAGAGTAAGATTAGCCATCATAAATTGATTTGCTCTTTAATATTTACAACACATAATTAAGGGATTCGAAGAGTTTGACTTTCTAGGCCAGTAGACACTTTCTATTTTCAATGGTTCATTCATTGGAAGAATTTTTTTTATATATAAATAGTGATCCAACAAATCTTCCCCTAATGAAACTAGGTTGGTATGTTGGTGCCTTTTTTCTCTATTGTTTTTTTGGTAAACAAGCAAGCAGATGAAATCTGATAACTGTTCTTGTGGATAACATTGTAATAGGTTGTATATATTTAAGTTCTTTTCTTCATTTTTGTTTGTTTGAAATGGTTTTTTCCATTTCATCATGAATAAATCCTTCATTACATTTTTACACTGAAGCTCCTTAACAAGTCTAAATTATAGATGTGGAAGATGGTCACAGAATGGATCCGTCATTAGCAAGCTTTCCTGATCACACATGTTTGCTGATTTCTAAGTTTTCTTATCTTTCTTTTCAAGTTCAGTTTGCATGAGAGGATACTCCATTGGTCCATTTGTTTGCACGCAGTCATTGTGGTTGTGGGCGTGATATAGATTCATTTTGTTTATAAGATCATATGACACGTTTCTATTGAATATTTGATAATATGATTTGAGTTTAGGACTTCTAGTTCTGTCTTGAGAAATCCCGACTGCTTTAAACAAATGTTTATGGATTATTAACCTTTAGGGATTAGCTTTGCAAGCAATAAAGCTTGGATCTTTGGAGCATGGCTGGACCTAATATAGATTGGTTAGCAAAGATATTCACAGGTAGCTACCAAAGCGTTTTTAAATTTTGTTGACCAGCAGTCCTTCCAACCGCTGTCAACCATCACCGAACAAGAAGATATACAAGCTTGCCATTTCTGGTAAAGTTGTTTGCAGAAACGGGTTCCCATTCATAAATTCTGTATACAACTATAATATTGTACTTAGTATGACCGTGGGCACGGGCCGTCTAAGGACGGCCGTGACCCACCTAGTATATATATATATGATAAATGATTAAACTAAGGAGTTTCATAGAATCATATCTCGTATCAGTACTTAAACACCATGAGGGGTAAGCTATATAAAAGTTTAATCGTATTTTTAGTTCATTTATATATCACGAAACATATTATAGAACTTTGTCTCACTTAAGGGTTGTTTATTAGACGATAATCTTTGATTAAGTATGAGGAGTATCCAGAAACTTACCTAGTAAACGAAAAGGTAAGGAGCCAATGACTGAGAGTCTTATAACGTAAGTGCGGGAAATGACTTTTGCCCTGTAAATGTTTACCGAGTTTAAAATACTTACTAACAATCTGTTTTCAATACCAAAAATGTTACACGATAAGATAATAAATGTGAATATGTTACAGGTAAACACTTAGCCAATAAAAATCGGTAAACATAACCCAAAGTTCTTGTATTATTTTGTAGCATGCCATAAGGGTCTCTAAATTTTAAAGAAAAAAAAGTAACTTGAATTCAGGGGTTTATAAATTAAAAAGTGTCTACCGTATGTATTTTCAAAGACATCGAACTTTTTATTACATCAATGCCCGTAACATGTTGGGTGATAAAATTGACAAATTTCAAAACTTAAAAGTAGTAATGAATTTTGAAAGTATCATATTTAAATTATGAATAAACAAAAGTATATTACTTTTTATAAAATAAAGGGAAAAGTCAATAAAAAAACCCAACAAACTATATCATTTGAATGTGGTTAGGTCTTTAAACAATTTTTTTGAATAAAAAAGCCATTAAACTTTTTCTTTATGAATGATAAAGTCACTAAACTATTTTTTTGAATGAAAAAACCTTTAAACTTTTTCTTTTGAATAATTAAGTCCTCGAACAATTTCTTTTCGATAAATAAACCATTAAACTTTCAAAAATTAGTTACTTACCCCCTTTTAATAAAAATAAAAAAATTAAATGTAACTAACTATGAAGATTTTAAAGGTAAGATATAACTATGTTAGTTTAAGTTAAAAAAAAAATATAAGTAGCAAATTTTAAAAAATTCAATGATTTATTTGTTGGAAAAAATGTTTAGGGATTTAATCATTCAAAATAAAAAAGTGTAATGGTTTTTTCATTCAAAAAAATAGTTTAGTGACTTAATCATTCAAAGTGAGAAAGTTTAATGGTTTTTTTGTTCAAAAAAATTGTTTAAGAACTTAACCATTCAAAATGAAATAGTTCGTTGGGTTTTTTTAGACTTTTCCCTAAAATAAAAGTACAACTTCGTAACATGTTGGGGGATAAAATTGACAAATTTCAAAACTTAAAGTAGTAATGTATTTTGAAAATATTATATTTAAATTATGAATAAACAAAAGTGTATTACTCTTTATAAAATAAAAGTACAACTTCTTTAATCATTCATTTTAGTAGACGAATAATAAGGTACGCTCTCGAGATTTATTATTGAAAAAAGTTCAGGAATTAAGATGGAATAATTAGGGGTAGGGGTTTAAATTAGCCAATCTTAAGTTCGGCTCATTCAAGTTCGTAAAACTCAAAGTTTGAGCTTGGTCGTCAATGATTTAGCAGGCTCGGTTTTGGTTCATTTGTTAGACGAGCCTAAACTCAGTTTGAGCTGGTCAAGGATTACTAGGATCGAGTTCGGGTCGGACTCGTTTAACTTGAGTTGGAACCGAGATTTTAACGACTCGATCCCAAGTAGCTCACGAGCAGCTCGGCTCGCTTATAAGTTACACCCCTAATTAGGAATGACGTGCAACTACTAGTTAGTTATTGAAAAACGTTAACGGTTTTTCTTTTGGATGTTGTACAATTCATCGACCTCAACATACAAGTCGTTAAAGCATGATGACAACTTTGAATCCTATCCACTAGTTATTAACAGGTGTTAAATATGTTAATATTGAATTGGAAGACAACTTGCAATTCATCGATCTCAAGAATTTTACCTACTGTAATTTGGGATGTTAGCAACAATCCCACAATTTTTCATAATTTTTGGAAGTGTTCTTCATATTTTAAGAATTTTTATAAAATCAGTAGGCACCTTTTATTTTCAGAAAGACATGTCAGGGATGTTTGCTTAATAAAGAATTCATTTCTCCACCAAATCACGAATTTCAAAAGGGATTTTCTATAGGACACATATACCAAGCTAATGAGACAAGTTTCACATCATTTGGGTGGTTTTTGAGGGAGATATGGCCTCTTAAAGTCGTGCATGTGCAATCTGCCACCATGGGACAGCCTACACCACTAACTTATTTTCATTGGTTGAACCCTCAATAGTCCACCAAATCACATGATTTTGGATTCTTTAGAAAGCTATCTCAGAGAACTTGAGTTTGAAATCAAAAATCGTGCATTTTGAATAAGTTGTCAAAGAGATATGCATGCATAATGATGATTCAAATTTTTCTGACCAGAAGCTGATGACAAAAGAAAGTTTTTTTTAGGTGGTTGGAGGGGTTTTACTCCGAATTTTTGAGTGATTCAAAATGGATTTTCTTCCTAACTCATCAAACTTCAATCTATCAAATTTTTATAGAAAAATAACTCAGTTTACTATGCCTTTGAGACGTTTAAACAAGCATGCAACAATCTGCCAGCATAAAATCATAGACAAAAGTTCCATACTTTCACCAAAACACTTAGAATCTCCATCTTTGGGGTGTATTTGATGACAAACTAATATCCCCCAACTTATTTACCATAGGATGGATGAAATAAATTTAAATAACATCAAAACTTATGCATGGAATAATGGATGATTTTCAGCCCCCAAAATGAGTAACAAAACATTAAAAACATAGGATTTTCATCTCAAATCTTGTGTTCATAAAGAGGAGTCATGGAATTTCACCTTCTTTGAATGTTTTTACACATTCTTAAGGTTCATTCTCATCCTTAAACAACAAGAATGATACTCAACCAACAAGGAGGTTTTAAACCTCAAGAAACTCAAGAAAAACACCCTAAAGGGGTAGAAATCGAAGCTAGATGCTCGTTTTCCTTCATACCTTTAAGAGATTGTTGTATGGAACTTGGAGATCTTGATTAAAACTCTAATAATCTGAGTTTTGAAGATGAATATGGCTGGATATTCTTGGAGAAAAGATGAGGAGTGGAGAGAAAGATTTAGAGAGAGAGAGAGAGAGAGCAAAATTTGAAAATGAGAATGATGAGTGTAGGTTGGGAAGTGAAATATGGATTAAAAGAGAAGAGAGAGAGAGAGTGTCTTGGGAGGGGGGTGGCCGGCCATGTGGGGCCCACCCCACCTTCTCATCCTATTTAGTTTTTTTTTTACAAAGTGTAGGATTTTACACTGCATTTTCAAACGCAGTGTCGGGTTTCGACGTTTTTCGGTGGAATTCGACTTTTTCGAGAGTGAATTTAGGTTCTTTGGAACAGTTTATTTAAATTTTTAGCTAAACATTATATTTACATAAGTTGACTTTAAAAATTTGGCATTATAGGATTTTCGGACGATTTCGGACCGGTACGGGCTTTTTCGGGCAATTTTCGGTACTTTTAGGTTTTCACCTAAATTTTTCACGCAAACTAACCTAGATTATTTGGGCAATTTAAATACTACATTTTTGCCTACGGAAACGTTACTGAGTGACTAAACAAGTAGCTAACCGGATGGTCAAAATTGGCAGTTGTCACAACATCATTGTTTTCAATACCTTAATGGAGAGATGATTCAACCTTTTCCATTTTGAAGGTTTCTTAGAGTTATCTTAATTTTTCTTGCCATTTATTATTTATCAAACATATTTGTTCATAATGTTTCTAAGTTCTGTTTAATTTTTATTTTGCTGTAGGGATGAATGATAGCAGATGTTGCTTATGGTAATTCTCAGTTCATTCAAGATATAATGACCAATATTTGATGAAGTGATTATTGGATGGTGTGGAATGCAAAATGGATTTGTCGATTCATTGGATGTTGATGAACATGAAATGGATGCTTTCACAAATCACGATGGGCGTTCAAGTGAAGATTAGAGTTTTCGGGTTATCTAAATGAAGTTGAATTTTATTTTTCCGAATCCATTGATTAGAATCGTAGTTTTTACTTTTGACTGATCAATGTTTACATGTAATTATTTGCCATTTGGGAACACATAATTGGGTTCTCAACCTGATTAGTAAAGTTAAATGAATATAATTCTGTTCTTTATCTTGTATATTGTCTTTAATTGCATCCTTGTGCAACAACTATTAGTTATAGATAATATGTATTCTACAATTTTGGTTGACGACTAAAATGAATTACTATTTTTTTAAAAGAAACAATACGTCAATAATTAGCATCATTACATGATGACCTCCTATAATTTTTATATTGGTGATTTGTTGTTGAATTACTTTCATTGCTAAAATTTTGACCTTTTTATACACTTTTGGTGGCAATTATGTAAAAAGATATGACTTTTTTATACGGTTTTTAATAAACAACCGTGTAAATAGTTCCTATTTTTACACGGTTCCGCCAAACAACTGCATAAGATGGATTGTTTTTTATACGGTTTTTCTCATCTTTTTACGCGGTTTTGAAACCGTATAAGAAATAAGACATTTTTACACGGTTCTGGAACCGTGTAAAAAGTAGATGGCTTTCTTACACGGTGGGCTTTTACACGGTTCCAAAACCGTATAAAAAGCCTTTTTCAACCGTGTAAAAAGGCTTTTTCTGTAGTACGTATGGAAGGGAGTACAATTATCGATGTATATGTCAAAGTAAGGAAGCTAACAAGCATGTTAAGAATGAGCAAAAGAAAGAATTTGTATAGATTAAGCACATGTAAAACACATAATAGTTAAAGTTGTCCCATAAACTCACAGTGGTAGCGATAATGCAAACAAAACCAATATAGGCTCCAAACCGAACAAGGCTATAGGTCCTCCAACCGACCCCGCCGGAAGGCCGAAACACGCTTAAGTAACCCCTGTAGTGACCATAAAAATCTCGTAAGAAACCAATATCGATAGCTTAATCGAAGTACACTAAAAAGTAGATCTAATCTTATATATTTGACAGCTCAATCCCCTGTTTTTGGGCAGCTTTGCGAGACTGTTTCGACCCATCTATAACCTTAATTTCATTTCGACTCCCAAATGAAATTTGTAGTTCAATGTCTTAGCTTTCCAGAACATCTAACCACGTAGCAATCCGAGCTACGGTTGATTTTATATGAATTTTACAAAACAGCAGCTCTTTATGATAAATTGTTGTCAAAAACTTAAAAATTTCCTTCTAAATTCCATGAAATGAGCATAATCACCAATCCAACACCAAAACTAATACATTAACATGATTAAAAGACATAAACTTAGTTCAATTTCCACATGCATGGTCAAGAACATCAATATAACTCTTAAAACATGCCTTGAGAAAAAGTTCATTTCATAATCTTAACAATTTCTTGACTTAAATCATCATCCAACCATTGCATGGGTTAGATTATGTGATAATTTAGCTAATCTAAACATAATCTCACAAAACCCTAACCCTAGTATTTGATTCCTTACCAAAATGACCCAAATCAAAAGTGATAACTAGGATAGAGTAGTTACCTTAGATGTAGAAGTGATTTGATGAAGAAAACTAGTAAAAACCCTTTGATTTTGGCTCTTAATCACCTCTAATGAGGATGTCTTCTTAGCTTAGAACACAAGGCTGAGTTTTGGTGAAACAAGAAGGGAAAAGGGGCTGAAATGAGGATGAAAAGAGGGTTTTCACGTCTTATAACAAGTTGGGTCGGGTTTGACCCGTTTTGGAACCCAATTTGACCACTAAACACTAAAACTAGCGTAACTTTTCGCTCGGACCTCCGTTTTTGACGCGGTTTTCGCTCACGCGCTCGTAACGAGATAATCTACAACCTACAATAAAAATATTCCAGAAAAAGTCTCCCAAAAAAATCGATTTTAGACCTCGAACTTTCGTTTTTCAACGTTTTAGGCGACGGCTAACACTTAAATTCAACTTTAACCTATCAAACATTACTCCATCAAGTTTTGATCCCATAAACATGCGTAACAAAGACAATTGGAATGTATTTTCGAATGTGGATGTTACATATCTATATTTGAATCTGCATGGATCTGGAGCGCAACTGAAAGTGATCAATCATTCGGGCCAAATTAATCTTCAAAGCCCAATAAGAATGCAAGGCCCAAAACGAATAAAATCCGAAAGTCCGATTGATCGTATAATCTTGAAAAACTTGAAAGCGCATATGAAGATGATTCCCGAACTGAATTTGAGCAATTTAGCATCCTCGGGAAGTTTTTTTTGTCAAATAGTCCCAAACCCCGAAACCTGGAAGTCCCAAATCAGAAAAATAAAATCTTCTGAAAAAGATGTGAAAATCTCAAATTCCAGGGACCAATTTGAAAAATTAATCATGAATAAACTCCAGGGACCATATTTGAACAAATTGTCCAAAGATGACAAATAAATAAGTCTAAAAGATCAAGGGTTGGTAACGTCAACTTAGTCAAACTTGATCCATAGAATGTTATCATGTTCAAACTACAAGGATCAAAAGTGACAAACTCTTCAAACTTCAAAATTAATTAGGAATGCAGCACGTGACCAAGAGTGACATTCCAAAAGTCCGACTTCCAATTTTGACTTCCAATTCGGACAATTTAGAAAATACGATTCGTACTTCCAAGTTTCACTTCCAAAAGTCCGACACTAATATAATTTATTTCAAAGTCCGAATTCAAAATTTCCAAAGTCGGATTCGGACTATTTCCAAAGTCCGATTCAAACAATTATCAAAGTCTGATTTGGACAATTTCAAATCTGAAAAGTCGGGAGACAATTTTTCTAACCCAAAATCCTTTCCAGATGATGAAACAACTTGTAATATTCAAGAAATTAAGCCTAAAGTTGCTTCAAATCTCAACCTAAACATCCATCTTCATCTTCCAGATCCAAATTTTTTTCTCTTTCTGAACAGCTTCAAAACCCAAAAAAATTCCTCAAATTGAATGATTCCATAGGAACAAACAAAACCCAAAAAAATTCCTTTAATTGGCTCTGATACCACTTGTTGGTCCCAAATAATCAAACAATAAGAGGATTTAGGGAAGAAATCGATAGACAAAAGATGAAGTGCTCTTCATTTATTAGATAACTCTCAAGAACAAGAAAACACACACAAACACACAAATTCTCTAATCGACTCTCATAGAAAAAAAATGGTTGCACACTCACTCTACCCAAACCCTAAACCCTTTATATATAGGGCACATTTACATCAAGCCCAAGCCCATTAGCTATAATTAATAGCTAATTACAATTTAATCATTCTCAAAACTTACTTTATAAAACTTTCTCTAATTAGGACAATTTGGTCCTAACAATATATATAGGCTGTCTAGGTTGTCCTCACGTTCACAACCAAAAAGTGGTTCAAAAAGCCTCTTTTAAAAAGTAGTACTTTCAAAGACATATCAATATAACGCCAATAACAAGTCGGGTTATAAAATTGCAAATGTCATTTATTGAATCAAAAAGCCCCTTTTAAAAGTGTTTTTGATGTTGTCAAACGTTATTTTTGACTTATTGGCTAGTTTGTCAATAAACACTTCTGAGAGGCAATCTCAAACACCCTCTTATATAATATGTATTTTGAAAATATTATCTTCAAATTATAAATCAAATGAAAGTATGTTACTTTTTTATTCATTTGTTTTTGTAAAAGGGTAAAAAAGTGAACAATTTGGTATAATCTTATAATGGGTTAAGTACATGATAGTGTATCGAACTTGTCACGTTTTATCATTGTATGTACTTAACTTTAAAACTTACCGATTAATGTACCGAACTTGCTGAAATTGCCATTTAATGTATTTCATGACAAGTTGGATACACTTTCGTGACAAGTTGGATACATTAATTTGTAGGTTTTTGATAAAGTTGGATACATACAATGACAATTTTAGCAAGTTCGGTACATTAATCGGTAAGTTTTAAAGTTGAGTACATACAATGATAAAACGTGACAAGTTCGATACACTCCCATGTACTTAACCCTCTTATAAATTACAAAAAAATAAGATGAAATAATCAAGGGTGGCATGCAATTACTAGTAGGATGAGTGAAACTGATTAAAGGGTTGTTAATTTCAACGTTTACTCGTTTATCGGTAAAAGTCAATAATTTAACTTCCTTATTTACCTTATCGGAAGGTCGGGGCTCCGATATAATAAAGCAGAGTGAATAAAAGTTGAACTTTCAATCAAGGAGAAACCAAAACGACTTGATAAATGAATCCCCCACGGTTGAATTTTGAGCTGCAAAATATATATACAGAAAAGGATAAATGTCATTTGTTTGACATCAATTAAAAAGAAGGGTTAATTTCATATATGTCCTTATTAAAATTGAAAATATCATATTTACCCAATTAACAATTTTTATCAAATTTTAATTATTTTAAATTAAATTTAATAATTATATAATTATATCTTTAATAAAAAGACCTCTTTACCCTTAAATTTATCTATCTTCCCTCTTCTCAAAATCAAACTCATCTTCTCCATACACCATGAAATGTTCTCCTCTTTGCAGCCATGGAAGTAGAGAAAAACCCATATTTAATTAATCAGGAAAAATTCATTGTATCAAGAGTATCAATCTCCTTCTGAATAAGAAGTATTCCCACACAAAATGAAATGGGTAGCACATCAGGTTCCGTTTAGGGTATGTGGTTGTGTGGTCGTGTTAATTTGTGGCAACCTGCAACTCAGCAGCACAGTGGTTAGGTGTTCTTGGGTTTCTTTTTCTTTTCTTCTCTTTTGTTTCTTTACTTGTGTTAGCTTGTATATATATAGTTTGTTTATTAGGCCCATGGGCTTGGCCCATTTCCCTTTTTCCTTTCCTTGTATTGTATATAAATAGGGTCATTATACCCCTTTTGTAAATTACAATTAACTAATCCAATACACTTTTTCTCAAAACTCTTTCCTCTTCTAACATGGTATCAGAGCATTAGGCTCTTCAATCCCGAGTTGGGATTCTCGTCTTTTCCGAATCGGATTTCTTCTTTTCCGATTCGGATTTCTCTTTTCCAATTCGGAATACGTATTTTCCGAATTCATTTTCCGATTCCGTGTTCTCTGTTTCCGAATCCTTTTCTTTCCATTTTCCGAATCCATTTTCCGGTTCGAAATTCCCTTTTCCGCATCCTTTTCCCGATTCGGAATTCCCTTTTCCGAACCATTTTCCCGATTCGGAATTCTCAATTTTCCGAATCCGAATTCATTTTTCCGAACCCAGTTTCCCGAATCCTTTTCCCGAATCGGCTTTCGAATTGGAAAATCTCTTGATTTCCGAATTCGGAACCCGCTTTCCTAGTCGAAACTCTGCCTCTCTTACTTTTGTTTTCCGAATCAGAAGTCTTGATTTTTCAAACAGGACTTTGCTTGCCTTGTTCTCTTACCTTCAATGACGACAAATCCTAGTCATTCAAACCCCATATCAGTTGTTCTTAATGGGAACAATTATATCCTCTGGAATCACCACATGACCATTCTCTTGAAATCTCATGGTCTTTACTCTTACGTTACCGGGACAACCGTACCCCCTACAAGGACCGCAAATGAAGCTGCAGCCGATTATGCCAAGCGTGTTAATGAGTGGGACATTAACAATGCTAAAATCCTTGGATTCATTAATGCTTCCACAACTGCGGAAATCAACCAACAATTTCTTGGGTACACGACTGCCAAAAGCCTTTGGGATTTTCTGACAAAGCGTTATTCAGCTACTGGCCTTGCACACCAGTATCAGCTATGGGTAACCTTTCAAACCAAACGGCAGCTTCCGGATCAACCAGTCAGCTCCTACATCTCTGAGATGCAAGCCATCCGCGATCACCTGAACATGGGTGCTCCTCAAGTCCATGATAACACCGCGACTCTCTATCAGGCGTACTTTAATCAATTACACTTGATCACCATCCTCATGGGCCTCCAAGACAAGTTCGAGAATGTACGAGCCTCCCTCCTACATAGGCATCCTCTTCCCTCGCTTGACGATGCCATCACGGAACTACTAAGTGAAGAAACACGTCTTCAACTTCGAACTCCCACACCGGCTCCATCCGAATCAGTATTCTACACTCCTTCCTCCTTCAAGCCCAAGGGAAAAGGCTTCCAGAATTCTTACAACAAGCCTCAGGGAAAACCGTCACCCAATGAGTGCGCGTTCTGTCACTCACCCTCTCACTCACTGATTGATTGCCCAATTCGAAGATGCAAACAATGTGGCATTCAACATCCTCGCCACCTCCTCTCTGAATGCCCTCAAAACCCGAAGAAACAGCAGCCTGCTGCCAGATTTACTGCTCAACATGAGCCCTATAGATCCCACAATCAGTCAGCAGCTAGATTCGTTGCTCCACATGAGCCTTCTGGAATACCTATCGCTGCATCTGCATCCTCTTCACCAGATCTGCTGGATCTTATGCGCCGGAATCAAGAGCTTATGGCACAACTCATGACCGGGTCCATGGGATGAACCCTCCTCACTCAACTCCCTCAGGTCCCTCAGGTACTCTGTGGATTTTTGACTCTGGATGCTTCAACCACATGTCCCCTTATCCCACAGGTTTTGTCTCTAAGCGACGTTCTCCTCATTCTACTGTGGGATTAGCGGATCTTTCTCCTAAGCCGGTTTTATTTGAAGGAGATGTCTCTACAGACAATATTCAGTTACCTGAAGTCTTACATGTTTCGGACATAGCAATAGGGCTTGTATCACTTACGCAGCTCCAAGAAATGGGTTTACTAATGTTCTTTGATTTTTCTGGTTGTGTTATACAGGATCCGAAGACCAAGCAGACCCTTGGTGTAGGCCGTAGAGTTGGACGGGTTCTCGAAGTCGTCTACATTCGGATTCCTCTTTCGTCTCCAAGAGTCGTTGCTTCAGTTTCTCCTTCGTCTTCCCTTGATCTATGGCATACTCGTCTAGGCCATTTATCTTCCAGCAGACTAAAAATGCTAGCTAGTACAGGATCATTAGGTCATGTTACTTCTTCAGACATTTCCTGTCTACCTTGTAAGCTTGGCAAACATCATGCCCTTCCTTTTGAAACTAATGAATCTAAATCTATTTGTCCTTTCGATTTAATTCACTCTGACGTATGGGGACCAGCACCTCATCCATCTATGGGTGGTGCTCGGTATTTTGTTATCTTTGTCGATGATCACACACGCTTCACCTGGATATATCTTATGAAACATCGGTCAGAGTTACCTCAGCTCTACATCACTTTTGCTCGCATGATTCAAACACAATTCTCGAAACCCATAAAGATCCTTCGGGCCGATAACGCCATGGAGTACAAAGAATCTTCTCTCCTTGCCTTCCTTAGATCTCAGGGAACAATTTCCCAGTACTCCTGTCCTGGCACTTCCCCACAAAATGGTCGCGCTGAACGCAAACATAGGCATATTCTTGATACGGTCCGCACTCTGCTTGTCTCTGCTAAATGTCCTGCCCGCTTCTGGGGAGAAGCAGCCTTTACTGCTGTCTATACCATCAATCGACATCCTACTCCCATACTCCACAACAAATCTCCCTATGAAGTCTTACATGGAGTTCTCCCTGCTTATGATCTTCTCAAAGTCTGGGGATGTGCGTGTTTCGTTCAACTTCAACCCCATGAACACAACAAACTTGAACCTCGTGCCCGCTTATGCCTCTTTCTCGGATACGGCATTGAGCACAAAGGGTATCGCTGCTAGGATCCTGTATCCAAACGCTTACGTATCTCCAGAAATGTTACCTTTTGGGAACATGTTCCCTATTATTCCCTGCCTGACACTGAGTCTCCACCCATCCCTCTATTTCCTGAGTCTGCTCCACCTATCCCTCCAACTCCTCCTCCTATTCCTGACTTCCTGGGTCAGCCCTCTGATCCTGCACCGACTCCGCCGCCTACACCTGAGGTCTCTGCTGAATCTCCGGATCCTGGACTATCCACGTCAGAACCTGTTCGCCGCTCTGATCGGGTAAGACAAGTTCCTGCTCATCTACGTGATTATCACTGCTATGCCACCTTATTATCAAATCATGAACCAACTTCCTATAAGGAAGCTGCCTCTTGTTCGCAATGGCAAGCAGCTATGCAGGAGGAACTTCGTGCTCTCGCCAAGGCCCACACATGGGATTCTGTTCTGCTTCCATCTGGCAAGCGACCCATTGGTTCGAAGTGGGTCTTCAAGATTAAAACCAGATCTGATGGTTCTGTTGATCGATACAAAGCCCGTCTTGTCGCCAAGGGCTTCAACCAAGAATATGGGATTGACTATGAGGAGACTTTTGCGCCTGTAGCGCGCATCACATCTGTTCGCAGCCTTCTCGCCATTGCAGCCACCAAGCATTGGCCTCTCTTTCAGATGGATGTCAAAAATGCCTTCCTGAATGGCGATCTCTCTGAGGAAGTCTATATGACTCCCCCTCCGGGTGTCTCCCTGCCTACCGGCCATGTCTGTCGCCTCCGCAAAGCCCTGTATGGTCTCAAACAGGCTCCTCGCGCTTGGTTTGAAAAATTCAGCAAAACCGTGCTCTCATTGGGGTTCTCTGCAAGCAACTATGACTCTGGTCTTTTTACCCGCACCACTGATTCTGGAAGCATTCTCCTTCTTCTATACGTTGATGACATGATCATTACGGGGGATGATTCTAATGGTATCGCTTCTCTCAAGCAGTCTCTCTCCTCCAGTTTTGAGATGAAGGATCTTGGCGACCTTCACTACTTCCTTGGACTCGAGGTTCTATCTGATGCATCCGGGATTTATCTTTGTCAAGCCAAGTATGTTTCCGACCTTCTCTCAAAGGCTGGACTTTCGGATAACAAAGTTGCCTCCACTCCATTGGAGCACAACCTCCACTTGGCACCTAATGCGGGCACCCCGCTACAGGACCCCACTCGATACCGTCAGCTCGTAGGATCTCTTGTATATCTCACTGTGACTCGGCCAGACATTGCGTATGCCGTTCACACCGTGAGTCAATTCATGGCTGCCCCCTGCTATCTCAAAGGCACCATGTTTCATGGGTTACACTTCTCCTCCAAGTCCTCGCTACTTCTGCGGGGGTTTTCCGATGCTGACTGGGATAGCGACATGACAGATCGTCGCTCCACCACCGGGTACTGTTTCTTCCTCGGTGATTCCCTTATTTCTTGGCGCAGCAAGAAACAATCTCTCACTGCTCGCTCTAGCACTGAGGCCGAATATCGTGCTCTCGCCGACACCACTCAAGAGCTTATCTGGCTCCGTTGGTTGCTTTCTGACATGGGCGCACCTCAACGGTCTCCCACTCCTCTATGGTGCGACAACAATAGCGCCATACAGATCGCTCACAATGATGTTTTCCATGAACGCACCAAGCACATTGAAATTGACTGTCATTTCACTCGTCAACATGTTGTGCGTAACACCATTCAACTTCATCCGATTTCTACATTGGATCAGCCCGCCGACATTTTCACCAAAGCTCATTTGCCCGGCCGTTTTCGAGAGCTTGTTCACAAACTCAATCTGTCTCGTTCCTCCCCTGATTAAGTTTGAGGGGGGGTGTTAGCTTGTATATATATAGTTTGTTTATTAGGCCCATGGGCTTGGCCCATTTCCCTTTTTCCTTTCCTTGTATTGTATATAAATAGGGTCATTATACCCCTTTTGTAAATTACAATTAACTAATCCAATACACTTTTTCTCAAAACTCTTTCCTCTTCTAACAACTTGGGTGGTTGCTTAGATTTACTGCTTGTAAATTGGTGTAAATTAGTGTTTCACCTCCTTGTAGGTTTTGTTTATTTGGTTGGGTGGTTTGTGTACTGTTGGATTGGGTTAATAAAGAGTTCCTTGATGTCTCCAAAAAAAATTTTGGTAACTAAAATAAACCCCAAAGGCTCCTTCTAAAGACATCCAACATATTGGAAAGAATCTCATTTCTTGGATTTCTTTGATGCGGCTGAGTCTTCTCAATGGCCTTCTTAGCCTTTGATTTCTTTGATTTGTCAATTAGGGTTTAAGAAGAAGATGCAATTGATTTGGGGAAGAATAAGATAATTTGAATTTGTTTTGACTTATTTTTTAATAAAAAAACAATAAGGGTAAAGATGTCCATTCATTACAAATTATAGTTATAGGTTATTAAATCTAATTTAAAATGATTAAAAATTAATAAAAATTGTTATTTGGATAAATATGATATTTTGATAGGTTAGGAAGGGTATATATATATATGATATTTTTACTTTATGTTAGATAAATATGATATTTTTAGTTTTAATAAGGGCATACATGAAATTAACCCTAAAAGGGGGAGGGCCGTGTGTAAAACGACGTCGTCATGTAGTCAGTCTAGGGTTTTAAGACCCGCCCGCCAGCCATTGTCTCCGTCCAGTCAACGGCGTTACAGTATGTGGAGTTTTTCCTTTCATTCAAGTGTCTCAATTCTTGTGGTTTTACCATTTTTAGCCCTTAAACTATTATTATTTCTAACACGCGTCGGTTCAATTTTATAATTTACCAATTTGATTCACATATGAACTTGGTTCTATGATATCCCACATAGTTAGACAAATTCATGTTGATTCAATTTTATAATTTGAAAATTCGATTCACATTCAAAGGAAGCAAGATATCTGAATAATTTATTTATCTCCGAATTTGCAGACCTTCTCAAGGTAATCAATCTGTCTTTATATTCAAGGATGGAGTTAAAGCTTTATTCCTCAACCTAAGTTACATCAGTACCTCCATTTTGAGAATGTTTCTTTATTTATTTTTAATTTTTTTATGGGTATCCGAGGCTTTGCCCGGACTAATCTCGGCAAGGTTCACCGACAGTTAAAGTATGTTGTCGTTACTTAATTCCCAGTGGCCACAATCTGGAAACGCCTGGATTTCGAACCTGCACTTCCTCCACAAGCCTTAACCGGTACGCAACAACCTTGTATTTTATTTGTGACACATTAATTTGTTAACTACTTCTTATTTGAAACTGTTAATGGACGCCCAACTTTTAATTGATGTTACTACTTGCAGTAATTTACAAACTTATCCTAGGGTTTGAATCAGGATTGCAGATTAATGGATGTCACAAGCTCTCTCTGATTTCATTCTGAGATGCCATGGTACTTGCTTAATTAAGGTTATCTTTACACCTTCATAGACCTACCTGCTTTATGTTCTCCCCAATTTTTGTACTTGAGTCTCATAAAAGAAGTAGTGTGCCCTGTATATTTAAGGTTGACCATAATGGAAATTCAACCCAACCTTTCAAACTGCCATCTCTAATGCCCCATTCTAACCAAACAAAAACTACTAGTATTAAAAAATATCACCAGTAGTAGCTCCAAAATGCAGGCTGAAGAATAAAACTTTCAATTAGATCCTATGATGATTGAAACATGAAATATTTTGATGCCATAAAAAAAATCATAAAAGAAGCCTTATAAATCAAAATGTAAATCCCAACAAGAGGGTCACACTTATAAATAAAAAATTATGTTTCATCAACTAACTTATGCAACCTGTTAAAAAGGATTACAAGAACAAAAAGTACTTAATTGGAACCATAAAATATATCATGAACATGTCATCCTTGAAGTGGAAACAAAATGAACAAATTACAATACATCTTATTATACACATACAGCCTTTTTTAAACCTCTTTTGTCTTAGAACTCCTTTACAAGAACACAATTTAAGGTCTGAAATGATGTTGTCAAATATTGAGCAACAAACCGATATTTGAAGCTTGAAGCTTCCCAAGGCCAACATTAACAAACACATAGATTTCAATCATCGGAATTTCTAACCATACCACCACCAAGCGGTTTGTTTTTTGCAGTCAAGCAAACTTTGGGAACGCCAGTGGTTTCTGAGCCGAAGACAAGTCAGTCTCCTCTCTTGTATGAATTGAAAAGTCCTGCATCCATCCAACTCAACTTTATTATAACAACCAACACAAAAAAAAGGTCTTGAGGAAGTAATTTTAGGACATGAATGGTGCGTTTGATATGCAGAGGGGACAAGTAAATTCATTTAACAAGATTATTTTCTTTCTATTACTACATTGATGGGTGCTTAATTTAGACGTTAACAAACGAGCAAATATATTGTTTACTTTGACCCAACTCAAATACTGCAACTTTTAATGGGATTGAGAGAGTACTCCAAACAACTTATACAAGAATTAAGCTGTTTATAGGATTCACAAAATGCAGTCACTTTGCAATAGGCTATATATGTTGTTGTGTTAGTAGTGATGGCAAAAGCAGTAGCTTTATGAACATTCTATAAGTTAAATAAATCTTTAACACAACTTGGTGAATTTGATAACCATCTTATCTAGAATTTTCATTTCCCTTATACTATGTGATTGCATAAATTAGAGATAAGCAATGAGGACATTGTATGGGCGGTTCTTGAGGGAAAATCATTGAATTTCTTGATTTGCATCTCCGATGTACTCCTACTATTACCAACAAATTTACTTGTATAACTCAAACTAGAAAGCAAGGCCATTTTGTTTTCTTGATTTGAGGTCGTTTCCGTCAATTGTAATGCAGAGCAGTTAAATGAGCCTATTAATGACGCAGGTCTCAGCTTTAAAATATGTTAGATTATGCAGAACACTAGTAACTTAATAAAGAGAGAAATATATGCAAAACATAAAGACTAGAAGGAAATATGGTCCAAGTGTAGCCGAAGTGGGACTTCAACACACTCCTTCCACCAGACACTAGAAGGACACATAAAGACTTTGACTTTGATGTCATGTGAGAATATATGCAAAACCATTATGATCAAAAGGAGACCTTTACAAAAGAATGGTGTTCCAACAAGCATGGTGGAAATATGGTTTAAGTGTAGTTGATGTGGGAATCAACACCATATTCAAAGATGATCATTAGGAAAATGTAAGAATCCAGGTGACCGACTTACAAAAGGAATGCTTGTCCCTCATCTAGTAAATACGAGCAGCCTTTTTTCACCATTAATTCTGCAGATTGCAGATAATTAACCAAAGTCAAAAAAAGGTTATAAGAGAATGACGGTTGAATAAAAGCTTCAAGTACCAGTTGCTTGAAATAATCACGAAAAATATTCCCCTGCACTTAAACGAATACATATCTGATGCAAAGATGATCAAGGGAAGAACAAAATGAGTGTGGATTCCATACTCCAAAGTGAAAATTCATGTGTTTTTAAAAACACTAGTACTGAAATAACCTCAAACCCTGAACCAATTACGAAGAATATTCAAAATCAAACAACTGTGATGTCTATCGATAACAAGGATACGGCGACTAGGCAAGCCCAGCTCGCTTTAGTTTGGCCTCGTCCACGGATCAGCCCTGAAGTTGAAGAAGAAAAAAACAGATAATTAGAGGGCTTATTTTTTCTTAGTTTTAGCTTATTCCTTGTAAAAGAAAAAAGTAACATTTTCTTTTTCATCTCAGAAGCAATACACTGTTTTTGGAAAGGATTTTTTATCTTCTTTAATAAGAAATACTGCATTCTTTTCTTCTTCATAAGTTGAAAAGGCAAAAATGAGTGGGCGAGTGTTATAAATAATTAATAATACATATTATTGCTAAAAGATAATTAAGAGAGGACGTACCAATCACAATCGTCACCCTCTAAATGCCTTATAGGGATTTGGGAAATGATGGGCCAATACTTGCCTTTTCCACGACCGCACTTTTTTCCCAATTTAGGGCAATCCATCACAGTCAAAGATAATAGTGAAGGAAGTAGTGTATGTGGCAGATCTCTAACCTTGTCACAATCCCAAAATGTAAGTCTTTCAAGACGAGTGAGGTGTTGAAGGCCCTCTGAAACTGATTCCACATTTTCAAAAGACCAGAGGTTTAGAGATAACAGAGATGGTGGCAGAATAAAAGCTGATGATGATGAAGTCCCATCTTCTTCTTTTGCCTCTCCAAATGAAACCACCCCTGAATCTTGGCCATATAAATGTAGTTCAACAAGTGAGGTTGGGTAATTTTGCAGCCCCCACTCTGACATGGCCTTATTTAAGCATCCTATTGATAGGCTTTTTAAATTTGGAGGCCACAACCCACTAGGAAAGGAGTTGTCCATGTTTGGACAATTTTGTATCTCCAGCCGTTCCAAAGATGTAAGACTTTGCAATTGCTCATGAGGAAATGACTTCAAATTCTTACAAAAATAAATCTCAAGACGTCTTAGGGGAAGAAAACGAAACCCTTTCTCTGGAATGGATTCTATGTTATCACAACCCAAAATTCTCAAATTGGTGAGATGAACAAAGCATCCTTCAGGAAATGACCTCAGATTACCGTATTTCCAAATGCTAAAAGATTCAAGTGATGATAAGATGTTGTTAAGAAGCCAACTCTCCTCCAGCTTCTTACAATATGTAATGTTAAGAAACTTGAGAGTGGATGGGAAGGTCAAGGATGTTATTGAAGGACATTCTCCTATATCCAACCTCTCAACATTATTTGGACACCTGTAACTCCCTAATGACTCACAATCATATATCACCACTTCTCTTACAAGATCCATACTATTTTGCGAATCAACTTCAATTTTCTCTCCCAATGATACCAATTCTTTGCAATGACGTACTTCCAACTTCCTTAAGCTCACAAGAAACTCCGATTCTATTTTCCACAAGTATCTCAATTCATCACAATTTGAGATGAACAGATCCTCAACTGCCCTGAGATGTTTTAAAAACTTCTCCACATAGTTGTCCAAGTCCTCTAATACTCCACAATTTCAATTCCTTAATTGATGAAGACACACAAACCATGCTCTTTAATACCTCTTCAGAACATCCTGCAATACGTAAAACCCGTACTGACGGTATTAATACCACCGAGACATCAACAAGTTTTGGACAATCCACTATACGAATCTCACGAAGGCAGGGAAAAGATTCAATGGTACCATTGTTGTCACCACCGTTGGTTGACCATTTCTCCCAACTCTGCATATCTCTAAATTCCAAAACTTCAAGTGATGGAAATGCAATACAATGGGAAGAATTAGTAGTTGTAAGTAATTCAACACCCAAAGTCTTCACCTCATACATGCTCGACACAAACAACTTCTTCAGTGATCGTAGATGTCCAAGTGTGGGTAAACGTGTGCAACTTCTACAACCACGTAATGTAAGCTCCGTTAATTGAACAAATGAGGATTCCCCAACCCAACTAGGAAATCCAATTCCCCCATAGAATGAAATATCTAGCTTTATCAAATTATGATGTGGCCTTAGCCCTTCAAGTACCTCATATTCACTCTTCTTATTACGGGAATCTTCAAAGACATCACTCCATTTCAATTCCAAATCGTCAAGATCCTTCCTTTGCTGTAAGTTGGCATCCTTTGCTTGTATTGGATTTACAACTTTCTCAAGCCCCTCAATGAGAAGCTGACCTCGAAGATGCAAAAGGCCCTTGAGATCCGATATTTTGAACCCTTTCGCTCCTTCAATAATGACCTTTGATAGAGTTTGTAAACTCTTCAATCCACCAATCCCTAAGGGAGTCTTTTTCAACCGTGGAGTATCGCTAATATCAAAATGTCGCAGGTTTATTAACTTTGCAAAATTGTTTGGCAAGCTAGTTAAGCAAACACAATCACTAACCAACAAGCTCTGTAGATTATATAAGTCAGTGATTTGATCCGGTAAAGATGTGATGTAAGTTTGGGAAAAATTGAGGTACCTCATGTGCTTGAAACAACCGATTGACTGTGGTACCTCTACAATTGAGTAATCAGTCAAACTTAGCACCCTTAGAAACTGCAATTCGGGAAGTATTTCCGAAAGAACATTGTTCGATAAGTGCCCTCTCCATGCAAACATAAAATCTTGTTCCCTAGGTGACGTTGATACCGACAAAAGAGTTCGCAGTCGTCTAGCTCTTTGTAACACCTTGAAATCTTTATATACTCCAAATCTTTTACGAATAAATGATAAGTGGTGGACCTTTTCTAATGCTTTGCTCCCCATTTTATCAGCTGATGTAAAGAAAAACTCTCCTACATCGCTCATGGCCAAGTCATGTATGAGGTCATGCATTGTATATCCTGATTCACATTGCTGGAAAAAGGACCTTGACTTTAGCTCGTCAAAATACTCGCGACCAAAATTCTCCATTGACTTGTTGGGATTTGACTTGTGCAAAAACCCTTCTGCCATCCATAACAAGACCAATTCGTCCTTTTCAAATATGTGGTCCTTTGGGAATAAGCAGCAATAAGCAAACAGTTGCTTCAAATGCGAAGGAAGATCATAGTAGCTTAACCTTAGAGCCGGAAGAATGTCACTTTGATCATTCTTTAAACTCCATATCTCATTGTTCAACAGCTCCGCCCATTCTTCTTCGTTTGTTTTTGGCCTCAACACCCTCCCAAGTGTCATCAAAGCCAAGGGCAGCCTACCACATTTATTCATGATGCCTTCAGCATGCCCCTTAAGTCTTGGATGTTTATCAAAGTTTTGTTCGCCTAGCGCATGTTGAGCAAACAAAGATAGAGCTGCTTCCTTTGACAAAACCTCCAGAGCGTAAGCTGGAACAGAGTCCATCACCAATGTAACCGTAGTCTTCCGGGTCGTGACAACAATCCTACTTCCGTGTGCCCCTACCAGAAGAGGGCGTTGAAGGAGTTCCCAGTCTCTATAATAGTCGTTCCAGACATCGTCCAGAACTATTAAGAACCTTTTTTGAGAGAGTTTCTTTTGAAGGGACTCATGAAGCTGATTTAGACTTTTAATGTCTTTTTCATCTCCACCCACATCTATAAAAATAGCCTTGCTGATATCAAATACATCAAACTTTTCAGAAACACAAACCCATGACATGAGTTCAAAGTGATCCTTCACTTTCTCTTCGTTGTATAATGCCCGCGCAAGAGTTGTTTTGCCTATCCCTCCCATACCGACTATGGACACAACGCTGACATCTTGATTACACGGTTCATCACCCAACAACTTCAAAAGTAATGCCTCTTTATCTGCTTCCCGGCCCACAATCTTGACATCACCAACCAAGGAAGTCTCATCTGATCGTCTATATGTTCTGTTTGAAGATTCAACATTATCATTCAAACCCAAAAGGTTTTTCTCCTCCACCAGATGATGCAATCTGGCTGTAATCTCATCTAGCTTAGAACTCATCTTGAGACCATACATAATGTTACTAGGAGTAAGATTAGCTAAATTCGGGATTATCTTGAATACCTTATTGGTACTGGTGCTGGCATAAGCTTCTTTCTTCATTTGGCGACGCATAGCTTCGGTGGCCAAATCATCGAGTAGATCGTCTATGTCGTAAGCCAGATGGTGGAGCCTGTTCAGCCACTCTTGAACCGCTATCTTTGTTATATGCTTCTGTCCAGCATCAGCTAGCACAGCTTGGATCAGAAACAAGGCGCTCTTCCATTTGTCGAGCTCCGAAAGTATTCCTGCAGATCGAGCCAGCTTGATCAAGTCAGCAGAGGCCAGCTTCTCAAAGAGCACAGTGATGAGTGCACTGAGAAAGATTTCAGCAACAGCCATTGGATCAAAAGGTTTCTTAGATTGGTGAAGGTTTTGATTACAGAGAGTAAAGTAGTAATACAGAGTCAGAATCTCATGACTATGTTTCACTTGTTGCTAAAAATATTTGATTGCGGACATGACTTATGGGATCACCTTTTTCCTCTATTATTTCCAACGTTTTTGTTCTGTATCTATTTCCTTAGAAAGTTGGCGAATAAATGGGCCACATATATATGATAAATAATTGACTAACGAATTTCATATATATAATCATATCAACCATGAATGAATTACCTTTCAAGTTTCAACACATATATTATGAGCATTGGCGAACGCAGAAAATATTTTGAGTGGGTGCACCTTTAAGGTGGATTAAACTCCCGAAAAGTTATGAGTTTGATATAGTCAAAAGTCAACACTGTTTGACAAGAGAAAAAGTCAATTATGTCGATTTTGATAATAACATATTTCTTCAATTTGAATCAACCTTGACGTTTTGAGAAAAACACACGACCACATCTTACTTACCACATGTCTTTAGCTAAAATTTGTCATTATAGAAATTATTTTTGTTATTTTTTGGTTGTTTTCATAAAAAAATTCAATTTATAATATTTGATGTTGATTGTCGTTTAATTTTTTCCTAAATTTTCAATTTCATTTCGTTAGAACTCATACTATTAAATGATGTCTTGCAAATCAAAATTAACTAAATTTTTTAGTACCAATAATCAAATTAATAACTAAAATCAAACTACAAATTAAAACTAATCAAGATGAACTTATATATTTTTAAAGTTAATGAAAAATATTTAAGAGTATTAAATGTTTATTAGATATTATTTAGGGACACTTGTAAAGTAATTTAGAATGAAAAAATAAATAAAACACCAAAGAAAAATAAATAAAACACCAAAGTAATTTAGAATGGGACTGGTAAGAGCATGTAACCATCCTGCCAAGCTCCTTCTTTAAGTTATAAGTTCAGTTTTAAAATATTTTAGGACATCTTTAAAATCAATTGGGTGCACCTTTCGACTGCCTATATTTTTTGCCTTTATGGCAATAAATTGAGTGGGTGCACGGGACCCCGCTACGTTGTATGTAGATCCGCCCCTGATTATGAGGGTATGCTGTATAAATATTAACCTATTTTTATTTAGTTTATATTTCAGGAAACATATTTTAAAAGCCTCGCTAGCGTCTTGTTATGTCCAATCTAATATCTGCAAATTAACATAACTTCGGTACTAATTACGAAAGCCTAACCATAAAGGACCTCAAGATTTAGAAAAATTAAATTGAATGTTTAATATTATATAAAAAAAATCACTATTATGCGGAATATACTTTCAAAGACTTTCAAAGACTTTCAAAGTTATGTTTTTTGAAAAGGACTATCTTCACCAAAATGTATCCAACTATACCCGTATTCCTATTGTGTGTATCCAACTTCAAAATGGGTTACTGTGTGTACTAAACTTTCAATTTGGTTTATTGTATGTAACGGTTTACCTGATAACTTGTTTATGCTGATGTGTATCAGGTCATAGCTATGTGGCATCCTACTTGGCATCATCTTCTTCATCAAAGTTAGGGTTCCAAAATTAGGGTTCTTCATTTGGGTTTTTGTTCAAATTAGGGTTCTCCATTAGGGTTTTTGTTCAAATTAGGGTTCTTGATTTGGAGAAGAAGATGACGATTGAATTTATAACCCTTCATCACCGGCAGATAGGCATCTTTTATGAGATCATCGCCGGAGTTAACATCGCCGGAATTAACATCGCCGGAATTAACATCGCCGGATTTAACATCGCCGGAATTAACATCGCCGGAATTAATGACCGAAATTAATGGCCGGAATTAATGGTCGGAATTTGAAATCCATTTTCTGGGGTTTGCTTTGCTTTATTGCAGACGCTCCAGAAGCTCGATGGAGGATCCGACGCCGCCACGCGCTCTGGCGAGGAGCCGAACGAGACAATTTCGCCTCCATAACGACGACCTCGTTTTCCTCCTCTTCTCCGGCGAGGTTACGTCGTTTGTGGTGGTGAGGCTATTAGGACATCTGGTTTTGATTTAGGATTTAGAGTTTTCAACTGATTTAAGGTTTAGGGTTTTTTGGTTTTGATTTAGGATTTAGGGTTTCAATGGAGAAGATGATGACTTGGTTTCATCTATCCCACATGGCATCCCACATGGCATCTACATGGCACCCACTTGGCAACCAGGTAAGCATTGGTGACTGGCTAAGGGTTCAGCAGGTAAAACGCTACATACAATAAACCAAATTGAAACTTTAGTACACACAATAACACATTTTAAAGTTGGATACACACAATAGGAATACAGGTATAGTTGGATACATTTTGGTGAAGATAGTCCTTTTTGAAAATGTTATCTTCACATTATGAATTAAATAAAAATATGATATTTTTATTGATTGGTTTTGTAAAGGAGTAAAAAGGGTGCACAATTATCGATTACAAAATTGGGAGGATGGAAAATTAGGGGTAGCATGCAATTACTAGTAATATAAATGAACTTGATTAAACGGTTGTTTATACGGTGCAAGTTAATAATACCTTTACTTACCTTATCAGATGAATTGCAGTTCATTTAGAGAACATCATACATAACAATTTACACGGTAATTATTTACACAGTAGGAGTTGTTGATGTTACTTACCCATAAGCTTTTGTTTTTATTCCAATGTTATTGTGGTAGGGTCTATCGCAATTTTGTCACCATTCTTTCATTTTTCTTCCTCAATCATTAGTTTTTTAATAATTTTTGTATAATTATATGTAAAAATTCCTACATAATGGTTGTAAGTAACCGACAACCCACGTCCTGTGTGCCTCAAAAGCATTAGGCCATCCGCTACCGTATCGGCAGGGAGGCGGTACCGGGTGCGGTACCGGCGGCAACACCGTCGTGCATGGCCGGTATGCGGACGCACAGCCGGTGTGTGGATGCCGGTGTGGTTCGACCCCCTTTGTTTTCGATGTTTGGCAAAAATACCCCCCCAACGGTCATATAGCCGTTGGGGGTTTTAAATATATTTTTTTTTCTTTTTAACCTTCTATATATATTTTACCTCTCTCATTCTCATTCTCCACATCTCCACATACTCATTCTCATTCTTCTTCTTCTTCTTCTATATTCTTCTCCACACCAAAAAAATGTCGTCTTCTGATTCTGATTCTGATAAAGATGATATAGATCTCGCCATAAATCAGATTGTAATGAACAACGTTAGAGCGACGGAGTTGATTAAGGAATTGTTCGATAACAACCTTCTCCAAGACGAGGTTGGAGAAACGTCGAAAATACCGAGAGGGCCGCGTAAAGATAGAGGTCGTGAAGAGGGACACAATAAACTTGTCGCCGACTACTTTGCCGAACACCCGGTGTACAACGACGTCGACTTTGACCGCCGGTTTCGTATGAGTCGACGACTATTCTTACGGATAGTTAACGATCTTGACAGAGAGGTTGATTTTTTCAAGCAACAATGGGATGCAAGAGGCGTGAAAGGGTTTTCTCCACTTCAAAAGTGTGCGTCCGCTATCCGTCAATTGGCGTACGGGTCTGCTTCGGATGCTTTCGACGAGTATTTGAGGATGAGCGAAACGACGTCAAGGGATTGCCTTGAACATTTTTGCAAAGGTATTATTTACCTCTATATGCGCCAATATTTACGAAAGCCAACTGCTACCGATGTTCAGGCGATTTACGCATTGCATGAACAAACCCACGGTTTACCCGGCATGCTTGGTAGCATTGACTGTATGCATTGGTACTGGAAGAATTGTCCCATGGCATGGAGGGTCAATTCCATAGAGGTGATCATACTGGACCGTCGGTAATTCTAGAAGCGGTCGCCTCGCAAGATCAATGGATCTGGCACGCATTTTTCGAGGTACCGGGTGCCACGAACGACATAATCGTTGTGAATCAATCACCGATTTCAACGATTTATTCGAAAATAAAGCGCCCGATAGTTCTTTTGTAGTGAATAACACACACTACAATCACGGGTATTATCTTGCCGACGGGATATATCCCGAGTGGACGACTTTCGTGAAAGCATTTAGGTACCCAGTTGAAGAGCCATGAGTCCATTTCAAGACACGTCAAGAATCGGCTAGAAAAGACATCGAACGGACATTCGCCACGCTTAAAGATATATGGCACGTTGTAAAATACCCGGCGCGAGTATGGACACAACGGAAATTATCACTCATCATGCACACGTGTATAATTTTACACAACATGATTCGTGAAGACGAAGGCTTCTCACATTATCCTTTTGATCCGACGGAGGTTTTACCTGGAGAGATTGAAACAACTATCTCCGAAGAAGACCGAGCAAGAAACGTCAACCTAGTGAAAAACCGAGAGAGGCACGCCAACCTTCGCCACGATTTATCTGTACACGTGTGGAACTCTTCGCCACACGCCAATAACTAATTGTATTGTATTTTTTTAGTTTTAATTTTAACGTAATTTTAATTTTAATGTAATTTTAATTTTAATGTTAGTTATTTAATATAATTTTAAATTTTATTGTTTATTTAATTTAATTCTGATATTTATTTAAAAAAAATAAAATGAAGGGTTTGAATTAAAAATAAAATAAAATAAAGGGTTTGAAACGAAAATAAAAAAAATAAAGTGAAGGGTATGAGGGGTATGATAGTGGATGAAAGGTATGGAATTGGTAAAGGTAGTGGAAAGCTGATGTGGCAGCTGATGTGGCAACAGGTATGAGGGGTATGAGGGGTACCATAAAGGATGGCCTTAAGTGAAAGAAATCATTTATTCAATGACCCAATAGATGGTTTGCTTAAAAACATAGTGTCGACAAGGAGCCCAATCTCATTACATCTTTGAACATTAAGAAAAAGGTTGACAATAATGCAAGTCTAAGCAACAAACATATAAGGCTATCAGAATCACAGCCCATCAAGCCCACCCACAAGCCCACTTTGCCATATCACCACCACATTAGCTTTACCTACATCAACGCCACAAATGTAAAGTTATAGCTCACCTTAGGCCTCACTAACTTCTATGAGATAACAAAAATTGTGCGCCACATCATCTCCTTCGTATTTTGTATATATGTATCTTTATTATCTCATTTTGCATAGTAGTTAAAAGTTTTAGGTGTAACAAGTCCTCCAAAAAGAATGGAACAAAGGTAGAGGATTTCATCCAACAAGACCAATAAGCATTTATATCCAATATGCTCTCTTCTGTAATCTCCAATATGGATCAAAGGGCATCTACACACCAACTAAAATATATCAACAGGCCCGGCCCAAGGGTGGGCGAAGCGGGCGACGGCCCAGGGCATCAAAGCCCAAGAGGGCATCATTTTAGGTCCAACATGTTATTATACTATCAAAAAATTATAATTGTTACCAACAAGGTTTGAACCAAGAACCTCTAGAATAACTAAACAACTCCTTACCACTAGGCTATTAAATCCCTTTGTTAATTTTTTTTGGGAGAATTGCATCTATATCCTTATAAACTTTAACTAATTACACCTATATCCTTGTAAACTTTTAAACTACATCTATATCCTTACAAAACTTAAGTAATTACACCTATATCCTTATACCTATTTAATTAATTTTTAAACTATTTTAAAATTATTAATTAATATTCTTAATATAGTTTAAATATTAAATCCCTAATCTACCCTTATCCTTGTAAATCAAAAAATTTCTAAATTAAAATCCATCAATAGCTGGACTGACCGTTCTTCTCCTTTTTATGTATATGGATCGAACCATTTTCATGATCACTAAATGTTGATGATGTTAGCCCCCTTTCCTTTATTTCTTTTTTCTTTAAAGTGAATAGCTCGACTGACAGTTTGTGATACACACAAACACTTGTATAAGAAAATATATATATATATATATATATACACATACTAAAGCATAAATCAAAAACACCAAAACAGCCCATTACCATTTCACCCAAATTTTTAATTTTTTCATTAAATCTTAGTACACCCATATTTCTTCTTCATCATTTCATCTAATAC
Organism: Centaurea solstitialis; assembly: GCA_030169165.1. Classification (NCBI taxonomy): domain Eukaryota; kingdom Viridiplantae; phylum Streptophyta; class Magnoliopsida; order Asterales; family Asteraceae; genus Centaurea; species Centaurea solstitialis. The sequence continues at coordinate 86,765,975 of CM058042.1, forward strand.
ACTAGAAATAGACGCATGATTTACAGTCACACCCAAATCCATTTTTAGGGGTTACAACAACCAACCTAAATGGTGATTTAGGTTCAAGAATCACACAAGGAATATATCAAAATTACATAAAGGAACCTAATTCATTTTCAACCACATCCTACCACAACCTCATTTAAAGTGAAATCTGAAAACAAAAAGAAAAAAGTAGCTCTGGAATTTAGAGAGAGAGAGAGCGCGCTTCAATGGCTTTCAAAGAAGAAATTGCTGGAAAAAAAAGTTCTGTTTTACTTGAAAGAAAAATGGGAAGAATCAAGGAAAATATGTAGAAAGGGTAAGGGTAAAATGGGGATTTAATTTTTAAATTATATTAATGATATTTATTAATGATTTTAAAATAATTTAAAAATCAATTAAATATGGATAAGGATATAAGTGTAATTATTTAAGTTTTGTAAGGATATAGATGTAGTTTAAAAGTTTGTAAGGATATAGGTGTAATTCTCCCCTTTTTTTTCGTCTATTTTAATTTTATTAATTTTCTCGCTGATTCATTTTAAGTTTTTATATTTCTTTTTTTTTTCAACTTTTATTTTGTTCTCATTGCAACACTTATTAATCTTAAATAAAATAAAATATATCATATTCAACAATTATTAATCGAGTGATATATTTAAAAGTATATTATTATTTTCGTCACACATTTAGTATGATCATACTTTACATGAAACAATATAGATTACCTAGCTAATTTCAATAACGAGCCACAAAAATCTTTTGCTATATTTTATAAAATCAAACCTCGTATAAAATAGATCATTAAATAGTTCGATCATAACTATTATCATATACAACTTCTCTAAAATTCAATCTAACTTTGATGTTATAGTATAGTACTATATAATTATAAGATATGCATTGCAAAGAAGACATTATTATTCCATAATAGTAATAAAGGTTGATCTTAGAAATAATATGCCTTTTTATCTTATATTTTAAATAATGGGGCATTATTTAATGTTTTCGCCCATGACATGAAAACCCCTAGGATCGGCCATGTATATCAAGTAACTTGTATATAAATTACCATGAATTGAACATTGTATGTTCACATCAGATTAAGATGCTCTTGCAAATAGAAAACCATAGTACAAATCAATAGAAACAACAAGATATATTGAAGTGGAATAAAATTTTGTTAAGTAAATAAGCATATACCCAACTTTTCCATATTCCAAATATCTAAAGCACGCTCCCCTGTGATTAATACCCAGTGGCTCTCCTGGTTGCTCACCCCCGGATTCGAACTTGGGTTGGTTGTTACACCTTCCACAAATCTTAATCGATAGGCTACCCCATTGGGGTTTACTTGTTATCGCTCTTGCCATGTAAGTTTTTCGACCATTGTCATGCTCATCTAATAAGGTAAGTGACTTGGTAAGTGCTTATAAGGTAAGTGTTTGGTAATTGGCCCAAAAGTCTTTGTTTTTATTCCACAATTATTGTGGTAGGGTCAATCGGAATTGTCACCATTCTTTCATCTTTCTACTTCAATCGTTAGCTTTTTAATAATTTTTGTATAATTGTATGTAAAAATTCCTACATAATGGTTGTAACCGACAACCCACGTACTATGTGCCTCAAAAGCATTATGTGAGAGAAATCATTTATACAATGACCCATTAAGGTGGTTTCCTTAAAAGTATGGTGTCCACAAGGAGTCCAATCTCATTACATCTTTGAACACTAAGAAAAAGGTTGACAATAATGCAAGTCTAAGCAACAAACCGCATATAAGGCTATCAGTACTGCAGCCCAACGAGCCCACAAGCCCACTCTATCATATCAACGTCACATTAGCTTTACCCACATCAGCCCCACAAATGTAAAGTTATAGCTCACCTTAGTGCCTCGCTAACTTCTATGAGATAACAAAAATAGTGCGCCACATCATCTCCTTTGTATTTTGTATATATGTATCTTTACTATCTCATTTTGCATAGTAGTCAAAGGTTTTAGTTGTAACAAGTCCTCCAAAAAGAATGGAACGAAGGTAGAGGGTTTCATCCAACAAGACCAATAAGCATATATATATATATATATATATATATCCAATATGCTCTCTTCCGTAATCTCCATTATGGATCAAAGGGCATCTACACACCAACTAAAATGTATTAAGAAACTTGTATATAAATTACCATGAATTGAACATTGTATCTTCACATCAGGTTAAGATGCTCTTGCAAATAGAAAACCATAGTACAAATCAATAGAAACAACATGATATATTGAAGTGGAATAAAATTTTGTTAAGTAAATAAGTAGATACCCAACTTTTCAATAATTCACTTTTTTGTGAACCCTGCATATACCCAACTTTTCCATATTACAAATATCTATTGCAGTGTAGAACTTTGAAGAAAATATGGAGCCAATTTCTCATATAAATCTATACCTTTTTCACTCCAAAATATGTTACAGTTGCAATTATTAAAAGAGTCTATCAAGTTGAATTTTAACTCAAAAAGTTAACAAAGAAATGCATTATCTGACGTCTCAAAACAAAAAATTGTTGAAACTTTGGTTTGGAATATGAAGTATTATAGAACCACAATAGCAAAGTACCTTTTTCCAATGTTCTTCTATATATGTGACTAATTACTGCAAGATGAGCCTGATCATTAAGAGAAACAAGAGATCATTAATTAAGAGAAATTAGAGATGCTATGAAAACTATAAATTTGTACAGAGAACGAATAAACGATGTTCCACACCTACCTACCATTTTGGCTGAATCCTTAGTAGAAGTGGCATCCTTGGTGTATATCATCTTGAGATGTACCCACTTTACCACAATCAACCCAACATCTGAAGGTAAAACATCCAAACATATCTGAAATGATAGGCAGAATGATAAAGTTTATTGAACAAGACGTATCTGAAATCAACTTGAATAAGATAAGAGCATGATAATGATAATAACAGAACAAAACAAAACCTGGTTATGACAATTACTAAATGCCACGAGCCTTTTATTCACCATTCTGTATTTCTGTACACAGTGCACACAATTAATTAATATCAAAGTCACAAATAGGTTATAAGAGAATAACGGTTTAATAAAAGCTTCACGTTTTGAAGTACCAGTTTGCTTGAAATAATCACGAAAATCTTCCCGTGCACTTATACGACTACATAGCTGTCGTTAACAAGGATACGCCAGTAGTCAACCCAAGGTTGATCGCTTTAGTTCGGTATAGTCCATGACCAATCGCAGTAGCTGAAGGAAAAAAAATTTGTATATATAGTTAAGCAAAAGGAAATATAATTATGTGCAAACTGGTTACAAATACATAGTTAATAAATACCGTACTTTTTCTTAAAATTATAGACGAGTGGGTGTTGATTAATAAGTAATATAAAGATTAATATTAACACACAATTAAGAGAGGACTTACAGCTCCTCGGGATCATCATCCAAACGAAGGTAAGGGATTTGGGAAATGATGGGCCAATACTTGCCTTTTCCACGACGACACTTTTTCCCCAATTTATCGCAACCTCTCACAGCCAAAGATGAGAGCGAAGGAAGTAGTTTCTCAGGCAAATCTCTAACCTTGACACAATCCCCAATTGTAAGTCTTTCAAGACGAGTGAGGTGTTGAAGGCCCTCTGAAACTGATTCCAAATTTTCAAAAAACCAGAGGTTTAGAGATAACAGAGATGGTGGAAGAATAAAACTTGATGATGAAGTCGCATGATCTTGTGCCTTTGCAAACGAAACCACTCCTGAATTTACGCCATACAAGCATAGTTCAACAAGTGAGGTTGGGTAATTTTGCGGCCCCCACTCTGACATGGCCTTATTTAAGACTCCTATTGTTAGGCTTCTTAAATTAGGAGGCCATAACCCACAAGGAAATGAGTGGTCGATGTTTGGGCAATGTCTTATTTCTAGCTCTTCCAAAGATGTAAGACTTTGCAAATGCTCATGAGGAAATGACTTCAAATTCATGCAAAAAAAGATCTTAAGACTTCTCAGGGGAAGAAAACCAAACACTTCCTCTGTAATGGATTCTATGTTATCACAACTCTGAATTTCCAAACTGGTGAGATGAACAAAGCATCCTTCAGGAAATGACCTTAGATTGGCACAACTCTGAATGTAAAGAGATTCAAGTGTTGACAATATGTTGTTATGAAGCCAACTCTCCTTAAGGTTTTCACAACCTGCAATGCGAAGAAACTTGAGAGTGGGTGGGAAGGTCAAGTATGTTATTGAATGACAATACTCTAACTCCAACCTCTCAATATTATCCGCAAAACTGTAACTCTCCAATGACTCACAACCGTATATAATCACTTCTCTAAGTTCCATGTTATTTTGGGAATTAATTTCTACTTTATCTCCCAACAATACCAATTTCTTGCAATTATTTACTTCCAACTTCCTTAAACTCACAAGAAATTCTGATTTTGATTCCCACAAGTACCTCAATTCATCACAGTCTTCGATGGAGAGATGTTCAACTGCCCCAAGATGTTTTACAACTTCTCCATCTAGTTGTGTAAGTCCCTTAATATTTTGCAATTTCAATTTATGAATTGACGAAGATAGGCCAGCTATGCTTCTTAACACCTCTTCAGAACAGCCGCATATATATAACACCCGTACTGACGGTATTAATACCACCGAGACATCAAAAAGTTTCGGACAATCCACTATAGAAATCTCACGGAGACAAGGAAAAGATCCGATGGTACCATTGTTGTCACCACCGTTAGTTGACCATTTCTCCCAATTCTGCATATCTCTAAATTCCAAAATTTCAAGTGATGGAAATGCAATACCATGGAAAGAATTAGAAGTTGTAAGTAATTCCATACCCAATGTCTTCACCTCATTCATGCTTGACACAAACAACTTTTTAAGTGACGGTAGATGTCCAACTGTTGGTAAATACATGCAACTTATACAACCACGTAAAGTAAGCTCCGTTAACCGAACAAATGAGGAATCCCCGACCCAACTTGGAAATTCAATTCCGCCGTAGAATGAAATATTTAGGTTTCTCAAATTATGATGTGGCCTTAGCCCTTCAAGTACCTCATATTCAATCTTTTTATTACGGGAATCTTCAAAGATATCACTCCATTTCAACCCCAAATCATCAAGATCCTTCTTTTGCTGTAAGTTGGCATCCTTTGCTTGTATTGGATTTATCACTTTCTCGAGCCCCTCAATGAGAAGCTCACCTCGAAGATGCAATAGGCCCTTGAGCTCCCATATTTTGAACCCCCTAGCTCCTTCAATAGTGACCTTCGATAGAGTTTGTAGACTCTTCAACCCACCTATTCCAGAGGGTGTCTTTTTCAACCGTGGAGTATCGCGTATGTCAAGATGTCGCAGGTTAGTTAACTTTGCAAAACTTTTTGGCAAGCTAGATAACCTATGACAACCACTCACCAGCAGGCTCTGTAGATTATAAAGGTCTTTAATTTGATCCGGTAAACATGTGATGTCAGTTCGGGAAAAATTGAGGTACCTCATATGCTTGAAACAACCGATGGATTGTGGTACCTCTTCGATTGAATAATCAGTTAGACTTAGAACCCTTAGGAATTGTAATTGGGGAAGTAATTCGAAAAGAACCTTGTTCGATAAGAAGAACCATCTCCATACAAACGCAGGATATTGTACCCTAACTGACTTTGACACCGCTAAGAAAGTTCGCAATCTTCTAGCTTTATGTAACACCTTGAACTCTCTATATACCCCAAATCTTTTACGAATAAATGATAAGTGATGGACCTTCTCTAATGTTTCATTCCCCATTTTATCATCCAACGTAAGGAAAAACTCTTCTCCAACACTCGTCGCCAAGTCATGTATGAGGTCATGCATTGTATATCCTGATTTGTAATGCTGAAAAAACGACCTTGACTTTAGCTCGTCAAAATACTCGCGGCCAAAGCTCTCCATCGACTTGTTGGTATTTGACTTGTGCAAAAACCCTTCTGCCATCCATAACAGTACTAGTTCGTCTTTGTCAAACACGTAGTCCTTGGGGAATAAGCAGCAATAAGCAAACAACTGCTTCAGATGCGAAGGGAGATCATAGTAGCTTAATCTTAATGCTGGAAGAATGTCACTTTCATTCGGAAAATTCCATATCTCATTGTTCAAGAGCTCCTCCCAATCCTTATCAGTTGTGTTTTTTCTCAACACCCTGCCAAGTGTCATCAAAGCCAATGGCAACCTACCGCATTTATTCACGATACCTTCACCATGCAACTTAAGTGTCGGATGTTTCTCAAAGTTTTGCTCACCTAGTGCATGTTGAGCAAACAAAGATAGAGCTGCTTCCATTGACAAAACCTCGAGAGGGTAAGCTTGAACAGAGTCCATAATTGATGTGACTTTAGACTTTCTTGTTGTCACAATGATTTTACTTCCTGATGCCCCGACAAGAAAAGGGCGCTGAAGGAGTTCCCACTCTCTATAATTTTCATTCCAGACATCGTCTAGAACAAGTAGAAACCTTTTCTTTGAAACCTTTTCTTTTAGGGCCTCATGAAGCTGGTTTAAATTATCAAACCTTTTATCATCCCCACCCACATCTTTATAAATGCCCTTGCTAATATTAAACACATCAAACTGCTCAGAAACACAAACCCATGACATGAGTTCAAAGTGATCCTTCACTTTCTTTTCGTTGTACAATTCCCGGGCAAGAGTGGTTTTGCCTATCCCTCCCATACCAACTATGGACACGATGCTGACATCTTGATTACACGACTCATCACCCAACAAATTCGAAAGTAATGCCTCTTTATCTCCTTCCCGGCCCACAATCTTGACCTCACCAACCAATGAAGTTTCATATGATTGTCTATATGTTCTGTTTGCACATTCGACATTCTCATTCAAATCCAAAAGCTTTTTGTCTTCAACCAGATGATGCAATCTGGCTGTAATCTCATTCAGCTGAGAACTCATCTTGCGACGATACGTAATTTTACTAGGAGTGAAATTAGCTAAATTCGGGATGATCTTGAATACCTTATTGGTGCTGGTGCTGGTGCTGGCTTCAGTGGCCAAATCGTCGAGCAGGTCGTCTATGTCGTAAGCCAGATGGTGGAGCCTGTTGAGCCACTCTCGAACAGCAATCTGTGTCATATGCTTCTGGCCAGCATCAACAAGCACAGCTTTGATCTGGGACAAGGTGTTCTTCCAGTTCTCCAACTCGGAATAAATTCCTGCAGACCAAGCTAGCTTGTTCAATTCAGCAGAAGCCAACTTCTCAAAGAGCACAGTGATGAAGGCGCTGAGAAAGATTTCAGAAATGGCCATTGGAAAATGAAGGATGGATGGTTTCTTTCTTGGAGGTTTTGATTTCAGAATAAAGCAAAATGGGTAGACTTGAGATTGTGATAATATGGGGTATAAAGTATAAATTAATCTCTAATCTCATCACTGTCTTCCACTTCAAGTATAGAAATATATTATGGTGCTCTGATCAATGAATATAAAATAACCCATGTTTCAGGTTATTGTAATTCATATCCACGCGTGATAGTGTATGGTCTACTTTTTTAGATTATCTTGCATCTTGCTATTTGTTTGATTCTTATCTTCACCTAGATTAACTTTTGAGTAATGACTTTAACTTTTATGCTCTGTTCTTGAAACTTCTTTTACAAATGAAAGTTAGGGATAGAGAGAAATGTTAAGAAAGCAACAACAAGAAGACCGTGTTTCTTTTATAAAGTTCATCTAGGCTTTGCGTAGACTATATCCTTGGCAATTTGGAAATTAAACTTTAACCGTATGAAACTAAGAGGCCGTTTACTTAAATACTTATCTGGTAAGCGTCTACGGGTAAAATTAAACACTATCACCAACCATATTGGATAATATTTTAATCTCTTAAAACGGTATCATATGCAACAATTTACCCGGTAAGGCTTACCATGTAAGATTTGTCAAACTCATTTACCACATAAGACTCTCGGTTTGTGCCATGGGTAAAATTCTAGTCCTTGTCAATTGTCATGTTCATTTCGTAAAGTAAATTGATCCAGTAAGCACTTACCGGGTAAGCGTCAAATAAACAGCACCTAAGTCCTAAGTCTGGCCACATGATGCCAATGCTGGACCCGAACTTGGGTGAATGGGATATCACTTGTTAACTGGGTAGCGATTTATCAATTTTGTCCAGCTTCAGATAAGTTGGTTCAATTGCTTATGGTTAAAAAAATCGATAAATGAACACATGGAGATGGAATTGAAATTCATTCCAACCTAAAATTTCAAAATGACAAAAAAATACCCTCATCACTAAACTTAGAACCCTAGCCGCACCAACCAAAAATTGAAATCCATTTTGCATACCCCTAATCCATTTCTCCTTCACCATTGATTCACATACCGCTAATTGAGTGCCTCATGAGCTAATCCATTTCTAGCTCCTTCACCATCGAATAACACTTCAATGAAGTAGCAGAAGACGATGATCAAACAAATCTAGCTAAGGTTGGAACCCCATATGGAACAAACCAGATTCAGGGTTTTTGATTTCAACAATTCTAGTTATCTAGAGGGTCCGGCCGGTTTGGGTGGGGAAACTAAAAACTTGATCGGATTTCACATATGGAAATCAAGACCAGAATTTTAGTTTATGCATTTGGGATTGCTTCGGTGTTAGGTGCAAAAAGTATATATAACTTTAATTGATTTTGAAAGTAAATTAAGTTGATGAAGTCGATAGTAAGTTCAAAATTAAAAACATCTTGATCGACTAAATTTATGAATTTCAAAAAACACTAGATAAATAAATGTATTTATATAATTTTTAAAATATATACCTATATTATTTCAGGTTTTCAGATGGCCTTGATGGGCAAAGATCAAACTCAATCCAAACCCAAAATATCGATCCAAAAATCGGGTTTGGGAGCTAACACCCATTAGTTAGAGGGACGAAAACCGGACGAAATTGCATACTATGGTGGTAAATTTGTATTTGAGTAAATTAAGGATTTGGTCCCTGTGGTTTTCAATTTATTACGACTAAGGTCTCTAAACTCGAAAAAATTATGAATGGGTCTCTGTGGTATTCAATTTTGTACTACTAGGGTCCCTAAACCAAACGACTGTCAATTAGCCTTAGTTAACTCAAGGGCAAAATTGTCTTTTCCATATTTGAATACTAAATTGTTTTATCTTTTTCCTTATTTTGTCTTTTCTTCACAAGGACCAAATAATTTTTCGAGTTTAGGGACCTTAGTTGTAATAAATTGAAAACCACAGGGATCAAATTTGTAATTTACTTTTTGTATTTTTAAATTTTAAGGACCAAATGTGTTATTTTTGGCAAACCACAGGGACCAAAATTGTAGTTTACTCTAATTACTTTGTTAAATCCTATTAAAGGTTATTATCGTCATTTTACCGTTTTACATAAAAAAAAAAAAAACCATCAAACTTGGTGGTAGTGGCAATGGCGGCAGCAACAATGATACTTTACCACAATGGTGGTGGTGGTGGTGATGATGATGGTAACGGTAGAGTGATGATGGCGGTGAAATGCAAAGGGAAGGCAGGGAACGAAAGAAAACCCTTTCTTCATCTGTACAAAATTTTTGTTTCAAATTGTTAATGGCTGAATGTAGAGCTTAATACACAAGGTAATTACACTTGAGCTGGTTCTGTATGTAGAGCTTAATACACAAGGTAATTTATGTACTTATCCTAGGGTTCGAATCAACATCAACAAATGGATGCCGCAAGCTTTCCCTGATTTCAGGTGAACATCCTTTGTAATTCCTATTGTTTGTCCATTATATGATAGCATACTTTGATTCAGAAGTAATATTTTAGTGATTTTAGCATCTTCAGATCTTTAATGGACATGGAATGCTTCTATGCTGATGAATTCCCAGTATTATATTAACTATTGATTAATGAAATTTGGCATTTTAAACACCATAGATGTGTGAAGGAGACAAACGCTTAGCTATATTGCAAATGCTAAGTGCTAATTGCTAAACACCTAAAGAGGATCACAATTTATAGAACACATCTATTTGGAAGCAAATAGAATAGTAGATAGGCTAACCTCTTGGGCAAAGGTTTACTAGGGCAAGGTCATTATTACTCAGAGATTTGAGGTGCCATGTCCTTGCATAAGGTATGATGCTTCCATGTGTGTTTTCTGTAGATTTTTTGGCCATTGAAGTTTTAAGGATGCAATTATGCAAATATAATACCTCATCTGTGCAAAAGTGGGAACATTGTAGAAGCATCCACAATTGATATCCTTAGCTACTACTTTTTTAATTACTCGAGATAGCTGTAAGCTCGAGTTCGCAAGGATTAAGTCTGATTTGTATAAAACACTATCCCAGCCAATTAAACAGGGTTATCCCAAAAATTAAGACACCTCCCCCCCCCCCCCCCCCCCCCCCCCCCCACCCCAACCCAAGAGTGTGTTCAATTAATGGAAACACACATAAACTTATAAAAGAGTAATATAAGCAAAATTCAACGACTTTTAACCAACAGTCCAATATGGTTTATATTTGAGTATTGTTGACTTTTCAAAGCATACTTTCCGAACATATATAAACTTACGAAAACTACTACTTGCATCAAACTGTAGAGAAACACCAACCCATGATCAAAGGCCTAGCCATTTAAGCTAGCTTATGAGAACCCTTAACACATTCCAAACCATCTACTGGTCATTTGTAGTGTTAATTACTACTTCAACAAAACCGAAAACAATTATGTATTTCTGGTTTCGATTAGAAATTCAAAGTTAGACTAAATAACTAGATGTGCCCTATAAGGTTAAATAATGCAACAATGATGAAGCAAATTAAAGAAGGTGAATAAAAATGGAAGACATTGAAATATACTTGAATCTAAGTCTGAAACACAAGTGCAAACATCAATTCATTCATGCTAATTTAATGAAGACAACAAGGGAAATGGAATGCCTAAAATGCAGAACAAGACTCCAGAGATCATCCCTCTGTGCTCCTGCTTCAAATTCATTGCTAGAATGGGGAAGTTAGCTATTTATGGTTACTTAATAAAAACAACGAAATGAAATGCCTAAAACAAGAGCAGCAGTTAAGAATGAGGCTCCAAAGATTGTCCCTCTCGCTCCTGGTTCAACTTTTTTCTTCAGATGTGTCGTTTAAAAAATGGTTCTTGGAATGGTATTTATATGTGGGAAATTAAAACAACCGCCATCCCAAGTTTGAACCCTAGAATGTGATTTCTGACTTCTGCACGCCGAGGGGGGTGGGGGGTGGGAGGTCGCCCATGCCCTGTGTTGGCCACTCAAGATGCAATCACCTCGCACACAGCTTGCATCCCTACTCGGTGTGATCAACACGACCTTGGTCATGTAGCCCCACTCACGAAAATTGTACTGAATGCTTCAATTGCTTTGTGTTCTTACTATGCCATCTGGCATTAGTGATGTAGGTTAGCATGCCCAAGTCACATAGACCTTCTGTGTGCTGATAAACCACCATTGCCGCACCTATCATAGAGCATATAATAAACAACATTAGTCGGAACTTAATAGCCACACAAACATCGTAAAATGCTAAGGGTTTTGGTATAAAAGTATAAGCAAATGTATGTCTATATTTTTTTTATAACTTTCGTAGAACTTGGTGTTTTATGCCTTGTCTTCAACTTGTTAGTTTTTCAGGGTGGGCCATTACGTTGAATCAGCACAACCTTTTAAACTGCCCTCAGTTTTTAGATCGTATGACAAATTAACAGGAAACATGTTGATGCCCTAACGTATCAAATACAGGGCATCCTTGAAGGAACTGTAATACATCTAGCTTAAGGTCTAAGGTTATCTTTTATTGACCCATAAATGAGCAATATATATGCAGAGAATAGCTGCTCCATAATATGAATTCCTTGAAAAATCCTCCCAATCATGGTAGAATTTTTGTGTGTGTGCGTGCATGCGATAAAGAATCATGGCAAAGCTCCTTTCCCGTGAGAAAGAGATCCTTGTGTTTTTTAATTCTTATCGATGCTAATGAATCGAAGTTCATAATAATAATACCCCTCTTGTCACCTTTAAGGCTTGAACTATGTTTTGAGTCTCTGATTTAATACTCAATAAAACGAAAACCAGGATCAACCATATTTTTTTAAACGTAAAACATTTATGTAGAGCATCACTCTCACACAATTGAACTTCTTGTACTATTAATACTAGAACAGAAATTTAAATCCCAAGAAGAGAGTCAAACAAAAATCACAGATAATGTGTCATCAATACAATGCAACCTGGGAAAAACATTGCAAGAACAAAAATAACTTTGGAACCAACCTTGGAAGTTATGAACAACCACATAATGATGAACTATCTGCAATCACTAATTTCCAACAACTTTCCTTCAAAACTCTGAAGACCCAGTGCTTTCTCCAATTAGGTGGAAACGCTCTCCATCTTGAAGTAATTACACACAAAAGTAGTCCACCTTTCTCCACTGGTCCTCAAAGCCCTCAATACCCCTTCTACCACATTGTTTCTCCTTCTTGCTTTGATTCTATCAGACCAACCCTTGTCAAATGAAAGCCTCACCCTATGTACACACATCATACATAATTCCCAACTTAGCTTAAAAGTTCAAAGCCTGTGTATGTTTGTTCCTATTTTGTGTGTATTAATGATTATGCTTTCAATACTAGATGTTCATAGAATTTCTTTGTTGTTTAGCTGTCTTTTGAATGATAAAACATTTTATTCCATTTAATGAATTATGAAACAACTTCTATTTTTGGATTGTTCATGTACAGTTTTACGATTATAGTTGTTGACAAAATCATACAGTTATATTAAATGGGTAAAAGAAAAGTGAAGCTTTAATGCATATACTTGTCTCTTCATTTCGTTGACATGAGAGCCAATACGTATTTGTTTGTTATAAAGTACTTATTCTATATGAAATACATGTAACTACTGGCTTGTATAATTTTACAAGGCTATTTGATTAGCAGTTAAATTACATTACCAATTAACAAACAACTCATATAAATCTTCAAGATGATCTCATCAATATTTTGCAATGACTATTTGAAGTAGAAAAAATGCAGATTGTAGCCTTACTCAAAAGGAAGAATAATATTTGTTTGAAGTAAATGTTGTACTTATTATAGGATAAGGGATGAAATACATAATTATGAGTTTATGACCAAGTAATTGAGGTAGTAGATCCTTTTTCCACAAATTTTAACAAAAATAGTTAGAATAATATTGAATTTACTTTTACTAGCATAAAACAAATATGATGGATAAGGAGAGGACGTACCACTATGAACCATATATGTTAAGGACAGGGATGTGAGAAATGATGGGCCAATACTTGCCTTTTCCACTTCGACACATTTTCTCCAGTTTTTGGCAATTTCTCACACTCAAAGATGAAAGTGAAGGAAGCAGTTTCTCTGGCAGATCTCTAAGCTTTGGGCATGACGCAATATGAAGTTTTTCAAGGCAGGTTAGGTGTTGTAGGCCCTTTGAAACTGATTCCATGTCCATAAAGCCTTTGATTTCTAGAGAAGTTAGAGATGGTGGGAGAAGAAAAGATGATGAAGGTGTATTGTTGCTATTCCTCTCATCTTCTGCCTTTGCAAATGAAACCACTCCTGAATTTTTGGCACCATATAGATCTAGTTCAACAAGTGAGGTAGGGTAATCACGTAACCCCCACTCTGACATGGGCTTATTTAAGCATCCTATTCTTAGGGTTCTTAAATTAGGAGGCCACAACCCACTAGGAAATGAGTAGTCCATACTTGGGCAATCATGTATTGACAAGTCTTCCAAAGATGTGAGACTTTGCAAATGCTCATGAGGAAATGACTTCAAGTTCTTGCATTTGTAGATCTGGAGATATCTTAGGCAAAACAGGGGGAAAAAACCAAAACCTTCATCCGGAATGGATTCAATGTTATCACAATCCCATATTTGCAATGTCGTGAGATGAACAAAACATCCTTTAGGAAACGACCTCAGATTATCACAACTCCAGATGATAAAAAATTCAAGTGGCGACAAGGAGTTGTCGAGAAACCAACTCTCTTCTAGGTTTTCACAACTGTCAATGGTAAGAAACTTTAGAGTGGATGGGATGTCCTGCACTTTTGGAAAGGTCAAGGATGTCATTAAAGGACACTTCAAGATCTTCAATCTCTCAATACTATTTGGACAATTGTACCTCTCTAGTCTCTTACAACCATGGAAAATCACTTCTTTTACGGATTCCATGCTAATCCTTGAATTGACTTCATTCTTTCCCAATGACACCAACTTCTTGCAATATCTAACTTCCAACTTCCTTAAACTCACAAGAAACTTGCTTGCCTCCAATTCTGATTCCCACATATATCTCAATTCATTGCACCATGTGATGTATAGATCTTCAATTGCCTCAAGATGTTTTAAAACTTCTACATGCAATTGAGTAAGTCCTTTAATATCCCACATTGTCAATCTAAGAATTGACGAAGACACACCAACCATGCTTTTTAACACCTCTTCAGTACATCCTCCTATGTACAAAATCCGAAGTGATGGTATTAAATCAATTAACACTTCATCAAGTTTCGGACAATTGACCAAGGAAATCTCACGAAGACAAGGAAAAGATCCAATGGTACCATCGATGTCACCACCACTACCACTCGTTGACCATTTCTCCCAACTTTGCATATCTTTAAATTCCAAAACTTCAAGTGATGGGAAAGCAATACCATGGAAAGAATTGGTAGGTCTAAGTAGCTCATAACCAATATTCTTCACCTCATTCATGCTTTCTACAAACAACTTCCGAAGTGACCTTAGATGTCCAAGTGTTGGTAAATATGTACAACTTCTACATCCATGTAATGTGAACTGCGTCAACCAAACAAATGAGATATCTCCAACCCAACTTGGAAATTTCGTTCCCCCGTAGAAACATATCTTTAGGTTTCTCAAATTACTATGAGGTATTAACCCTTCAAGTACTTCATATTCATTCATTTTATTTCGAGAATCATCAAAGTCATTTCTCCATTCCATCACCAAATCATCGAGGTCCTTCCTTTGCTGTAAGTTGGCCTCCTTTGCTTCTATTCCATTTCTAACATTATGCAACCCGTTAATGTAAAGTTGACCTCGAAGATGCAATAGGCCTTTAAGTTCGGATATTTTGAACCCACTAGCTTCTCCAATAATGACCTTTGATAGAGTTTGTAGACTCGTCAACTTGCCAATCCCTAAAGGTATATTGTTCAACAATCGAGTGTCACTGATGTCAAGATGTCGGAGGTTTATTAACTTTACGAAACTGTCTGGCAAGCTAGATAACCGACTACAACCACATAGCAACAAGGTTTGTAGATTATAAAGGTTGCTAACTTGATTTGGTAGACATGTGATGTCAGTTCGTGAAAAGTTAAGGTACCGCATATGCTTGAAACAACCAATGGATTGTGGTACCTCTTTGATTGAATAGTCGGTTAGGCTTAGCACCCTTATAAAACGTAATTGGGGAAGTAATTCGACAAGAACCTTGTTAGATAAGAAGAAACTTCCCCACGAACCTACCCTATTGGACACTGATACCGATAAGAAGGTGCGCAGTCGTCTAGCTCTTTGTAATGCCTCGAACTTTGTATATACTCCATAGTGTTGGTGAATAAATGAAAAGTGGTGTAACTTCTCCAATGCTTCATTACCCATCTTATCTTCCAACCTGAAGAAATATTCCCCGGCAATGCTTGTGGCCAAGTCGTTTATCAGGCTATGCATTGTATATCGTGATTCGTCATTAGTTAAATGTTGAAAAAACGACCTTGACTTCAGCTCTTCAAAATACTCACGCCCGAAGCTCTCCATCGACTTGTTGGCATTCGACTCTTGCAAAAACCCTTCTGCCATCCATAATAGGACTAGTTCATTCTTGTCAAACACATAATCCTTGGGGAATAAGCAGCAATATGCAAACAACTGCTTCAAATGCGAAGGGAGATCATAATAGCTTAGTATCAAAGCCGGAAGAATCTGACTTTCATTCGGTAAATTCCATATCTTGTTGTTCAACAATTCCTCCCATTCTTCATCATTTTCTTTTTTTCTCAACACCCTCCCAAGCGTCATCAAAGCCAAAGGCAATCTACCACATTTATACACGATACCTTCACCATGCCGCTTAAGTCTTGGATGTTTGTCAAAGTTTTGTTCACCTAGTGCATGTTGAGCAAACAAAGATAGAGCTGCTTCCTTTGACAAAACCTCGAGAGGGTAAGCTTGAACAGAGTCCACTACCGATGTAACCTTAGTCTTCCGGGTTGTAACGATTATTTTACTTCCCGATGCCCCTACAAGAAATGGGCGTTGGAGGAGTTCCCACTCCCTGTAGTTTTCGTTCCATACGTCATCCAGAACGAATAGGAACTTTTTCTTCGAAAGTTTTTCTTTTAGGGCCTCGTGAAGCTGATTTAGATTTTCAAACTTTTTGTCGTCCCCACCCACATCTTTAAAAATAGCCTTGCTGATACTGAAGATATCGAACTCTTCAGAAACACAAACCCATGACATGAGTTCAAAGTGATCCTTCACTTTCTCTTCGTTGTACAAAACTTGGGCAAGAGTTGTTTTGCCCATCCCTCCTAGACCGACTATGCACACGATGCTGACATTTTGATTACGTTGTTCATTCCCCAACAATATTCCGAGCAATGCCTCTTTATCCCCTTCTCGACCCACAACTATAGACTCATCTACAAGTGAAGTTTCCTCCGACCGTCTACTTTTTTTTGTTGACCTTTCAACATTGACATTCAGACCTAGCATATTTTTTTCTTCAACAAGGTTATGCAATTTGGTAGTAATCTCGTCAAGCTTAGAACTCATCTGACCACCATACTTAATGGCATGAATTGTGAAATTAGTACAACAAGTTGGGAAATTCTTCGACGTCTTACCAGTGCTTGTGCTAGTACTAGCATAAGATTCTTCAGTTAACTGGCGTCGCATAGCTTCGGTGGCTAAATCATCGAGTAGATCGTCTATCTCGTAAGCCAGATACTGGAGATCTTGCAGCCACAATTGAACAGGTCTCTCTGTTATCTGCTTCTGGCCTGCATCAGCAAGCACTGCTTGGATTTGGGACAAGGTCTTATTCCATTTGTTAAGCTGAGAATAGATTCCTTCAGATCGAGCCAGCTCTATCAAGTCAACAGAGGCCAGCTTCTCAAATAGCACAGTTATGAATGCAGTGAGAAAGATTTCAGCAACAGCCATTGGAGAAGCAAAGATTGTTTTTTTTTCTTGGTGGGTTTTGATTTCAAAGGGATGAAAGTTGGAAGATGAATTGAAGCCAAGGAGTAAACGGAGACTTTTTAAGTGTCAAGACTTTTTGTGGGCAAGTGGAGAAAATGGATATTTACAGGTAATTTCCACTAGGAAATTTCGTTTTTTATTTTCTACTGAGATATAAACTTATAAGTACTTCCAGAACTCTAATATGTGAACAGAAACTAAACCAAAAGCTTCAAATCTATATGCTTAATATAAAATTATAAGACTGGTTTCTGATTTCTTTTTTTACTTGAACCAATGGAGCATGTATATATAATCAATAGTAATTTATCACTTATCCCTCAGTTGACTTGGGGTCCCATATATGCTTAACATCCTTGGAGTATGTCTTTTAATAACCATAGTTTTTTTCTTCTTGTAGTAACAAACATGATGTTTAGGTTCTTTAATCGAAGATGCTTAAATTTACCGTTGTACGGTTTCCTACTTTTACTCTCATGTGTACTAGTTAACGACGATTATCATTTTTACTGTTCGTTTTACACAATCACAACCATGAATAACACAAATAGAAGCGCTTAGCATGCACACATGTTATGTTGGTAATTCCTGAAGCGGAGTAACTTGACACAGTAACTTCAAAATTACCTTTAAATCATGATAAGAAATTATTACTGGCCAACAACTCAGGACATAACCCCAATGGGGCAGCCTACTGGTTAAGGCTTGGTGTTGGGGAAAAACCCACCCAAGTTCGAATCCGGGGGTGAGCAACCAGGGGCCACTGAGTATTAATCCCAGGGGAGCATGCTTTAGCTCTCGGTAAAAATTGCCAAGGATGTAGTCTGGCCAAAGTCCAGGTGAACCTTCCCAAAAAAAAAAAAAAAAAACAACTCAGGACATGTAAAGAGCTTATCTTTCTAACTCAGAACTCAGAAGTCAGAACTTAATTGCTGCTGTTGTACCACATGGGCCTACCCAAAGTCTAAACCCAGGTAGCAAACATGCAATGAATTCGATCTTTAAACTTTTTTCTTAAATCTTTTTATCAAATAAAATTTTGATCTTTCTTTGAACAAATAAATCCCACAGTTTAATTTGTTGAAGAAACAAAATCATGAACCATTTTTCACAAACTTTTTAGCGGATTTCTGCCAAGAAGATTGAATGATCTTTTCTTCTACAGTTTCTCCCGTTATATATGCCATTTTGAAAACCTTTTCACCCGATTCCTCCCAATGTCCTCGTTGCAACGGATCTTTTTGGATCTTTCACTTATGTTTAGCTAACCAAGGAACGGGTTTTCCTCGGACCAATATCTTTTAGCCACTTAACGAAATGACAAAGTCAAAAAAATTCCAACTGTCAAAATACATACATGTGTTCTTTTATCTCCAAACCCCAATAACTTTGCAATACTCGTAAACCCAGATGAGGGACTGCTAAAGTTTTTTTCGAAAAAAATCAGGGTTTTGGGGTTTTGTGTAGAATGATGAAAGGCATAGGTTGTTGCAAAGAAGCTCTAATGGTGAAAGGAAAACCTTGACATTTGGAGAAATCACAATACATGAAGGTAACAATTGAAAGAACTACTTACAGTGAGTTTTTGAGAATGAATGAAACTGAAAGGTAAACATGATTATGTTCTTTTAAATAAAAGTTTGGGATTTGTTTGGTGTTCAATAATTTATTTGGTACGAATATTTATTTGTTAAAAAATTGACCACCTGCTTAATATATCAGTTAAAATTACATAGTTTGTTGGGTTTTTAGAGATTTTCTTCTAAATTCTTATCATATTATAGTTTTAAGAACTTAATAAGTCAAAATCCTGTAGTTCGTTGCGTTTTGTCAAAGTTCTAAATAGCGTAAGGTGTGGCGTGGCGACAAAGCCAAACCTCAACCCTTGGAAGTCACAACAAGGTCATGACGTTTTTTAAGGTGTGACTTATGGCATCAAATCTTTATATCATATAATAACCCTATTATATAACATATGTTTTTCTTCTATTACTTAATGAACCAATGATAATAAACAATTTAAACGAAGTTATATATTTTTAAAACCAACATATAAGACATTAAAAATATAAGTTAAATAAAATATCGTGTTACACAAATCGTGTATTACCATTGTGTAACATGTCTGAGATACAAGAGTTTAAGCCATGGTGCGTCATGTTGGCTGTTACAACGAGCTATTTTGAACATTGATTTATTTTGGACTTCTTTTTAATTTTAAAAATGTATCCTATTCTTTTAATTTTACTTTGTAAGGTTTAAAGCCCAAAAAGACCAAGGATTGGGCCTCTTCCCCTTGCTGGACTCCCGAGAATTTTCCTGTCTACGCACTGGTTTTTGGTAATTTGACTAATTTCTCATAAATTTTACTTCGTTTTTTAATAATTTTCTTGTATTTGTAGTTGAAAGTTGTAACCTAGGTTTTTCATGTGTGGTTAATATGTTATATGTCCATTTCAACATTAGTAAGCTTTAGGTTTTTGAGATTCAGTTACTTTTGAGATTCCACAGTAGACAATTTGGGACAAGTCATTTTGTTTTATTAATGGCTTAAGGTTATCTCCATTTGGATGTGCAATTAGTCTCATCATCATTTGAAATTCTTATGGAAAATTGTTGTTCAAAAAGTTAGATATGTAATTTGTCTTAGACCCTTGATAAAGTAACGGTTGAGTTTATTTGGTTTAAATAAGGTTTTCAAATTGAGTTGTTGAAATCTTGCATTCAAAGTCCTAATAAGTTGTGCTTACGAGTTCATGACTTTGAGTTTGTGTTTTTCTAGTTGGATAAAGCTATTTACATCTGGGAATTTGAAAGCTTATTCAAATTCCGATTTTTTATTAAGATTTGGGTAAAGAACTTATTATGACCGGTGTAAATATTTAGAAAAGTTCAACTTGTTTGGAGTTTGTTAAAAACTATAACCAATTTGGCAATTTGGGTTTATTTTATTTGTTTACGCTTTTGGAATCAATGATAGGTACTAGCATCTTAATCGAAAGTGAACTAATGTTGGGTTTTTAATTAATTGTTTTTACGTTTTAATGTGTTTTCATCGTGTGATTAGTTTATTAACCAATTTCAACCCGTGTCCCCTATTATGTACTTTTGATTATATCCCTTGTATTTGAATTATCTGGAATAAGTGAAACCACATCTTCCCTATGAAATTGACTTGACGTACCGCTATTACGAATCTTGGTTGTACTTAACCTATAGTTAAAACTTATTTTTTGGTGGACTTGACATCCATCACGTGGCTTATTCAAATTCCGATTTTTGATTAAGATTTTATAATCTCTTTTGACCATTATGTCTAAACAAAGGATCAACCTGTTCTCAAGTTGTTAACATGCCTCATTTGACCCATATATGTCTAAGAAAAGGATTGGCCTATTATACGAGCTATTGTCGCCCGGTCAATTATGGTATCGATTTTGGCCTAACTTGAGTCCTTGCAGGTCTTTTTCGACACAAAGAATGGTATCAAAAATAGGCTCAAAGCATAATCCATGCCTATTATGTATGATTGAAACAAAAGATAGATTTTATCGTATAGAATATGATGCGTTTTTAGCTTTCAATAATTTTAGCTTTCAAAAGAGTTTGCCTTTTCAAATATTGTAATCAATTCACTAGGTCTATCAATTGATTTCGATTATTGGTCCAAAAAATGTTCAAGATTCCATATCCCTTCTATCTAACATTCCTTTATTTTTCATGAACATATAATTTTATTTTTCATTTTTTGCTAAGTTAGAGAATATTTTAGTCATCGCAATAGGAAGAGAGAATTCTGTCGAATTTGAAAGGTATTGAGAGAACCATATATGTTTACTCAGTATTTTAACCAAAATTTACTTGACATATTCAATGATGAGAATATGATATTTGAGTTTAAGACTTTGACAATCATTGCTACTCCAATCGTTTTTAAAATTCTAGATGATTTTTTTGAGACATTTAATTGAATTTGACAACTTGGAATCAGAACTCATTGTTTGTTTGTATGATGAACATCCAGGTATTTTGATCGATGATCTTTGGTCTTCTGTTTCTCATTCCAACAATTTTGATTTGAGTTGTCAGTTGTCCTACTTATCCTCCATATTTGCCACCAGCCAGTATATCGCCGCTTCATTAGCTATGTGTTTGGAGATATGTTTTAATACATGATACCATAGCAATCGTATAATTTGAGGATCCGACTTCAAGACCTTTGCTAATTAATGAAGTTTCATGGGCCACAACTTTCGTGTGTTTTGTAAGTGTAATCTATATTTAACATGTTGTATAAGTCTCATTGTTAATCTAAACGAGCAATCTATACCAAAAAAACCATGATTCTTACTTGGATTGCGGCTCTAGCATAAATGATAAATTGATGAATTATATAGGTTAGATAAATAGTCAAATTATGCAAATTTTAGACCCATATGAAACATGTTCCTTAGATTGGGTTGACTCACAATACTATTAAATACAATAATGATTGGTTTTTTAATAGCAAGACGTTATAAATGCTGAAGTACACTTCACAACGACTTTTAAACCATTTGACTTGCTTATTTTTTGGCTAGTTTTTAAAAAATTTATCCATTTGACTTTTGACCCGTTATGGATTCATTGCATATAAATGATTGAAACTGTTTGCGCTAATTGTATTTTCCATTGATTGCACTTCGATATATCACCTTAAATTTTTGTATATGCAAAATTGCAATGATGTATAACTTGTTTATGAACTATACTTCACGTTTATAATTCTTGTAAAGAATCCCCGTTGATATGTCCAAGCGTGTAATTCATATATGTGGGATCCTATGTTCAAACCATAGGTAATGCTCCTCTATCAATGGGATGCATGCGTAGATTTATCTTTGCCATATATAATGATTGTAAAACCGGTGCGATGAGATGCCTCAAAGGGTGAGGTCTATTCTTTTTATAATTCCTGTAAAGAAATGCAATCATATAATTTATTTTTAATAAAAAGAACAATAACGTTGATACGGTCCCGATATCTCTGACGTTAATACGGTCCGAAATCTTTTGAACGAAAGCTAATTCTCTCGGCAGCTGTGTATGGTATTTGGTGTGAACGAAATAGGAGATTATTCACGAGTGAAAGGCGGTCAGTTAAGCAAATTGCTACCCACATCTTAGGCATCGTAAAGGGTCGGGTGGCCTGGAAGAAGCATCGACGGGGCGTTCTGCTTGGCGATGATGGTGTGTAACTCATGGCGGGATAGCTTGTTTTGGTATTTTGTTGGGGGTTTTGTGTTTTGGTTCCTGTTTTCCTCTTTGTTTGCTTCTGTGTGCCTTTGCACTTTCTGGCTCATGGTTGCTTGGTATGGGTGTGTTCTTAATTTTATCGTTTTGCCGTTTGGCATTGGACGTGGCTCTAAGCCGTGCTTGTTTCTGTTGTTGCTTTTATAAAATTGCCTTCTTTACCAAAAAAAACAATAACGTTGATATTAAAATTAAGTAGATAAAAGAAAGAAAAAAAAACTACGATGTAGACCCCATGACTATAACCCGTTTGAATTATTAGGAAAAAAACAACCACAGATTTGTTTTCATTGAGAGCTTGTCTTTTAGCTAATGTCTTCGATTAATCTCCTCTTCAAAATACATCAAATCTAGTCCTTTTTTATGTTGTTTCTTCCTAAAAAAATATATAATATTTTCTAAATACGTTTAATTAAAAAAAAAATCAATTGTTTCAATGCTTCAATTGTTCCAAATACTAACTAAAGAGCCATTTACTAAACTCTTACCGGATAAGTGCTTACCAACAATACATTCACATTCGACTGCTTATCATGTCACATCTTTGGCTCTTAAAACTGATTATTGGTAAATATTTTAAACCCGCTAAACACTTACCGGATAAGAGTGTCTCACGCTTACTTGGATAAGATTTTTAGTCTCTCGCTATTTCCTTGTTTCTTATACCAAGTTTCTTGGTTCTCGTCGTGCTCAATCAATAAAGTAAATAATATTAGTAAATGCTTGGTGAAAGAACTCTAACTAAAATTAAAGTAAAAAATCTTACAAAGTATTTACAACGTTATAAAAAAAACTATGTCAGACATTTATAAATATTAAAGAAACTATTTTACAACAAACAAAATTTAACAATTATTTTTATAACCGTTTTCTTTAAAGGAATACCTTATTATATCCATTTTAAGTTATACCGTTAGAGTTTTATAATAGACACTTGAAAATTTTCGTTTTTTTTTTTTTTTGTTGCATGAGGAAGAAATTTTGGCACATAAAAATTGCCTTAAATATTTTAACGGGGCGTTTGGTTCACGTAATGAAATTTGATGGAATTAGGGGCGAACCTAATGCATAGTACACGGTGACACGTCCCATCGTTTCGTTTCTCCGCAATAATATAAAAGTAATAGGGTCGCGAAAGTGCTACCATATCAATTTGTTATGTGCCACCATTTACATTTGAAAACTACAATAAAGACACTAGTTTTCCGTGGTGGACTTGGTTAGTTTTTTGATTTTCAAATGTTGGGCCTCGTGTTCGAGTTTTGTAAGAGTCATTTTCCTTGTTTTTTAGCTTTTCATTTTAGATTTTATGTTTGTAAAACATTGTGCAATAATAGGATTTGAACACAAGAATTTACATTTGAAAAACAAGTAACTCTCCACCAGACTAATATTGATTTTGTAAAAACCATCTATATTTGTTTTTTATAATAAAAAATTGGGTCCACCCCTAGATGGAATTGGAATCCATCAATGGAATTTGACTTCAAGGAGGCATTTTATTTACATAATGGAATCTGATGGAATTTGAATCCATCGATGGAATTTGAATCCATCGATGGAATTTGACTTTAAGGAGGCATTTTGTTTGCAAAATGTAATATGATGGAATTGGAATCCATGGAAGGAATTTGATTTTGAAGGATTGGAATGGAATTTGACCATGTGTTTGGTTGGTAGAAATTCAATTCCTTCACTTAAGTTAAGGAGTGACGAATTACTTCAGATGTAAAATTAAAAAGATTTCATCAAGTTCATTCTGTGAACCAAACATCTCCAAAAAATTTGGTCAAAGAATTTGTCATTCCAACTCCATCAAATTCATTTGAATTCCACGAACCAAATAACTCTTAAACTTTTAACGAAAATCAGACATGGTTGAAATGGTTGGATTAAAACTTAATGTATAAAAGGTTACAAGTTCTACTAGGATCAAAGTCACAACTTCAAGTAATATTATAGACTCAACTATGAGTATAATAGGTTGATTTTCTCTCATTTTGATATTATTGCTTTTCTTCATGATTTATTTTACATCGTTAATGTGGTTTCATCTTAAAACATCGGGATTTTTTTTGTCATTTGATGTCGTTCTCATTTGAACCCACCCTATACTATTATCTAATTAAAGATTTAGTTATTTATTTTTAGAAGTGTTTATTTGTAGAGTAAACTACAATTTTGGTCCCTGGAGTTTACATGCGGCTACGAAAGTGGTCTCTGTTCTTCAATAAGTACAATGAACGTCCTTACTATTTACATTTTGCTTTAAAAGTAGTCCTTGGCCGCTAACTTCGTTAAAAAAACTCAATTAAGTTAAGGGTATTTTTGTCCTTTTAAATTTGCAGGGGTTATTATACACTTTTATTTAAACTTTAGGGATCATTGTAATTTATTCTAGTTATCTTAACATTATATTAATTAATATGTAACGCCCCGTTTCCCAAGTTATGTACTCTAACTGTCTTTGATGAGTTAAGTTAACTTTTTCCCTTTTTGGTACTTTTCACAAGTGTAAGGCCTAGTTTGTAAAGTTTAAGAGTCAAGGGATAGAGAAGGCAAGTATATAAAGAGAATGAAACTCCCAATTCCACTTCTATGGAGATAATCGACTTTGGAGAAGGAGCAGTTAGGGTTTGGCGACTTAGACGATTTGGGAGCAATTGAAAGGGATTTTCGTAAGCAATCGATTGTTGTTGTTAGCAACATCAAAGGTATGTACCAATCCTTCTAATTGTGTGAGTCAAATTGGTGAGATTAGAAGTTAGAACTTTGTATGTAATTGGTTGAGAAATTGATGATCAATTGATCATCAATTAAACGTTTTGGTGTTAGTATATGTGATAGAACGAGTCTTATGTAGTTGGGTAGCATGTGTGATCATATTGTGGGTAGAAGTCGTTGGGATTGGAGTTTGGGGTGAAAACCCACGTTCTTGTTCGAAACCTGCATAGGGAAATCGAACTACGGGTAACCACGGGTAGTCGACGGGTAAGAACCCGCGGGTGATGCACTGGATGGATTTCTCACTTTTTCCAATCGAGTTCATTTGGGGATTCTTGTATGCACTCTTCTAAGGGATGATGAAAAAGGATAATTGGTAAATTTTGGTAGAATTTGGACTAGCCTAGCTACGTCATTTTAGAAAAGGGGTCGGGTTAGACTTTAGAGCTCACCTTTGGGTTGTGTATTAATATGCTATGCACGTGTATGATATAGGTAACCCTCCTTGAGCTTTTGTGTGTGGAAGTGGGTGAAACTAGTCATCTAGCAGGTGAGTACTCTATCTGTACCTTATATGTTATGTATATATGATTGTTATGCACGTGTGGTTATCTGTTAAACTTGCATGTTAGAAGATATGATAGTACCTATGGTGGTATTTGTTACCCTAGGGAAGATGTTATGGACTAAGAGGCCTGGTACTAGTGTCATTTATTTTATTGACGGTTTTAAGCCGTAAGGGAGGGATGATGTTATGTGCTTGGTAATTACTATGTTATAATGGTTATGTGTGCATGGTGTATATGGTATTATATGTGTGCTCACTAACCATAAGCTTACCCGTTGTTGTTTATTCTTTTTAGTGACATGTACATCTTCCACTGGTAAGGGAAAGGCTACCGTATGAAGCTTCGGATGGCTAGCAGCTCAGTCACATGATGTCTTTAATTCAAAATTAAAATACTATGTTTTTTGGATGGAAATTGTTGAGTAGTAACTATGTATGTCCTTAAGTTATGATTAGGCATTGGGATGATTTTACTTTATGGATTTACAACATCTTATTTTGGTTATCACAACTATGGTTTTGGTTAAATTTTTTGCAAACATGACAGAGCTTCCGCTTATTTTAGTTAATCTTCGTTAAAACTATGTTTTTATGAAATGAGATGTTACATAATACTTATATATGTTTGTGTGTGTGTATCCGTATGTGTTTGTGTGTGCATAAACATTGTCGACCAACACAGTTGGCGACCACCGATGCACCCCCTGTGAATGTCAACATCGTGATTCCCAAGCAAGATCAACATCCCCTTTATCTTTCACAATCTCCTTTCCCATCAGCGACCAACATAGCCACCGATGCACCACCCATTGCCAGTGACAGATCTGGTTCTTCATCTTCGATTTAGGGTTTGATTTCTACAGATATAGGGTTTGATTTATTCGTCTTTGACAAATCTAGTCTTCGATTTCTACAAATCTGGTGGGGAAGACGAAGAGGTGGTGGTGAATGGTAGCGGTTGTGTGCAGGCGGTGGTGAGTGGTGGTGGTTGTGTGCAAGTGGTTGTGGTGGTGAGTAAGATGGTTGTGTGTTGACAATGGCGGTGAATGGTAGTGGTTGTGTGCAAGCGGTGGTGGTGGTGAGTGAAGGTGGTTTTGTGCAGGCGATGATGAGTGGTGGTGGTGGTGAGTATGGTGGTTGTTTGTAGATGGTGGTGGTGGTGGTTGTTGGTTCGGATTTTCAAAATATGGGTTTGATTTAGGTATGGGCTGGGATTAAACAAGAAGAAACTGAGAAGAATGGTCGGAGAAAAATTTGAGAAGACGGGATGGATGTCGCGGGACAAGAAACTGAAAAAAGTGGCTCAGAAGAAACCGAGAAGATGAAATGGTGACCAGAGCACGTCACCTTGCCGGGATGGTGACCGGGGTAAGTTTTAAAAAGGGAAAAAACAAAAAAAATGTAGAAAAAGACGAAGTTACCCCTCATATAACTGGGTTTTTTTTAACGAAGTTAACGACGAGGGACATGATTCAAAGCAATCCAAGAACCTCAAATGGACCATCCTTGTAGTTTTTGAAGTATAGGAACCACTTTCGTAACGTGTGTAAACCAGAGGGACCAAAATTGTAGTTTACTCCTATTTGTATAAGGACAAAAATAGGGGAGCTTTACCGGTATACCCAAAGCCCCACCCCCACTTTGCAACCCGTACCCCCAAATGTGCGTTATAAGGGCCGTTATACCAAAACGCCGTTATAACGCACCAAAACGCCGTTATAACGGCGATATAACGCACCAAAACGCCGTTATATCGCCGTTATAACGGCGTTTTGGTGCGTTATATCGCCGTTATAACGGCATAACGGTGTGGGTATATTGTGCAAAGTGGATGTGCGTTATGGGCATTTGAATCAATTACCCCAAAAATAGGTAAAAATGTGGAGATCTATTTTGAGTTATTTACGATAGAAATAGAAAGAATTGATCAACGATGGGTACTAAAACTTGAAAACGGTATTAGGGAAAGGGAAAACTCCGGCGGCCGCCACCCTTGAAACCACTCACCCATTTAATACCTACCCACTTCCACGTCGGATTTGGATTTCCTTATCACTAGGTTCTTTGTATCCACACCCCGCAAGTAATTTCCTTCATTATTCATGGGCATTCTCGGAAATTCACCACAATATCTCTCTCATGCTTTATATAAAGCTCCTTTCTTCTTCTTCCCACTTTCTCTCTTCACCTTTCTCATCCCTCTCTCCTTTCCACAATCAACATATAAAAAAAACTGAACAATATTTTTCAAATTCATCCATGTTTCTCAGCTTATTAATTTGAGGATTGAGTCAATGCTAACTCAATGCTGTGTTATTCAATCTGAATAAATCCGTTTAATTTCAATCACATTTGTCACTTAAGAGTTCATTAATCTGTTCAGATTTGGCCGAAAATCTGATCCGTTTGTTTTGTTGTTTGCCATCTGTTATACACAATTTGTTTCCGGATTTGTACGAGTTTGATTGATCATGTATGGTGACGGTGGATCATCGGATGCGATCGAGAGGGATATGAACTCTCTGCTACATTCGTCTTCGTTTAAGCATCATCCTTCCGATGGCGAGTTTGCGAAGATCAAGGAGTTGATTTCTTCAGATTCCTTTTCCAGCTACAATGATGATGAGCAGCATAACCACAACCACAGTCGGAATGAGAATCAGAATCAGAATCATCACGAGCGGCATGAGCTCGGCGGACAAAACGAGAGCTCGCTAATGCGTTACCGCTCTGCTCCAAGCTCGTTCTACGCCAATCTACTCGACGAAAGTGATTTTCTCGATCCTGAGGAAAGGTTCTTCTCCGGTAGTCATCAGCAGCAGCAGCAACAAAAATTCAGATCGGATTCCAGCGATTTTTTACATTATGCATCAACATCTACGAAGCAAAAAACCAAGGAAACGGAGACTCAGAAGTTGGATCTTCCGCAGGCGTCTACGGCCATTTACGACGCTAATTCACTGCAAACACCTCATTTTCCACCATCCAACGTTAATGGTAGCTACAATCATACTAATCATAATAGTTGGGAGATTAATTCGTCAACATTTAGACCGATGAATTCGACAAGCACGAATCTGATTCGACAGAGTAGCTCTCCGGCTGGATTTTTGTCCTCCTTGAATGCTGAAACCGGTAATTTTCAATTCTTTTTTGAATGACAAGTAAACACACACGTTCTCGGGTATCCACTAATCCCGGTCGACTATTACCCAACCCAATTAAGGGTACCCGTATGTGGCTGGTCCATGATCTGAATAGGGTACCACTATTTTCAATTTTTTTATAATTGAAGTATTTATTTATTTCAACTTGCAAACCTTCAAACACACTCCCCACTCACTCGATCTACACCAATAGTTGTTCCCTGAAGTTAGAGAAGTTGTTATAATTATTATTGTTTAAATCTGTTATTATAATGTTCACCTTTTCTTTATAATCTTTGTTTATTTCAACTTGCAGGCCTTTAAAAATAATTAGTTTATACTCCCTCCAATGAAATCGATGCCTTGTCTTTTTAGTGTTTAGAAAAATAGTTTTTTTTTTTTTTTTTTTTTAAAATAGAAAAGGTTAAAGAATTTAAATTGAAAGCCTATTGGTGGCATTTTTGATGGATGATGGAGATACTATGTTTAGTTAAAAAGACTATGATGGCTAGCTGGCAAGGACCGAGTATTTGATTTTATAACGTAACTTATTAATTGCAAAATAAATATAACTATTTTATGATATCATAAAAAAGGTTGGGTATGTAGCTGACTTCGTTTGCCTTTTGGATCTTAGAAAGATCATTAAGAAGTCAACTAAAAATATAATAAAGGGACGTTAACTGTTAACATTTTATATATAGAATTTATTTATGTTTTTTTTAACAATGTTTTAGAGCATAAAGTACTAGATCTCTTGAAAGATTTATGCATCAAATTTACATGGCATGGAACAACTGTTAACGAAATAGCAGTGTTAATAAATTTATTTATGTTTCCTTTCCGTTGAAAGTAATCTATTTTGGTCATGCCTACTAATGATGTGTAGCTCGGTTGATAATAAGTGATGCAAGTTTGCATAATTTTAGTGATGCCTTTTTTCGAAGTCATTTTGATATATAGGTTTAGGATTTCAATTTTGCTTAGATTTGTAAAGAGAAAAGATTTTAGTAGTCCAATGACCCCACATGCCTGTGGCATAAAATTATTCAGTTATATCTTATATATTTCTATAGCCTAAACTCTTTTCCTTTATAATATATGTTGTATATTCTATCTAATCAATGCTTTCCAGAAATCTGGTCAATTCTCAAATTGGTCAATCTTCAAAATAAAAAAAGAACTAACTTAATCGAGTTGGGCATAAAAATGAAGCTTGTTGCATACAGAAGTTTTTATTAGGATAAATGAAGGCTTGGCTAGAAGATGTTGAAGCTTTTATTTGTAATTGGGGACGATTGTTAATGTGAGAGTATGTTGTAATATGTTGTGGACTGAATCGCTCAAAATAATGATATCCGGTTTTTCGCAGGCATGAGAGATGCAGACAAAGTCATTTCGTCAAACGGGTTAAATAATAATCATATCAGTTTCTCATCAGCACCATCTTCTTCTCCAATGTACTTGCCCCAAATTGCCGAGAACAGGAATGAGATGAATGATTCCTCATTCAGAAGCTTAAAAAGGACCAGAGATGGTGATTCAAACATGTTCCATAGCTCCATAAAGATGGACACACAGCAGGTCTCACTTGATTTCTTGATTCTAAAATACCCCTGTATAATGATTAGTGGTATATATGCTATTAATTGCATCTTGAGCCATATATGATGTTAATTTGTTGCTTTAGAATGGAGCATCTGGACATTATACACCAAGTTTAGTTCACCATATGAGCTTGCCAAAAACTTCTTCAGAAATTGCGGTTGCGGAAAAGTTCTTGCGATTTGAGCAAGACTCGATTCCTTGTAAGACTCGTGCAAAAAGAGGATTTGCAACACACCCGCGAAGCATTGCGGAGAGGGTACAAACATCTTAACTTTCATATGTTGATACCATTTTTTTCTCAACTATCACTCTTCTTACTTAATTTGTGTTAATATTGACTACATAGTCATATCATCCATCCATAGTGCACACCATATAATTTGAGTATTAGAAAATTTTAAATATTAAATGACATAAGATGATCGTATAGGTAGTTACTTACTTGCTTCAACAATCTCATGCATTTTAATTTTTACTATCCAAAAGTGGTATGCCAAATCTAGGAATTTTCATATTCAAAAGTTTCTTTAATTACAAAGCATTGTGGTTATATTCGAAAAAATCAACACTTAAAAGTTTATCAGTAATTTAAGGTAAGATCTATTTTTAGCAGGTGACTGATGACTAGGAAACTAAAAAGTAAAAAGTAGCAAACAGGAATTAAAAAAAATAAAAATAAAAATAAAAACTTAATTCAGGGTTAATTTATCGGAGATAAATGAAAACCAAAAATCATGAAAAAATAAATAAAAACATCTTCAAAGGTGGATTCAGGGTTCCCTTACTATGGAGAATTTGGGGCCAAAAGTTGGGCCATACCACCATGGGCTGTTTCTCATTAATCAAGCTTTTCTTGGATATCTTATAAGCCCAAAACTTCTATAGTTATGATCATTTTAAGTTAGGTTTTTCTATGACTTGTGTTTCTTTCTCTTTTTGATCCATAAAAACATCCACTAACTATTGGATCTGCTCCATATCATTATGAGTATCACTTAATAATGCCAAGGGTTGACATTTATGTGCAATTTGCAGGTTAGAAGAACCAGAATAAGTGATAGAATGAAAAAGCTACAAGAGCTTTTCCCTACAATGGACAAGGTAAATATTTGGACCTCATCAATATACTATATACTTTCAGTTAATTACAATAGGAACCATGCTTCATGGTTATACATTTATCCGATGCATAATTTTACTTTTATTTTAGAGCATTCATAATGCTAAAAAAAATCACTAACGTTTTTCTAAAAAGTGGGACCCACAAGCTTAGGTGGCCTACCCGAACAAACTTATTGAGAGTTTGTATGGTAATTAATAGCAAAAAGATAAAATTTGTTATGAAGAGAACTAATCATGTTTTTTTTTCCAACCATTTACAGCAAACAAGCACAGCAGACATGTTAGATATGGCTGTTCAATACATTAAAGATCTCCAAAAGAATATGCAGGTATGAATGATGCATTATGAATTAATATAAGTGATATTTGTTCTATCAAGGAAATGATTTACCTATACTTATTTAATTATTTCCGTGAATTTTCTATTGTTTGGCATGTAGACTCTCAACGATGCTCGAGCAAGGTGCACGTGTTCAAGCAAACAATTACAAATGGGTTCGCCCACATAACCAAAGCCTTTGCATCAAAGAACACGAAAACAGGTCCACGGGCCGTTGTGTAGCAATTCGTATGTATATTCATCCATTCTAAACTTGTTCAATTTTGTCATCTAATACTCTAGATTTTCCTTTGCATTATCTATGATGTCTTAATAAGTCAAGATATAGTTATGGGTCCCGTATATAAAGAAAACTAAGATGGGACCCATATAATAAGGTAAACGATTGGACTTATATAACTCTTTTGTAGACGATATAGTTTAGGTATATTAGATTAAACATTCTACTAGCCTAAGGATCATGGGCAAACCCCGACATCCGAGGCTAGACCAACGTGTGTACACAAATGAAGGTATGCTTTTTTTTTTTATCACCGTCTGAAATTTTGTCGATGTATGTTTGTTGATAACTCGCCCAATACTAAGATCATTCCAAGTTGTTTTATGACAGCTCAAAAACCTGTTAAGACATATTTATGTATACATTAATGAAATGCATATAGATTTGAATATATGCATTTATAGTGATACTTCCATTCATATCTATATGCATTACATTAGTGTATGCATTTAATGAAAATAGTCAAAATACTATGTATTACATGTAAGATAATTGCATGAAATTGATAATCATTGATGAATCGACTAATCCATCCTAATGAATATGCTAAAAATGAATGATTTTAGATGGGGTTGCACGTTTTCAACCTTTCAGAAGGTTGTATTTGAAGGTGCCCAAACTTCATTCCTTAATCAATTATTAATGATGACATGCATGAGATAAGATCTGAACCACTTTTTATCCAATATGGTATTTAATTATAAACCTGCAAATACTTTACAACTAGATGAAAGTTTCCTTTTTGGCGATCGATCCTCTTTTCTAGCTGTTTGCTAACTTTCTTTTATTGAAAGTATTTTTTTTACCTTTTTATCCTTGGAGAAAAAGTGATTTGGTTCCATGAAGTAAGAAAGTAGCCTTTTAACCACAAGTAATGGCCTTCACATATGGTCAAACGTTTAGCTTTCCAGAAGTGAAGTTTTGATCAGTACTTGATGGTATTAACCTATTTCTAGATGAAGTAAAAAGAAAATTGTAGATGTATACTAATTGTTGATGAGAAACATTACAACCCGTTGTCTCTCTTTACTTCTTTTTCTTTATTCTATATTATATTTAAAATAAAAAAAAATGATAAGGGTATGAGGGTATAAAAAGTTGGTGGTACGGGATTTGAGGGTAAGCCGATCAGGTGAGGGTATAAAGGTAGCAAAGTGGAAAGCTGAGGTTGATGTGGCAGTGAAAGGTTGAGGGTTCAACCTCTTGTGCTACGGAAGGCCTTGCAGAGCAATTACAATAGTTCTGTCAAATGAGAACGTGACTTGTTAGACCCTTGGTAGCGCAACCCAGAAGCACACAAAGTCCGAGCTGTCACATCGGCTTTACCCACAAACCCACTATAAGCCCAAAATAGGAGTGCTACTATCCACAAGCCCGATTACCCAATATATATTTCAATAAAAGAAAAGGTGAGAGAGAGAGAGAGAGAGATAGAGAGAGAGAGAGAGAGAGAGAGAGAGAGAGAGAGAGAGAGAGAGAACGCGGATAGGCTGGGCTTGGAAACCAATCACTGGAACCCGAATGGAAGTCCCCTGAGGGCGTAATGGAAACCAAGAAGCCCCCAGGCGAGCCCGAAGGCAAGCCTGCGGGGACTACAGAGAGCCTAAAGTCTCATATATGAATGGCATATGTTATTTTAGCAAGGGT
This sequence comes from Centaurea solstitialis, assembly GCA_030169165.1. Taxonomy (NCBI): domain Eukaryota; kingdom Viridiplantae; phylum Streptophyta; class Magnoliopsida; order Asterales; family Asteraceae; genus Centaurea; species Centaurea solstitialis. The sequence continues at coordinate 86,800,068 of CM058042.1, forward strand.
AGTGTTGTGATTCTACTAATTAGATGTGTTATTTGTTGTATAGATAATTTTTTTTGATATAATTGAGTAATTTATATATGAAACTATAAGATTGTATATTTTATTAATTAAAAATCAAATACATTTATCTTGTAAAAATAGCCTAAATATAGTTAATTGTTCGGTGCTATAAAAATTTAATTGTTTGGTCCTTAATGAAGACAAAGCAATTAAAATATGATTACGCGAAGGTACTAAAATAATAATGTTAGCGAAAGAAATCGAACTATTAAAAAACTAAAACCATAATGATCAAAAATATGAAGAAGAAAAAAAACAAGTTTCATGAAAAATATTTATTTATTTTATCATATAATAAAAAATACAATGATTTTTTTTATATTGGTTATTTTATCAGAAAATACATATGTTTATTAAATAAAAAGAAATCCTAAAATACCAAAAAGCCAAAAGAGCATCCACAATGTAGTTTTTCAGGGGTTTTACAGAAGTTTTTCAGAGGTTTTTCATAAAATAAAAACCTCATTTGAGGTTTTCACATATTGTAAAGGTTTTTCGAATGAGGTTTTTCATGGGTCTTTGCGTCATAGGTCGTAACTGCACGACCTGTTTTTTTAGAGGTTTTTCGTATTTAATCTATTTTAACTTTATAAAAATCTTGTATTTAATCTATGATTTAATTTAGTTTTATTTATATAATATATTTTATTAAAAAAATTTTAAAAATTATGTATAATAAATAATTAATTAATGTAATAGTATTTTCTTGATATAAGTAAATACGTATTTGTATAGTTATATTGTATTTATTTTTATAAATAAAAATATACATGATATAAAGTTAAAATGGTAGGACCCTGAAAGTTCTGAAAAAGTTTGAATGGGGTTTTTCACATAGTGGAAATATATAGAGGTTTTTAAGTTATTGAGGTTGTAATAATACGTAAGAAAAAAACTGTAAAAAGACTATGTAAAAAAACCCATACATTATGGATGCTCTGATAAACCCCAAAAAGAAAATAAAAAAGATTGAATACTCCAACGTTAAAAGGAGAACTTCTAATAGATTTAGTATCAAAAACAAAAACAACGATAAATTATAAATTATTAAAATATAAAATAGAAATTTCAAAACCATAAAAAGCAAAATAACAATCTCTACACATGGATGAAAATAGTTGTTAGCTGATTTTTTGCAAGAAATGTTCATTGGATATATATTTAATATCATTTAGGATATTTTTGTTAAATTTTAATCAAATTAATTTAATATAAGATCCTTTTGAAACAAAAAAGCAAGAGATTTCACAGATAGACTAATAATGTCTAAATCTTTAATTGTGATTCGTGAAATAATTTCATTTAAAAAACAACAATGATATAACCAAAAAACCACATAACCAATTGTATATGATCACTCTAACGTTTCGGGTATGTTTATTGCCTAAAAGTTAATTACCATATCTTTTAAGAACAACAACTTGTATTAAGAGGTCAAGTTTTTATTCCTTTTCCATGCTTTAACGTCGACTCCATATTTACGTACTTTTAGATAAAGTAAGTTCAAAAATTAATGAGATTCATTGTATATCGTGTGTGAAGATATCAATATTATTCATTAAAAAAGTAACGGGTAACACATAATTTACATATTATGCATGCGTTTTCACGATGTTTTTAATATTAATTTTTCCCTTATATGCACCTGTCCATCAGCTGGCTAGCAGGTACCTTATTTGTTACTTGTATAATAGGTCTATTTTATGATGAGGAAAATCCGATTTGCTCCGACGAATAACATTTTATCCGGCTAAGACCCTCCCTTTTACACTTACTACAATTTTATAGCAAGAATACTTTAGTAGTTGTTAGTTTATAGATAATTAAATGTATATGACAACATTTATAAGTGTTGGAGAGGTATTTAGGTGGGGAGATAATAGGGTGACGTTTCTGAAATCAGATGTTTGACCGGATAAACTATTTGGATCGTGAGAGTTCACTTTCCGAATCTAATATTTCGACCCTATGCCTGGGTTGCACGAAATTCAGATTTGGGATAATCCAAGTAGGAACAATTTCTATCGAGGCACCGAATAGAAATTCGCAACTAGATATTTATATCAAATCGTTGTCTAATGGTTACCAATCTCAACTGATATTAAAATCAGTATCCAAGATTTAACATATCAGAAATATTATTAACTGAGAGAGAATTTGTAAGACTTCTATCTATTATTTTCCAAATCGTCTGTCTTCTAAACTCTAAGCACATACATATATATATTGATGGAAACAATCATGATGGAATATTATGCAGATCATATTTCGATTCTTCAAATCCCATTTAGATTGTCAAATCTATACATATATCACATGCATGTGTATTTGAAGATAATGATTATCAGATATTCATCAGATTCTCAAAATCATATATATGCTGACAATGGAAATATTATCTAGATACTAAAGATATTTTTCATCATTCTCAAATCTATCCATATATTTGAATTTAATGAAGGATTCTCATATATATAACCTGACAATCATATATTTTTCTAGATACTCAATATACATGTTTGATACTCAAAATATATATATGGATGTAGTCGATCCATGTATATATATATTCTTTTAATTCAAGTAACTATAGGTTTATAAAAAGTGTAGGTATTATTTATCAATTAGATAAAATCTAATTCAACCTAGTAATTGTTTCCAGGAATCCATCAGCTGGGTTTACGCGAATCACACGCGTTTACAAAACCTTTCCGCTGAATCCTTATTTCTGATATAACCGAAATCAATTTAGTTTTATACGAGTGTGCACTCCGCACCTCCTTGCTCGTCTAAATAACAAAACTTGATTTCCATTGGTAACAAATAAATTCCATTATACTAAAATGAACTTGGTGACACTAAAATCACCAACAATCCTCCCCCATTTTAGTGTAACCTTGAATTTATAAAACAAGACTTTGATTTGACCAAACTTATGCATACAAGAAAATATCGAATCGATTGAATTTTCTTGTTAGTATATTATGCGTTCCAAACACTCGAGAATCAGGGTGTTCTAAGAATTGAACCCTTCAACCCATTTGAATGCCTGAAGATAACATACACATAAATTTAAATAAATATTCCAGTTAAAATCCTGACACTATTATAAAGCCGAGTGTCCAAATCCATTCGTGATCGTATAAAAAGCAAAAGTCCCAGCTTTTCGAAGCTCGGCTATACTTCACGACCATATAGGTAATTCCTTTTCTCATGTACCTGTTTACACTTTAACAAAGGAATTATTAAGACAAAGTCAACCTCCCAACTACAGGCACCGAACACACTAACCTGGGATGATAACGTACGTGTGTGTTCCATTTCTTAAGTGTGAGCTTTCCTCATTGAATTCAACCTCTAATGTCATATTAGAGGGGAATTGGGTATCTCACCATTAAGAAATTAAATGGACCTTAATTCCATCCCAATAACAGACTTGTGCACTAAGTCCCTGGCTAGACTCTTTGTCGGATGATATGCCAAATTTTGTTGCGATTTCACAAACTCCACTGAAATTACACCATTCATTATCAAATCTCTAATCATACTGTGTCTAACACCTAAGTGTCTAGACTTCCCATTGTATACCTGACTATATGCTTTTGCCAAAGTGGCAGCACTGTCACAATGAATAGAAATAGGTGCAATCAGTTTTGACCACAATGGAATCTCATATATTAAATTTCTTAACCATTCTGCCTCTTTACCGGCAGCGGCTAACGCAACAAATTCAGATTCCATTGTCGAGTTTGTTATACAAGTTTGCTTCTTTGAAGCCCAAGAGATAGTACCTCCCCCAAGCAAGAATACCCAACCAGTTGTTGAAGAGCGATCTTCCTCAACATGGGTTATCCAACTTGCATCAGAATACCCTTCTAAAACCGAAGGATATCCCAAATAACACAAACCATAATCCATGGTCCCTTTGAGGTACTTAAAAACTCTCTAAATTTCTTGTCAATGTTGAGTACTAGGGTTACTATTATACCTACTCAACTTCCCAACCGCATAAGCGATATCCGGGCGTATGCTAGTCATAGCCTACATCAAGCAACCTATAGCCTGTGAATATTCCAGTTGTGATACTGCCAAACCCTTATTGGGCATTATCATCACACTAGGATCCATGGGGTACTCACGGGATAACAATCACTATAATTTAGCAATCCTCTTGTTAACCCATTTAATCCTAATACCAAGGATCACATCCACCTCCCCCAAATCCGTCATGACAAACTTTGATGTCATCAAGCTCTCGGCTTCATCAACTTGAAGTTGATCAGTTCTAAAGAACAACATACAACATACATACAAGTTATCATACTTGTACCAGTCGAATCAAGCTCTCGGCTTCATCAACTTGAAGTTGATCTGTTCTGAAGAACAACATACAAGCAAGTTATCATACTTGTACCAGTCGAATTAAAACGACTACCAACATGTAGCACTTTACTTTTTCAATCCAAAATATCTTTAATAAGTAGTGTCATAATTCAAACATTTCAATTATTGACAACAATCCACAAAACCATCTATTTGATGAAAAACCTTGTCAGATCATTTATTTAAAAACATAATAAATAAAACTGACTTAAATGCAGAAGTTGTTCGAAGTCAATTCATTCCATACTCACTTTTAAAACATAAAATGCTATAATACTCTTTTAAAATTAAAAACAAAAGATAAATATCCTTAACCCTCTTTCCCACAATTAAAATTGAATTATACCCAATGGAAAGACATTTAAAATATATGGAAATGTAAAGAAACAAATAGGAAAGAAACTTTCTGGGTTAAGACACTCCAAAAAACCATGAGTACCAAAATGCCAAAATTCAAATTCCAATTTTCATGCCACTAAATATCAAAAGCGCACTCAAAATATTTGTCCCGTCATGAATTTAGAAAACTCAATTACCACATCGCGAATTTCAAAATATTCATTTACCATATCGCGAATTTCTCATATTAGATGAGACACCGCCATGTCTTTTATGGAAAACTTTGATGACAACAAACTTTTAGTTTCATCAACTTGAAGTTGATTAATGCTGAGAATCAACATGTCATCAATATAGAGGCAGATTATCACACCCGAACCGGATGAATCAATCCCACTATAACACATCTGTCAACCTCTTGAAACCACTTGATAAAATAACCTCATCAAACTTTTGATGCCATTGTTTTGGCGTTTGTTTCAGCCCATACAATGATTTAACCAGTTTTACACACCTTATGCTCATTACTGGGCATAACACAACCATCCGGTTGATTCATGTAAACCTCTTTATCAAGCTTTCCATTTAAGAAGGTTGATAGAACATCCATTTAATGGATAACCAGATTGTGAATAGCAACCAAGGCTATTAACAATCTAATGGTAGAAAACTCAGCCACTAGTGCATACGTGTCAACATAATCAATACCGGGTTTTGTTTAAACCCTTGTATGACCAACCAGTCCTTGTACTTATCAACAGTTGCCCTTGTACTTATCAACAGTTGCATCTACCCTTATCTTCCTTTTGAAGATCCATTTGCAACCCAAAGGTATAGAACCTGGTGGCAAATCACATAACACCCAAGTGTTATATTTTAGAAAAATCCAAAACCGTCCATCCTCACGGCGCGAGCCTTTAACCTCGCTTTCGCGAAAACTTTCTAGATTAACCCATAGATTAGGAAATAGATTCTCGCGTCGAGTGGACCTTACCTCGAATTATTAAAATTCGACAAAGGGGTTACTTGCGTTGCGAGCTTCTGCTACGCGTCGTGAGATTCTCACGACACCAACTGATTAGAAGTACATGGAATCCATGTATTCCCTTCCCAATCAGTTCTGAGATATTTAACCGAAATACCAAAATGCAATTCCACCTCAGTTTGTAATTTGAACTTTACTAAGGCTATATCCTTAGAATGCATCAAAACACATACCAAAACCGACTCTAAACATAGATAAATAATTACATACATTATAAATCCAATCACAAACATCAAAATATTTGATTTTCGTAACATTTGGAAAAGACCGTTTTGTGATTTTCGTTAACATGCAATAACAAAGAATTATTGATCTTTAAAATAAGCATTTGAAAAACGAAACCAAAATCACAGATTTACCAACTCAATATAAATAAATTAACCATATTCATGCAAAATAAACAAAACCACAAACATGCCGAAAAGTTTAAACAACCACCACTTACAAGGTTTTACCAAGCCTAGGAATAAACAAAACATCATAAAGAAATTGTTTTTCCGCCAACCATGTGAACAAATACTTGTCCACATCAGACTTAACCTTTTCCTTGTCACTTTCTTGATCACGGAAAGATTTCTCAATCCGTACGTGACTACCGAGTTTCACTAATGAAAACTCCTCCTCAGGGTATTTCAAAATATGCTTGAACTCCTTCTAGGATGGTGGTAAACACACTCAACACACGATTAAATCAGAAAAATCATGTTGAGTGAATTAACCCAAGATACGAAACAACTTAATAAATTATTCCATGACCGACCTTGAATCCACCATCTTATAGTTATTAAAATCGCTAACGAGAAACTTCTTACTAGAAGCATCCTCGACGATGTATTTGGATTCAAGATCGTTCCATAGTTGTTTTGCATTCTCCACGTTTTGGTATAAATCAAAGAGAGGAACAGACATACCATTAAGAATGTGACCACGACAGATGTAGTCGTCGTTGTCCCACTTACATCGCTTTCTGATATCATCAGGCGTTTCGTCCACCTTCTCTTGCCAACGTCTGAAATCAATCCCTTGGAACTTCTCCAGTTTAGTCAACTTAGTAGTCATATCCTTAGAGGATAATTCGGCCATAATTTCAGAAACAGAAACAAAGATATTAGATTCGATTGTTGGAGAGGTATTTAGGTGGGGAGATAATAGGGTGACGTTTCTGAAATCAGATGTTTGACCGGATAAACTATTTGGATCGTGAGAGTTCACTTTCCGAATCTAATATTTCGACCCTATGCCTGGGTTGCACGAAATTCAGATTTGGGATAATCCAAGTAGGAACAATTTCTATCGAGGCACCGAATAGAAATTCGCAACTAGATATTTATATCAAATCGTTGTCTAATGGTTACCAATCTCAACTGATATTAAAATCAGTATCCAAGATTTAACATATCAGAAATATTATTAACTGAGAGAGAATTTGTAAGACTTCTATCTATTATTTTCCAAATCGTCTGTCTTCTAAACTCTAAGCACATACATATATATATTGATGGAAACAATCATGATGGAATATTATGCAGATCATATTTCGATTCTTCAAATCCCATTTAGATTGTCAAATCTATACATATATCACATGCATGTGTATTTGAAGATAATGATTATCAGATATTCATCAGATTCTCAAAATCATATATATGCTGACAATGGAAATATTATCTAGATACTAAAGATATTTTTCATCATTCTCAAATCTATCCATATATTTGAATTTAATGAAGGATTCTCATATATATAACCCGACAATCATATATTTTTCTAGATACTCAATATACATGTTTGATACTCAAAATATATATATGGATGTAGTCGATCCATGTATATATATATTCTTTTAATTCAAGTAACTATAGGTTTATAAAAAGTGTAGGTATTATTTATCAATTAGATAAAATCTAATTCAACCTAGTAATTGTTTCCAGGAATCCATCAGCTGGGTTTACGCGAATCACACGCGTTTACAAAACCTTTCCGCTGAATCCTTATTTCTGATATAACCGAAATCAATTTAGTTTTATACGAGTGTGCACTCCGCACCTCCTTGCTCGTCTAAATAACAAAACTTGATTTCCATTGGTAACAAATAAATTCCATTATACTAAAATGAACTTGGTGACACTAAAATCACCAACAATAAGATGATCATTTATAACATCATGCTACAAAAACCAACATTTTAAAGGATGCATGTTCACATTAAGTGATCTTTACAAGGTCATAATTAGTGTCCTAAATATGACAACTAAAAGTATGTCTTAGTTGTTCTGATTAATTGGTTGATGATCAAACTCTATAAACAAAGTTGTCATGAAACTCTAAGAGTTATGTGTGTTTGGTCATTCTTAATATTATTGATACACACTTTAATTACAAGATATCCCGACCTAAACAGTCATGCATTTATCGTCCATATACACTATTGATTATTAAAAGAATCAAGCTACTTTAAAACCATAATCGTAAACTAACAAGTGCTTGCATATTTCTCCCGAAATTCTGAATTAATCTAGGGTTATTATTCACGAAGACACACACGCATACTCGAAATTGAGGTATCTATATTACATGTTTTATAAACTAATTATGCATCTTTCATTTATGGGGTTAAATTAAATAATTGACTTGATCATCCCTTTCATATTAGTCTCAATAAAGTAGCTATCATGTAAAATAAAATAACCTAATTATCTTTTTTAACATAATACGATAAGACTATTCTCATTTTTGTTTTTCTTCTTCTAAAAAATGTCAATTTAACCCTTAATTTATCATCAACCGTTAAAACTAATCGTATAATTTATTAAATATTCAAGTAAATGATTACAACAAATACTACTTTAAAAAAATTTCTCTTAAAGAGCTTTTACACGATCAATATTATTATTATATGACATAATCAAAATTTAAAAAAAAAAAAACATGTTACGGTAAAATGATAACTTGATGTGATTATTAAATTATTTTGAGTTGATAGTGGTTTAACCATTAAAGTTTTATAGTTCAATTTGTATGCAATAAGTATTTGTACCTTAATGAGAAACCATGGTGAATTCATTAGAAACTTGTACGTTGAGAGAAGAGAACAGTTAAAAGAAGGCGGCTCAGAAACAAAGCCGTTGGCTTGGCTTCCTTTTCTCTTCTCTTAATTTTCTGGTGTTGGTCGTCAATAAGTTCGTCGCCTTTCCAATTGATTTCATCCCCCTTTTAAAACCCTCACACACCAAACACATGAAATCATAATCTATAAACGTGATAATCAATTCATCAATTTAGTTGTTGATAAAATCAATCGATTGAGTCTCTTGATTTCATACCTAATTCGGAAATTGGAGGTCGAAGGTGTTTCTTTTGATCTTGTTTGTTTTGATCTTGATTGTTTGATTGTGTTTGATTGATGAAAGATGGCGAATTACCATGGGGATTTCAACCAGAAGATCGATTACGTCTTTAAGATCGTACTAATTGGGGACTCTGCTGTGGGTAAATCTCAGTTGTTAGGTCGATTTTCTAGAAACGAGTTTAGTTTGGATTCCAAGGCTACGATTGGTGTCGAGTTTCAGACCAAGACTGTGGTTATCGATCACAAGAACGTCAAGGCTCAGATTTGGGATACTGCTGGTCAAGAAAGGTCTTCCCTCTTTCTCTTTATCTTTCTATGAAATTGAGATCAGTGATTATACTTTTTGATTAGTTAAATACTTGTTTAGTTCTTCACAAATCTTTCCTTTTTTAGTAAGAATAAACGACCCATAAGTTATCTTATGTTTCCTCATAAATTATCTTTGAGAAATTCAGATGCTGATCAGAGGCAGATGATAAAGATATTTATTTAAGTATATTAGATATATTAATACGTGTATATATAGGTATGTATGCTGATTGTGTTGCTATGATGAAAATGATACAAGAAGAGCCTTAATTAGGGTGAGAGACAAGAGAATTCCCAAATGGGGTTCTTTTTGGCATTTTGATGCTAGGATTAGGGGGTGTGTCTCTTTCTTGATGAATCAAGAACCAAACTGTATTTCCCAGTTTACACCATTCATAAAGCATATAAATCTTGGGATGAAGTAACCATTTGATTCAACATAAATGGTTGAAAAATCTGTAAACATGTATATATCACTTGCGACATGTGTGTTGTGACAAATAGATTTGGTGTTTCAAATTGGCTTATACATTTGTTGCTTCTGGAGTAGATTTCTATACACATTTAGTACTAACCTAATGGGTTGATCTTAGATTCGGCAAAAATAAGCTAGTACATGTTTGGATGCACCATAAGCTAGCTTATTGATACGGTAGTTGGAGTAGCAGTTCAGGAGCTTTTTGTAGCTTCTTCCAATTATACCCTTATTAATATTAATTCATAAACTAGCTTATTAGTCAATAACTAACTTATCAGCTAGTTTGCCAAGCACAACCTATAAGTATACAAGATATATCAGGCAGTTGGGTCTCTTTAGTGTGAACTTGTTTATGGTGATGGAGTATTTAGCATACATTGGGATACTTGTAACTACCTTCTTAAAAGTATTTTGTTTAATAATCGCAGATACCGAGCTGTGACTAGCGCCTACTACAGAGGAGCCGTGGGAGCAATGCTGGTGTATGACATAACCAAACGTCAATCTTTCGATCACATAGCCAGGTGGTTAGAGGAATTAAGGGGCCACGCCGATAACAACATCACCATCATGCTCATCGGCAATAAATCCGACTTGGATTCGCAACGTGATGTCTCCACCGATGACGCAAAAGAGTTTGCAGAGCGGGAAGGTCTGTTTTTCATGGAAACGTCTGCCCTTGAGGCCACAAACGTGGAACCCGCCTTTCTCACCATCCTAACGGAGATTTATCGAACGGTCAGTAAGAAATCGCTTGTTGCTAATGAGGAAGCGGAGGGTAATTCCGCCCTTCTTAAGGGCACCAATATTCTTGTTCCTGGTCAGGAGCCCGTATCCAGAGGAACCAAGTTCGGCTGTTGCACATCTTAGTAGAACATTCTTAGTGCCACCATGGCTCAGGTAAACCTCGTGTTCGAAATTGTGTAATTGAGTTTCTTTTTCTGCTTTCCCGAAAGAAAGAGTACACAATGTTACGATTTCATGTCAAGTACTATAAAGTAGAAAGAATTGTGTATTGAGTGTGAAACAAAATCCATATCAATTCTGAATTCATGCTTTCTTTCATATGGAATCCACTGTGAAAATATGTGCAACCCCATTAGATTACTTTATAAAAAGGCTCTTGAGAACAGTATAGAGATTTCAACATATATCGAGGAGAAATGACCCAATTCTAGTCAATGTGGGCCCTCTAATATTGGCACAAATTGTCCCAGATTGTCGAGTCACTACCCGCTAGAGTGGTAGACTATGGCTCTGATACCATGTTAGAATATGTGGAATTCATGATTAGAAGATCCCTTGTGGATATAATAGAGTTTTCAACATATATTGAGAGGAAATGGAAATGGTTTGAGTTTAGCGGATGTGGGACTCCAATAAAGAGGTTTCGAACCCCATATAAAAAAAGTTCCAAGTTTTGACTTTTAAAGATCACTTGTAATACTAGAAAATTGCCCGTGCGCGATGCCGCACAAAGCATTTAAAATTCTATAACGAAGATGGATAATTGATCATTATTTTTTGACCCATGTAAAAAATAACATTTAAGATTTTTTTAACATATTTTTGTTCATATATGATTATTTATCTTAATATGATAAAGATTTAAAATGACACATGAAAAAATAGAGGATTAATAGTAAACTAAATGACTAATCATAAGGGTATTAACTGTAACTTCCAAATTTATAAACAATTTAACATTTAATGTAAAAATATATGAACAAATTAATTCATATGTATTTTTAATATTTAATAATATGATTAAAATCTAAAAATATTCGATATTGGACTCATTTTGAAGATATTTTCGAGACGATTATAATGGTATAATTTGTTAAAAATTTAAATAAAAATTTTAATACATTTTACGCAATTTACATTATTTATGTTAATATAATAAGGGTGTAAAATGAAAAATGAAAAAGTGAGGGGGTAAAAGTAATTTAATTAAGTAACTATAGGGATATAGAGTGTAAGTTATCAATTGAAATATAAATTGAAATTGAAGACGTGGGTGGGAGAAGTTTCTAATTGATGCATTACATAGTTGTACTAAGGGTATTAAGAGTTGTAAAATTCGTGAAAAGAAGTTTTGCTTAAAAAAACTGAATAAGGCTCTTATATATATAGTATAGATAAGAAACAAATTAACAGAATGAAATCAAGTAATTAGCTTGTTTGCAAGTAAAAGTGCTAGTTGCATCATCATAAGGGTAGCTATAAGAAGTAGGGCAAGCCTCCTTGAAAATTTGCGAATAATCCGTCGGTTTGCAAATTGTGGGACTGTTAAACTCCCCGGTGCAACAATACTCCGGCTTCTGAAAAGCCGTGCACGCGCTCTTGCAGGCGACCACCTCGCTTCCACCCTCCCCTTTCACCCGCAAACCATCCGGACACTTAAGGTTCAAATCCGTCACACAGCGAACACTAGAGCAGTTACCCGACCCACCCAACGGGATAATCGAGACAGGCAGGTTATATCCGTCCACGAGGCTGACATCATAGAAGTCCATGGGGCTATCGAGGGTGAACTCCGCTAAGGAAACCGGTGGTTCGCCACCCGCGCCTTTGCACTGGAGGACGTTTCCGCAGTCCCCGGTGGCGCAGTTTCCGTTACCGGAGTCGTCAAACGTGCAGCCGTCTCGAGCCCAGAAGCGACCCGACCACCCTCGTGGGGCGGTTACATTGAAGGAGGAGTGCGGTTCGAGTTGTAGGCCGCCGTTGGCTATTAAAGGGTGACCGGCACCGGCTAGGATCCCGGGCCATATGGTGGTGTTGCAGTTGTTTTGCAAGGTGAAAATGGCTGCATCAATGGCTGTAAAAGAAAGTAGGAGAATAAGGGAGAAATGCAAGAAAGCCATGAGAGTTGTTATAAGGAATTGAATTAAAGAAGGTTTGTTAGGGACACCCACTTTATAGTGTGAATTTTAAGCCCTTTACGCCGATTATTTCTAACAAATTCTTGATCGATATTTTAATAAATAATTATATATATATATATGATTTATTTTATGTTAATTAATTTGATTAAAATGGAAGTGGTTGATATGAGTGTATAAGTATAATGTTGATTGATAGATTGGTTTTTAGAGGATATGAGAGAAGAAAAAACATGTTGAAGGACAATGGAGTTGCTATCAAGCTTTCCCCAAAATAACTACATTAATAGTTTATAATTAAGATATCAAATGAGGAAAATTTTAATTTGAGTTTAAGTTTAAGACATTTTGATGTATTAGATGCTTTGTTATTTTTTTATGGGTTCATACATAAATAATTGATTGTATGAGATATGAATATATATATATATATATATTCCATCGTTTGAAGACATCAATAACCCATTTCATATTTGTGGTGAAAACACATGCACCTTGTGCAAATTATAGTTGTAAAGTGAAATGTTTAGTGATTTTCAACATATTTTTTAAATGAAGAAAGATACAGTTTTATAGATTTTAAAATTTTAATCTACTTTTAAGCTCCGTTAAAATTTTCGAAATGTAAAAAGCATGAGATAACCAAAAAAACTTGAATTTGGAAAATCTAAAAAAATAATTGTTAGGCCGAGACACATTGTTTTCTTTTTATTATATTATTTCCACCAACAAGATTAATTGTATTATTATTATTTTTATTTTATATGATATTTATTTACGGTTTTATTAAAATATTAGATTTATTAAATATATAATATCTTTGGAAAATTTGATTTTTTAATTAAAAAAAAATAGAAAATCTTTGGAGATGCCCTTATGTTGCAAAAGCCACCCATGATCCTTGTTGGAAGAAAAGACATCATGACTTTCGTGATCCTTTTTTCCCCTTTTCATGGTGTTATATGCTTATATAGGTTAAATACAATATGTATTTATATTAAAATTAAATTGTATATTAAAAATGTGAATTATTAGTTTAGTTATGTGAGTGATGATGTATATGCGAAGGAAGTTAGTAGGTATATATGTTTTTAGCAAATAATAAGTGCTTATCTAACTTGCCCTTTGGAACTCTTCATTTTTTTTTTTGAATGGCATCTTCATTTTATTTTGCATTTTACTTAATAGAAATATATTAAGTTATTTTATTAGCTGTTAAAAAACTAAATGGGATAATGACGTGAAGTTTATGTATCAACCATTTCATATTTAATGTCCGTATGATAGTTAATGTTGATGTAAAATTTCTTCAACTCTATGATATTAATTCATATAAATATTAGTTATTTTTATGACAAGTATACAAAACTGACTTGTCTTGACATGCTCGTTGTTCAAGGAAACAATTGCAAAACTCGTATACCTTAAAGCGACCGATAAAACGGATTTTATACTCATATGTCCGAAAATACATTACATGTTCACGAGTTTTTCATCTACCAAGAACCGTTTACATAGTACAGATGTTTATACTAGAGCATCCCAACAGATTCTCTAGGATGGAAAAGTGGGAGATTTTGGACAAATTTTTTACTCCGGCGTATCTTTAAAATTGAAGAAAACATGAGAGCATCTTCAAATTCTCCAATTCTTTTATAAAAATAAGAATCAAAGCAAGATTTTGTTTTCAAAATGATAATACATTTAACTTTAATAGATTCTTTATTTCGAGGATCACAAGAATCATATATTATTAAAAGATTTCATATATTTAATAAATATTATTCTCTCCTAAACATTTAATTTCAATATTTTTCATCGGTTTGAATATAACATTTAAAGTAAACGTTACTACGTTAGTACGTTACAATAGAAAAACCAAATTCACCAAGTGTTCATGTGTCATCATCTAATCCAACAGAAATTGATTTTATTCACACGAAGTTCTGAAAATGAGAACATATTCATGAGTTTTACATTTAGCAAACTTGGCTAACACAATCCAGAAAGGCCATCACATACATTCATCATATCCTTAGAGACACAAATATATCTATACATATACATATATAGCAAACACACTTTGAACGGAACAAACCTTGTTTATTCGCCATGGCATCTTCCAAGAAATGATACGATACCATACCATATATATAGACGGACCTTTCCTCATTCTAATCTAGTGCACCTCGTTCTTTCCTTTGAGATTGATCACCGAAAGCTCTTTTTCAAAATAATCTCCCGCGTGCATTGGTGGGTAATTCTCAGCAAGCGGTGAGTTTGCAAAATGGCCTAGAGGCTTCAGCATTGCATCCGATGCTACATTAGAAAATAGCTACCAAAACGACGCCAAGTTTAGTACATTGAAGTTCCAAAGGAGTTATACGTTTGAAAAGGTTCATATCTTGTCATGTCACTACAACAAAATCAGCTTTGTAGGATGTCAAGTATGTCTATTTGTCTTAATAGACTATTTTATAGGACAAAATAATTGTGCGTGTCTTACAACAACTTAACAGAACATTTCTGAGGTCCCAATATGTTTTTTGGATATTTTAAAAATAAAGTGAACTTTAGTCTTGTTATATAACATTTATTTGAAAAGATGTCTTATTAAAAGAAATGTCTATATGACACTTTTCAAAATTGTCTTATTGCAATACCATTTTATAGAACGCCACTACTGTTTAGTTATATAAACTTAAGTCCTATAAAGCAGTGTATTAAACACTTCGAAGTCTATATGTAGCATCCTATAAAACTGATTTTGATCTAGTTTGTATATTCCATACGGGTAAAGATCAGATGACTCACCGTTGAGGATACCCTCCAGAGGCTTCGATTTTCTTCTTGTGCTGCTTTAATTGCTTCAAGGGTGCTGCTAGTTACCACAACTTCGTGCATACCAGCCTTACAATCTCCGGCAGTCATCCATTCTAACTGCAAATCGTAAACCAAGATCATCAAACTCGGATTTATTTGCAAACTGCTATGTGAGAATTAAAAGTTAGCTCGGATTTGTTTGCTAACATAAAAAGTTAAGCCAAAGATGCAAACTGCTATGTGAGAATTAACATAATGGTGAGCAGAAATGACTTGAGATTGTTAGCTCGTTGACCTGTTTTCCGGCCTGAATAAGTAGACACCCATCGGGAACCTTCACTTCTACTTTCTCCCCGTTCCTTAGCCAAATACTTAACCCGGGGAATTTACTTTTATAGTGAATCGTTAGAAAGTTGATGTCATAATGATATCCCGCAAACACGGTCCCTTTTTCTCCATGGCGTCCGAGATCACTTCCCGTTGGAGCAAGAAGATGGGGACCCTGAGATTCAGACATATTAGGTTCAATAATAGCAAGTAATCTTTCAATGCTTTCCAAGAAAAGACAAACAGCTCATTGTGGCATTTTAACAAACACATGGTGGGTGTCTCCAAAAACAACACATAAATCTATCAAAAAACACAACTCACCAGCTTCATTAGATTAGTGAATGAATCCTTTGGTAAGTCAAACCCAATTGCTGCCATTTCAGCAACAGCCTGAGAAAATAAAGCTGAATTATATGACAAATACCAAATAGGAAAAGTGAGACTTCCATTAACACACACCTCTACAGTAGATATCATTTTGAAACCCCAAGAATCCATGATCTTTTTCCACTCTGGAAACCCTTCTGGCAGGACTGGCTCAGAGTTCAATTCCTACATAATAACAACATGAGTAATTAACAACAAGAATCATCCAATCCAATTAGAAATTGATGATGATTTTAGAAAGAGATATTGAACCTGGAATCGAGTTTTTGTTGGTCGAGGGCCAACCCTCCACATGTAACGCGATTTAAGATCAGGGCCAGTTGGAATTGCCGGCCGGCGATCTTCCGGCAATGCTCTCAGCTTCTTTTGCATTTCCATGTCCACCAAGCTTCGTGGAATTTCGACTCCTCCTGGTGTCGAACCAACCTGTGTTCCATGAACAGATTTACGAAGTGAATTTTTGAGTGATTTTTAACGAAAAGTTGATGATGGATTAAACCAGTCGAACGCATTGATCTTCGATGGAAGCTGAATTTTGAAGAGGCTTTAAACCTCAATAATTCGATCGTGATGAAATTGTTATTTGATGGTTAATTTCAATAAGAAAATTTTAATTTGTTTTTTGTACTAATTTCAATTGTTGGTGCTATTATTATAAAATCGGTACAAGTTAGCGAATTCCAAGCCGTTGATGCTACACTCGGTGTGGGTAGGGGCCAGAGGGTAATCAGACGGGTCTTTCAAAGCCGATCTCCATTTTAGGGTTTAGAAGATTGGGTATGAAATGCTGGTTGTACTCGTAGTCTTATAAATTTCTTATTTTTAATTAGATCGAACAATATGTAATACTTTTACATAAACAGATAAGAGTTTTGTTATGACGCTGCCTGCGATATCAAGTCACATCAAAAATCACATGAATAACATGTGATTTTAATGTGAAATCACATTTGTTTATATTACGATATGTTGACTGTTCATATTATCTATTCATTGTTAAAAAAATATGACTGAAAAAAGTTCATAGTAACAAAACCTATTCTCTATGTTGGTGTGATTCAATTGGTAGTTGTTGTACCTTTTCATTTAAATGAGTTTTTAAAAATTTTAAAATAATATTGATACTTTTGAAAAAGATTATAAAAATGCTAAACAAAATCAGTGATTTTGATAATTAGACACGATAACACGAGTTTAATCCAGTTTTGAATCGTATTCATTTATATATGGTAGAATAAGTTTTTTCTTTTTTCCACTCATTTTCCACTTATTTTTCGTGTCTCTACTTCACTCACATGCCCCTTGTAAGATCCAATGGATTTACCTGTTTTTATAATATGAAAATTTATTTTAAGGTTAAAGGTTTAACAATAAATTTTAAATATGAATAAATTAAGTATTTCTATTGCATAATTTAAAACACAAGATATATCTTTTTATCAAGACAAACATGATTTGTTCTGTAACACTAACGTCAACCTTCTATAATTCATAATAAAATTGATTATAAGTAGTTATATGTGACTGAATTCATAATAAAACTTTACATTTGACCCATTTCATAAAGATTTTTAAATACAAACACCTCACATGCATGAATGGTGTGTAACTTAATGATTAATTTATCAAAAGTATAAGCACTTTTATCTAGCCATAACTTTTTGAAACTTGTTTGGTTTCATGACTTCAACTTTTTAAAGCATAATTGTATTTTGGTGGTATAAATGTAGCCTTTTTGAAAAAAAATTTATATAACTTTATAATTATAAAAGTTAGTATCATTTTATATCTCCACCTGAATGGGTGGGTAGTGGGTACGAAATATGAATGACATGAATGAGGAAAAGGTGCAACATATAAGTAGCATGTGAGTGAAGGTGTATAAAATAACTTCCAATTATAAAATTATCATGTTTTAAATAATAAAAATGAAATATATATGTAGTAGACAAAATCAAATAACTTGCTAAAAAAAGAAGTGGATAACGTAAGAAAAGTGGATAGATCTTGATTAATATGTTGATTTTGATCAAATTTGTATTATGAATCAAGCTATTATCATAGTTACTTAGTTGTAATAAAGTTAACGTTCGTTTTTCTTAATAATTACAAGATTCTGAATAATTATAAACAAAACTACGTGTTTTCCCTCATTAATCCTTTCACTAGCCCGGCCCCCCTCGCCCTCCCTCTTCCTCCATTCAGTACCAACTCATCGAACCATCAATTAGCATCACTAAGACTGGATTATAAGGTAGATGAGGTTATTATATCTAGTGACATCACTAACCTAATTAATTACTTATGATTTTGATTTTCAAAAATACTAGTATATCCAACTCATTCCTTTTTTCAAACTAAAAAGGCTAGACGTATGTTGTTATAAATAAACGTTTCAATTAAAGTTGGTGGTATATTTGTAAATATATAGTCATATTATATCAAGAAACATGTGTATGAAATGTATAGAGACTGATCTTGATGTAAAACAATATGTAGATTAAAAATATTACTTCTATAAATATTTAACTTTTTAGTTTATATATTTCCCTCGTTAGAATGGATCTAATCCAAATTGGACCAAGTGATAGATTTTAGTTAAGTTGATCTATAGATCATTTATTGAATTAACACTCTAGTTCTTGATCTATTGAAATGAGTCACAATAGATCAAAAACTAGTCTATATGTTATCCAACTAATAGTAGTGGCTATTTCATTTTGAATGGTTTCATTTCGGTTCACTTTAGTATATTAAAGTAGATCATAAACAAATCAGGGTAGAGTTGTCCGTAGTTAAAACTTGATCCAAATCTGAATATATGATATGACCATTTCTATTGTGATTATACAATCCGGTTTAGATGAATTATATATACTTGGATCTATCTAAATCTACTTAAATTAGATCTAATACTCGGACCATTTATCGATCTAAGCATGTCAACAAAATAACCCGAACATCGGTTCCACCAGTTGGACCATTATTAAATCGTGACATTGAAACTAGCCAGATTTTCCATAATAATAATAATAATAATAACAATTTTGATATTATTAAAAGAGTAAATTACGGATTTGGTCCCTGTGGTTTAGGAGTTTTTATGGATTTGGTCCCTAAATTTTAATAATTACAGATTTGGTCCCTGTGGTTTGCAAATTCTTTTGGATTTGGTACCTAAATTTTAATAATTACAGATTTGGCCCCTGTGGTTTGCAAATTCTTTTGGATTTGGTCCTCGTAGTTTGCAAATTCTATTGGATTGGGTCCTTATGGTTTGAAAATTCTATTGGTTTTGGTCCCTGTTTATTTGCACTACCAGGGACCAGATCCAAAAGAATTTGCAAACCACAGGGACCAAATCCATAATTTCTGAAGTTTATGGGCCAAATCCATAAAAACCCTCAAACCACATGGACCAAATCCATAACACTATTTAGAATTTCAACATATTAAAAGTATATAATAAAATATGTTTTTAGAATGGAAGGAGTACTTTATGAATATTCTGCACACGTATGTCAAGGAGAATCTCTATTGTTTTCAAACTCGTTATTTTTGAATAATTGGTCCATGAAAACACAAGCTATGCTCTTGATTCATGGATTAAAAAATTTCGATTAACCAAAGTCAAAATTTTACTAAATAAATGGGTTATAAATACCGATTTAAGCTTTTATGAATCAAAAGTAAAAAAAAATAAAAAATACGACGACAATTGTTGTCCACGTACCATACAAATATGGTATGGTTTATACGAAAAACTTAATTTAAATGTCTAGTTTTTTTACAGTACTCCGTTGTTTTTGTTAAAATATCAACATGAAGCGATCTTAAACAGGTCGGGTTAGATTAATATTTGGTGCGACCCGTTTAAGACCCGATTCCACACGTACGTACGTGTATGGTATATATATAGAGAGAGAAAGGTTCAAATGAGAAACATAACTTTTTAAGAGAACGTGAGAAGCAATTACAACCACTTATCTGGTCAACAAATGCGGCTTTGACCAGTCCCCCCCTTTAATAATCTCTACCCTCCCATGAATCGTGTCTATCATCCATGATCACGTCCACCGTAACCGAAGATGAATGACTGAGATTGCTCCTCACGTTATATTAAATTGATATGTTTCTCGCATGAACCTTCCTCTATATATATATATATATATCCTCCATCTATATCTATATATATTAAGTGGTGGGGTAATGGTTATGTGCATGAGTGAATAGTTGAGCCGGTAAATTCCTCCATATAGAATTTCATCATTTTTTCTCCATTTTTATGGTTCGATCTAAGAAACAAACCCCCGAAATCCAACGGTTCACCTGCACGTATGAGATCTACACAAATATATGGTAAATTAGGTTAAAATCGGAATTCGAAGAGTAAGAAGAAGTTATACCTGGTAATGCTGGTGAGGACGCTCCTGAACACGCTTAACTTCCTCGGGCTGTTCAAAGTACTTCTCCATCATATCGATAAACCGATCGTTATCTTCGGTCGAACACCTCGGATCTCGGACGAGCAGAGCTCCGGTTTCTCTCAGGATCCGACTGACCTCCGAGCACACCTTCTTCAGCTCGGGATGCAGGAGCTCGTCGCAGGTGAACTTCCCGGAGGTCACGTCGACATACGGTGCCAGATCGATAACAGGCAGCTCCATTTCTCTTAATTAGCTAATAGCAAGCACTGTGCTGTAGCATGTGGATATAAAGTATTTACGGAGAAGATGTGATGAAAATCGGAGACGAATGATCCTCCATTTATGGAGGAGGTGCGAAGATTTTTTCGATGGTGGTGGGGAATTCATGTTACAGAGATAGACCACACATTACGCCTTGTTATGGATAGTATATACGGATTCATGATAAACCGTAGCTGAATTTGTTATACGATTCAAGTAAAAATATATAATTATAATTATAAAATTTTAAGAAGAGTAGTAGTAGTAGTGTATCTCCATCTCCATCATGATGGTACTGTAAACAAACTGATGCATGCGTTTCATGTGCCACTAAAACAGAAAACCACAGGCATGGAGACACTTGTAGTTAGGTTTGTGGAAAAGAGACACAATAGTAAAAAGTAACGTATGGGAGGTTAACAGGTGTCCTTTTTACTTTTGTCCAAAAATCCC
Organism: Centaurea solstitialis; assembly: GCA_030169165.1. Lineage (NCBI taxonomy): Eukaryota > Viridiplantae > Streptophyta > Magnoliopsida > Asterales > Asteraceae > Centaurea > Centaurea solstitialis. The sequence goes on from CM058042.1 coordinate 86,821,597, forward strand.
ACAATATTTATTGTTCAAACGTGTATCATTTCTTTTGACCGCTTAAATATATATGGAAAATATAAATATGTATGTATATTGGTTTAAACGTTTTTAAATAATTGTGACTCTTTGGACCTGTATGTCGACTTTTGTGTAGCACGAATACAGTAACGACAATCTTTAATAGTGACCCATGGTTTCTATGGGTAAAAGTTGAGAGTTGTTTAAACTTTAATGGGGTAGCATGTAAGAGAATTCAACAAATTGGGTTTAACTTTTATTTAAACTATGGTACCGTAGCGGGTAAGCCATCTGGTGGGAGGAGCGGGTTCAACTGAAACATCCGTACGCGGTACTCCCCAACAGCTAGGGAGGAGCGGGTATGGTCTTCGGGTGTCTGCATCCGGGTTTTCCCCATTTTACCCTCTCTTTTCCTCTTTCTCTCTCTTACTACATATATATTAAAATTAGAGTAAACTGCAATTTTGGTCCCTGAGGTTTACGTAAACCAATGAAATTGGTCTCTGAACTTCAAAAAGTACACTAAGGGTCCCTGAGGTTCATGTTTTGCTTTGGATCAAGTCCCTACTCACTAACCCCATTAAAAATCAATTAACTAAGGGTACTTTTGTACTTTTGTAAACCTCAGGGACTATATTGTATATTTCTCCAACTGTTTGTATAAACCAAAGAACCAGACTCGATCTCATTGTTTCCTCCCACCTGTGACATCACCATCTCCGGCCACAATATCTGACGACCACCTCCATGCTCCCGCCACTGTCTCCGACCACTTCGGTAACCCCTCCCTACTCCGGTCACTGTTTCCTTCTTTCGGCAAACCCTAAATCGACAAAGCCCCTTCCTCCGTCTGTGTGTAGGTGTGTATGTGTGTAGGTGTGTGTGGTAGTTGTGGTGAAGATGGTGGTGTGTGCAAGTGTGTAGCGGTGGAGATGTGTAGTTTATCCTAAATCGGCAGTTGTGGCAGTTGTGTGTGCGGCGGTAACGATGGAGAGGTGGTAGTGGTGGGTGGTGGTTGGATTCATTCTTTAGAATTCGATTCTAGATATATGTAGATGGTGGTTGTAGTGGTGGTGGTGGTTTGGTTGTGACTGTGGTAGTAGTGGTGGTTTGGTGGTGGCTGTGGTGGTGGTGGTTTTGAGATTGATGTGGGTGGGTGGTTGTGAGATGGTAGGCTCGTTGGCAGGAACAAAGAAAGCGAGAGATATTAAATGAAAAATTACCATTTGACCCTTCTTCTTTCATTTAATCAAAAGCACCCCTCATTTAACTGAGTTACTAATGAGGTGACTGAGCAGGAACTAAAGCTAAGAACTTGAAAACTTTATCTTATTTCATGTTAGGTTTTTATTCTCTATCATATGCTGTCAATTTCATGGTTTATGGGTTTTAAAATCTTATATTAGATGTATAAAATTCAAGATCAATATGGTCAATGATCAAAAAAACTGAAAAATATAGCTAGATAGTAAGTTTTAAAATCCTATAGTACTATTGTTCTACCAGACCAACCCTAAGTGATTTTTATCTTTTTGCAACTTCTTAAAAAATTAAAATCCGAATTTTATGTTTAACAAACTCAAGAGACAAACCGTATGTAAGAAAAATGGTAAGAATATCCATTAACTATATGTGCAATGATGAAAATATTGAGTAACAAAATTTTAAAAAGAAATATAAATAGAAAAAACATTCTACTATTGAATTCCAAGACTTTGATATCCTATGAATACAAGAACTACGTATAACAATAAGCTTGGAAAATGACTTAATATCAAGAAGATCTAGATTTTCAATCTGTTTTACTTTCATTATTGTATTTGGGGAGATCGAGAGACAAATCTGTCATCGAAAATTTTAGTAAGATTCACTATTTTAGGAGTGTTTTCAAGACGTGGAGTGTGGTTGATTCGAAAGAGTTGTCTAGGAACGTGGGTTAAAGAGATATTTCAGCAGTTGGAGAAAGAGTAGTCGATGAAGCTAAGAGAAAAGAAGAGGTGGTTCCAATTGTATGTCTTAAAAATGTTTTTTTTATAGATTACATATTTGGTTTACTGGGACCTTTTTCATAATTATTTCAAAATAAGAACCAACAGTGTAATTTAAACCATAAGGACCAAATATGTAATTTACTCTATATTTTTCTTGAAAACTACATTCTTGAAAATTTGTGCATGTGTAAATTAGGCATTGATGATACGAGTTTATAGAAGATGATTGGTAAAGAGGAGAGAACTTAGATGTTTTAAACGTTTTAAATTGATTTATTAAAAAGATTATTGTTCTTATAATTTAATTTGACAATAGAAATTATTTATTTCGCCATGTGGTTCAATTTTTCAATGTCTACAAACTATTCTGTTTCTAGGCCACGATAAGGAGTAGTAGTATTGCCTAGTGTAAGTTGGATTCTTTTTCATTAACGTTTTAAGATTGAAATAATTTTAACAAGTAATTTGTAATAAAAATTTGTATAAAAAAATATTTTGTTCAATGCATCCTATGAATTATATAAAGGTAAATATCTTTAGTACACAATAGAAGATTCGTGTTATGGTAAAAACATGTTTAACGGGGTATATATATAACGGCTGTTTTTGGTAAAAATAAACTAGCTTATAAGCTAGTCCATTTAAACATGTAGCAGAAGCTAGTTTATAAGCTAGCCTTTTTGAAACGCTAATTTGAGGAGTTTTTTGTAGTTTTTTCCAATTATACTCTTATTAATATTTATTATTAAATTCAAATATATTTTTTTTGGTCATTTTACATACTCATAAACTAGTTTTTGCCAAACATAATTTGTTCGCAAGCTAACTTATCAACTACCAGCAACCTTATCAATCAACTGTTAGTTAATCTGCTAGTTTGCCAAGCATAGCCTACATCTCAACCAAACAATATTATATATATGACTTCTAAAATAAAGCAATAAGTTTACTAAATTGTACACAAATTATCATCACCTTAAAGATTTTCTTCTTCAATTAATAAGTAGAAAAAAAATTCTTTTCCCATCTACATGAGATTCACTTTAGGCACATTTTAACATGTGAGGTAGGTCCTAAACTAAATTACGTTAGTGAATGACCACTGAAAAATCCATTTATCATGTCTATTCATGAAAACGTAAAAACAATTCTCTATCATCTCTTGTCTTAATCATTTTGAACATTCTTAAAAAATCAAAATACATACCGTAAAAGAATTTGTTCTTTGTTTTGTAGCCGATAAATCACTCCATCTTTATGTTTAAGAGAATGCTGTGTCAATGGTTTTTCTGTTGATTGTAATGGCGGTAATGTTAGCATCTTAACGTCTTATAATTTGTTCACGTGTTAAAAACTCGTTTTATATCAAGATTTCCATATCCCATACAAGTTATTCTGGAACCAATTTTGAGTTTAAATTTTTATGTTTGCAATTCAAATTTAGAATTTTACATTTTCTTTCTTCTAGTTTGGTAAACAGAGTTGTCCTTTCCAGAACAGTTCATAAACCTTAGTTCGGCTACAAAAAAGGAATGATAAAGTTGGAATTTTTGCCTTGTTTATTAAGAACGTTCCCTCATGAAAGGTTGGTATTATCTAACAAACGAGCTATAGTCCTATACGTAAATGATTGTTTGTTGATTACGTAACATCTTTTTTGCTGTTTCTTTTTAAGTGATAAAAAACCTACAAAACAAGTAAAAGGACGATGTTATGGATCTTATAAATGAAAATTATGCAAATAAATATTAATCGATTATAAAATTCAAATGACAAATAAAACAAGTTCTTAATGATTGTTCATGGGCCTTGGTTTATTTCCATGATGCATATAACTTATTGTGTTTGTGTAGTTGACAATAATACATATAGGGGGAGATAAGAATCCTCTTGCTAAAGTACTCAATTGGAAGTTCAGTTAATCCTCTTGCTAAAGTACTCAATTGGAAGTTCAAGGAGGCTCATCCATGATTGACTACACAGGCGGATCCATGGCTTAGAGTGTGGTTGCCTGTGCAACCATGAATTTTTGGGGGTTAAGTGTAAAATTTTAAGGTATATACATGTAAAACCATTAATTCATTGGGGTGAAACCATAAAATTTATTGGGGGTGAAACCATTATCTTAAAAATATTTAAGGGGTTGTATGTGAAAGTTTAGAGATAAAAACGTGAGAGAGTTTCTATGATTGATGATAATTTATAGTTTTCACCCTTTAAAAAGTTTAATGTATTTAGTTTACATCCTTTCCTTTTTCATTTTTCATTTTATACCCGTATCATATTAGTCAATTAATTAAATATTAGCTAAAATATACTAAAAAATACATATTTTCACTTTACAAATTACACCGTTAGAAAGGTATCGTCGATAGCTTCGAAATGAGTCCAATATTGACAATATTACGTGCATGATAAATGCGATATTTAATCATTATTAAACACATATTTGTTTCGATATTTGTCCTTGATTGTTTTTTTTTAAATAAAATTTAACGTGTATAAATAACATGAATTTTTCATAAAATTTTACTTGAATATAAATTTTTATTAGCGTTTTTTTGGTTAATGTTAAATTGTTTATCCAATGCCTGCAACATAAATCCATGAAACAATGAACCGATGAATATTCATGCGGTCACTTTTTTTTCCCAAACATAGTCTAATTTTGCTTAAGGATGCTAATTTTTTTGTTGAGTGGATGCGATGGTGCAACCACAAGAACATTTTCCTAGATCCGCCTCTGATTGACTATTTCCTTCAAATCTCATCAAATCAAATAGCTTGGGTCCTCTTTACCTTTGGCCTATCCCTTCCCTCAACTCCATAACTTGCTTGAAAGAGAGATGGGAAATGAAAACTATTAGCCCACATGAAGTTTGCCCCAAAACATTAGGAGCATAAAAAAGAAAAATGGAAGAAAAGATAGCAAAAGCTTCAAATGCAACCCATTGTAAAATTTTTACATATCGTAAATTTCATCATCTATTTTAAAAAATTGTTTAATATGTATAAATTTATTTTATATAATTATTTTATTGATAAAATTGTTTCATATAATTTTTTTTGTGGAATTGCTTAATATAATGTAACCGTTTCATGTATTTCCCATTTTGATGAGATTTGTTAACATAAATATGTTATGAGTTCATAAAATAGATCAATGGTAGGAATGTGGGTTGCACGATTTGTAAACTAGTGGTTTGCAAATGAAACCACACACACACACACACACACGCACATATATAGGGTCAGGTTCAAATGTGAACCCATCTTTCATTTTGAACGTGATGATCACTAGTATCGTGCCACGTGACAATTTTCAGTCAGAATATTCATGTTTTATTCATACTGAATAAAACTTGTATTCAGTCTGAATAAAGCATGAATATTCAGACTTAATGGATAAAACTTTGTTCAGTCTGAATAAAACTTAGGCGTCAATTCAGATTGTCACGTGGCACGATTTTGTTGATCTTTACGTTCACAATGAAACATCATACTATCAATAATTACAATTATGCCACCGCTTTCATCAAGACCATCAATTTCTTTGATCAATGGTTCACAACGTTTTTACCCTTTTATTGGTTTCTAAATGAACCTCTCTCTCTCTCTCTCTCTCTCTCTATATATATATATATATGTGTGTGTGTGTGTGTGTGTGTGTGAGGAGCGTGAGAAGTGGATATGAAATGTTGATCACTTCCAACCTCATGCCCTCCTCTAAATTACGCTTTAGAAAAGAATTGATCTAGTGCATTTTTTTCTCAGTACATCTCATCTTAATGTGCATTCACTTCTCATCCAATGGTTGATAACCATTTCTCACATTAATCTCAACTTCTCACAAGTACCCAACCCTATAACCAAAATTTCAAATGCGAATTGTTTGATATATGAGATAGAGAAGTAAAGAAACGATCATGGCCTTTCATACGCTCAAGATCGGATTTGCTGAGTCAAAAATTATGATTTTGACTGATCAAAAATTGCGGCTATATATACCAAAACTTGTGATTATATATGTGAACCTCTATGATTATATATGTGAATTATATGTCCATACATGAACCTTTATGTTTCATATATGAACATATAGTCATACTGTACGAGCCTACGAGCTTGATCGCGAGTTTGACAACCTTGGTCATACAAGTTCACACATGAATTTATTTGCTGTCTGTTTGTAATAGTTAAATAACTACGTATTATTTTTGTCCATACCATACATACATACATATTAGCCAACATCAATAAATAGAAAATAAATAGTGTGAGCCAATAAACACCATACATAGTAACAACCACCAACCAATAATGGCAATATATAGTGCAAAAAGCACGACCAATTAACCACGATTTAGGGGTACGAATTACAATGCCAAATCTCCAACAATCTTGACATAAAAATAATATGTTTTTAAAAGTTAGACCATTATTATAGAAGGTACCAAATGATCTTGAATTCTAAGGTGGATGAGAAGTGTGTCTAGTTGTGGTTGGAGATAACTTCTTTGTATGCAAAATCATATGAGAGCGTCATTATCGGGCAATTATAAAATTCAGTAAAAAGCAAAAGAACTTAATTGGAGCAAACGATATGACATCTCCACTAAAAAAAATACACCTCTTAGATTTGCATAAAATATAAAACCAAAGTTGAAATATATATAGTTATTCATAGACCTGGCAAAAACTGACACGACACACTAACCCGACACGAACTCGACACGAAATAAACGGGTTTGGGTAACAGATTTTAACCCGTTTAAGTAAACGGGTTGACACGACACGACACGAAAGTTAAACGGGTAAGGTCAGGGTCAAGCATATCAACTCGAAAATGACCCGACTAACCCGTTTATACATATATGTGTGTGTTTGTGTGTATATATAAAGTTTTCTTTATATTTTTTTATTACTAATTTAGGATTTATTTGGATATTTAATATAATAATATTAATGGATTTAGTTCAAGCTTATAAGTTTGAATTATAAAATTTGGATTCCTAAATTTTTGTGAATTTTTTTTTATAATTTTTAATTTTATAAATGTTAAACGGGTTAAGCGGGTCAACCCGTTTATTAAACGGGTCGGGTTAGGGTTGAGATTTCTGACCCGTTTATTAAACGGGTCGGGTTAGGGTCAAGCATTTTCAACCCGTTTAACTTTGAACCCGACACGAACTAGACACGACACGTTTGCCAGGTCTAGTTATTCATTCTATTGTTGTTGGAATTTGTAAGATATCTAAGTATTGTTCTTATCGAGGTATTTATAGTTGTTTTAGCATTGTCAATTTTGAAAAATATATAAAGTTTCTTCATTGTATGAATTTTTTTCATAGTTAAAGAAATGAAATTTATAACCAATGCATTGTTCTTTTCTACTAGATGATCGAGAAAAATATAATTTGAACATCAAATAGTAGTCATTAGTTGTGTGAAAGTCTACAAACACTGAAAGACCCAAGTATTTTTTTTTTTTTCTGATGAGGTATCTTTAAAAATCAATTCACAAAAGTATTTTTCACTGGAACTCAACCAAATAAAATCGATATTTATCCATACATATTTTTCACTATTCCTTAATTATTTTAAACAATGTAAATTAATAAAAAGTACGTAATTAATGTACAAAATTTATAAAATAGAAAATTTAAAATTTTTTAAAAATAGTATTTCAATGAAAACAATTGTATTGGCGTGCCACACTGCCATGGTATGCATGCCACGCCATGTCCTAAATTAGGGGTGTTAAAAAAACCAAAAAACCGTAGAATCGAATCGAACTGTTTGATCCGAAACCAATAAAACTGACAGCTGAGCAACCTGCTACCGAAAAACCCGAAAATAAGGGTACCTGCCGAGTTGCGGGTTGTGTTGGGTTCTCTAAATTTACTACCCGCAGATACCCGCCCCGCCCATATATATTTGGGTTATTAAAAAAAATTATGTCTACCTCAAAATAAAAAAATTTTATTAATCTTAATAAAATCTCCATCACATCGAATCCGGGGGTGAGCAACCAGGGGCCACTGAGTATTAATCCCAGGGGAGCATGCTTTAGCTCTCGGTAAAAATTGCCAAGGATGTAGTTTGGGCAAACCCAGGTGAACCTTATAAAAAAAATCTCCATCACATGTCGTGTTTTTTTCTTCATTCACCCCACTGTCATTGGTTTGTCGGTCAGATTCGCTCAAACTTGTTCACCCCCCCCCCATACTCTTATTTTCATTTTCTATTACCTTTTAGTGTTAATTGTTTAGTTTTTCAAAAAATAATTTCATTTTCTAGTATATATTTTGTTAACGACTGTCAAACCCGTCAAATAATAAAAAGTTCCAACAAACGACTAATTACAAAATAAATTGCAATAGCGGTAAGTCGGGTCGAATCCACAGAGATTGGTCGTGACTAAAATTCGGCTTCTACACTTTTAACGAACAAAAATAAAGAGGGGGGGGGGGTTGGATCTGATTATCAAACTAAGCATACGATAACAATTAGATAAAACAAAGAATTAAAATCCAACAGTAGTCTAATTCGGATTAAGATGCTAGTACTTATCATCGATTCCAAAACGTAAACATTAAGCACAAACCCAAATTGGTTATAGTCGTTAACAAGCTCTAACGACCTATATTTTTCCTTAGATAGACATTGATTAAAACAAGCTCTTTAACCAAATCTTAATAACAAATAAGAGTTTAAACAAGCTCTTAAACCCCTAGGTGTAATTAGCTTTACCGAACTAGAAAAACACCAACTCAAAACCATAAGCTCATAAGCTCGGCTTAATTAATGTTTTGATCGCAAGATTTCAAGAACTCAAAACGAGTTTCAATCGTCACTTTATCAAAGTTCTAAGACGATTACGTACCCAAGACTTTGAATGCCATTTTTTCATAAGACATTCCAACTAACTGATCAGACTAATTGAAAACACAAACGAAAAACAACATTGAAAATTAGAAATCAAGCAAATAAGCTTGTCCCAAACGATTACAATGGAATCTCAAAGTAGTAAAACACCAAAATTAAATTAAACTAATGCTGGAATGGAAAACTAAGATTACAACTACAAAAAGAAAAAGAAATTACCAAAACCTAAGATAGAATTGTTAAAGAGAAATTGCTCCCAATCGATCCTTGCTTCCAATTGCTTCTCTTTCGGTCGATTCCCCCCTCAATTGACGGTTCCCGTCTCGTTTTTATACCCAATCTCCTAAGGTAACCGTCTCAATTTCAAAATAGAAGCAAAATTGATCGACCAAACAGTGCAATCGGCGGGTATGATGCGGGTGTTGGCCGCGTATAAGCCGCCCGCTTCTTGAATTGGCCGATTAAAGCGTTCATTGGATGGAGAAAGGTTTATGGGCTGCTGATTTCTATCGATTGAAGTGCAAATGAGAGGCCCATCTTGTTGGTTCTTTCCTTTTCTTTTACTTCCTTTTGGGCCTGCACTTACATAATAAAAATATGGGCTTTAGTAAATCAATTTATGGAATAAAATGATAGAAAAATTAGACTTTTATCATCCTAGTTTAAAACAAAAAATTGTAGCTATCATTTGTGTACATCAAAACACTCGACAAAATACAGGTAACCGTGAACCAAACCGTGAGTACCCATTCTTTTTCGGTTCAATTCGATACGAGTACCTGCTCCGCAGTTCGGTGTCTGATAGTAAAATTAGGTATACGTCTCATACATATGGTTTTAAAAAGTTTCACTAAATGCCCTGCTCCACCCCATAAACACGGAACACCCCTATCCTAAACCAACCCTATAAAAGTTAATTTAGTTACGCACGTTGATTATCAAATTTGAAATACTTTTTCTTTGGTCATGTCTTTTTAAGAAATGATATTATGATCTCATATCCAAACTTTAATTAATTAAAGTGCTCATTAATTTTAGTGGGCGTAGAATGGAAGGTAAAGCTCTTTTATATAGTTAGACCTCTTCTATGTAAAGCTCTAAGTTAGAGTACATGACCATATCGCCAAAGGCCCAAATGTAAGGTTTGTGTTGTGGATTTAGTTTTAAAAAATCTTAGGACATCCTTAAGTGGTATCTTTTGACTGCCTACGTTTTTTTTCTTTACGGAAAGATCAATTGAACGGGCACACCGGACCCCTCTCGAAAGTATGTAGGTCCGCCCTAGGTTCCTCAACTACAATATGTTTTTTTCTAATATTATTGAGTCTTTATCATTAAATATCAGCATACCTCTAAAACAAGAATAAGATTTCAAGCTATGACCAACATGATCTTTTGATTCTAAGATATCACTTTTTTACAAAAGGGTAAAGAAGAAAAATAATGTTGATGTTGCTTCAAAAACTTACCTCCCCAATCTTGTAGGAAACAAAAATAAAGAATTTATAAGGCCATCCACTATGGAGGTGTCGGGTAGTTGGTGGGTTCTTGGAACCCGTCGGGTTTCATCGGCAACACCACCGTGGCCCGAGCGGGTTCCACCCCATCGGGTTGCCCAAACCGAAGACAAAGCCGACCACCCCCACCCCCTACCCCCTTCCAACGGTAACCTTTAACGGTTACTTTTTTGTTATTTTTTTTTCAAATTTAAACCTATAAACAATCTCTTTTACCTAAATACGGATGAAGGAGGAGCTACGGCAAAAATACGGATGGCCGTCGCCCGATTGATGAAACATTTCGCATTTTAGTTTTTCATTTTAATTTTCGTATCGAAATTTTAATTTTCGTATTGTACCTTTTTAATTTTTTTTTTGGAATGAAATTATTAATTTTGTTTAAGTTTTTTGATTTAGGTTGTTTTTTAATTTTATGTTTTTGGGTTCAATGGGTTGACAGTGGATGGATTGGGTTGGTTTGGGTAAAATAATGGAAAACTGATGTAGCGCTGATGTGGCAGTTGGGTTCATTGGGTTCAAGCGGTCGACAGTGGATGGCCTAACAATCAAAATGTTTTTGGGCAGTGAAACAGATTGAAAATGCTATATAAAAATGTTAATTTAGATAATACTAGTTTTACAAATAACTATTAATCGATTTTCCATCTAGAAATACTAGAAAGAACGTTTTTACATAAATTATAAAAAATTGTTGAATTCGGTGTTATCTCTAACGATAAAAACAACATATTGTAATCTTCTTTGGACATATAGACCATTTTTGTATCTCACCTAGAATCAATAAAATGCCATAGAAAGTTCCTAATGTAAAAAAAGGTGGCCACATCCTCTAAGGCGTCTAGACATGTTGATTGTTTTGTTACCGTTAGTTCGTGCAATCATGCTATGATGATAACATTTTATTACATGTATATCTCAATTTCTTGTTCTTTTAGTTTAAATTTTGGACAAATTAATTTTATATATGCTCATGCTAATTCATGTAGAAGAAAATTATATAAATTAAATAACAATATAATTTGCTATTTGATTAACTGATTTGATATAAAAATAATCGAAACCTAAAACTTACCTTATTTGGTTATGAAATGTTTAAACTGCAAACCACATAACTCAAAACCCAATCTAGTGAGATCACTCATGAGTCATGACTAATATATTACTTCATCTTGTAGTTGGGTTTACCCAATTAGAAAGATAATATAAATAGACTCACATTCTTCAAGAGATTGGTGAATGAATCTTTTGGTAGCCCAAACCCAATTGCTGCCATTTCAGCAACAGCCTGAGAAAACCAAATGAAACTGTAAGAAACTCAAGAAGTAAACACAAGGAGTATGTAGGAAGGTTGGTGCTCTTTCGGCAATTCTTTCGCCTTTTTTAGCATATCCTTAACAGCCAAACTACGGGGAACTTCAAGTCCTCCTAGTGTTGCACCATTCTGTTAATTTTATTACGCACAAAAAAATGTAGAAGGTCATCCTTTTTGTTTCTAATAAAAAACTTAAACAAGAAGTTTAAAAATTGAGGTACAGAATATGGGATCAGGTTGACCCATAAACCAAATGGACATTTCACTTTGATTCTTTGAAGCAACTCTTTTCTAGATACATGCATCGTGATATTTTATTTCACAATCCTTGTCTTGAAAGGGATTTTGAGCAATATAAAGATACCATCTTGCTACTTTAATTCCTAATTTATAAGTGCTTCTTCAATAGATTCTTTAAAAATACAAAATTAAAATCTAACTTTTATGATAGAAATCGTTATTTCATAAATTATATCATTACTTATATGATTAAAATATTTATGTATGTCTAATACAATATTATTTCTTTCTTAAATATTTCATTTTAAAATTTTTTATCAATAGGACAAGATAAAATGTTACTCATAATAATCATTTTTATAGAAATTTTCAAATTTAGAGAATTTTAGTCTCTTCCCCCTATTTTTCTTGGAAAAGCCATTATAAGAGCATTTCCAACAACATCTCAAACATGGTGAAAAATATCTTTTAAGGAAAATTGGGGCTTCAATAGCTTCTTCAAAACTTTATCCAAAATAAAGAAAGTAAGAGAGAAAGTCTATTTTTCTCCAAATTTAGAAATATCTCCAAAAATGATTATTAAGAAAAAGATTATCTTTTATTATATTCTACCAATGAAACACCTTCAAATAAAATGATTAGGTAAAAGAAATAGTATTTTATTTAATATAAACAATATTTTAATAACATAATCATTTATTAATCCCTAAAATAGGGAATCAAGGTAAATATAATTTTTGTTAAATATTTTAGCTTTTTAAATCTTCGTTTTAAAGAAATTATAGGAAAACTCTCTAGGACATGCTATAAAATGCTTCTATTGTATGTTCCAACAAGAGATCGACAATTTGACTTTTTATCTAGCAAAACCCCACTATTTGACCTAAAATAGTTTGGAAGAGCAACTCATCCTAGATGGCTAGATTTGGGGAAATTGACCAAAAAAGCCAAAATACAATGCGATTTTCATCTTCTAGCTATTTCTTTTTTGAAATTGCGAAAATAGCCATCAGCTTTATAAGTTAGGACCGTAATTACAGAGCTGGACTAATTTTGTAAAAGAAATTGAAGATCAAAAGTTGGGTCTATAAGTGGCTCCCCAGTTACGGTCCTGGCTCCTCAATTACGGGTCCGACTCCTTAATTAAGGCTATGTTTGGTAATTAGGATCACCATGTCCAATGTTATAAGACACTAGTGGGTCACACTGCTACACACCCAACCCGAGACCTATTGGATTTATTGTATGGAAATAATTAAGTTTAATTATTTAAAAGAGAGAAAAGAATAAATAATAAATTGTTTATTTATCAGATAAATATGATTACTTAATTGATAAGCTTAATTAATTAAGGTAATTATTATGAAGAGTTATTTATGGATTGGGATTCTAATAAGATTACCATAATTACCTATATAAATATAGGGTTAGGGTAATAGAATAATCAATCTGATAAGTCTGATTTCATAGTTACTTTCTCGCCAAGAATCCCAACCCATTCTCTCTCTCTTTTCTCTCCTACGCCGCCGCCGATTCACACACACACACACCAGGAGGTTTTTCCGATCAATCCTAGGCGGTCTAGCAGCCAGTCTCACGGTGGTGCAGTAGTGGTGTATCCCTTACTAGCTTCCGGAGTATTTTTCGTATCGTTAAAGGTAAACGCGTGAAAACACCCTTATAATTGTATCTGGTAAATTACGGATGGATCTATGTTCGGGTTATTTTTATCCGCTGCGTTTATATATGTTTTATATGTTTATTCGTTACAATAACCCAACAGGTATTTTAGTCTTTTTACTAAAAACAAACTACAGGGACCAAAACTGTAATTTACATTAAAGTTAAAGTAATTAATTTATATTTATACTTATAAATAAGATCCACTAAAAATTTGACACGTGTCCCACTTTTATTCATTTATCATACCCTTCTCTCTCTCCTCTCTCTTCTCTCCGTCTCTTCCAGGAAAAAAACCCACTTCCACCCCGCTTTCTCCTTCGCCATATTTTCCGGCAGCCCTACTCCACCGCCCCCCCAAATCACCCTTCAACAATAGCGGCCGTCGCTCCAACGAACCCCTCCATCTCTACTACCCTCCACCCCATTCCACCATCGTTTTACCCCTCCCTGGCTTCACCTTCCCCGTTTTTTCCCACTCCACAAAACGTTGACGGCGCCTCCATAGAGACCAGCAGGCCCTGAACCGCTCCACCACCATCCACAACGTCCTCCCCTGCCATGAGCAGGGCTAAGCAACCATCAAATCTTCCCTGATCCTCAATCTCTCATCCCTAAATTCACACAAATTAAGGTTGTAATCGCTCAGGTTTGGTGATTGGGGAACCATCGATCATGTTTCAATCGGGATTCGTGCTATCGCCGCCGCCGCTTCCCATGGCCACACTTTCAAGCAATTGCGAACGACTCACCATCGCCGCTTCAAAAGTCAAAGGATTGAAGAATATGTTTTTGGGTTAAGGGAGTCATTGGAGGGGGTTAAGGGAGTCATCGGAGGGAGAAGGAGTCGTCGGAGAGGGTTTTGGGCTGAGAGGGTCGCCGGAGAAACGTCTGAGATAACGTATGAGATGGGGTTATTGACACACACACACACATATATATATATATATATATATATATTCCTCTCTATATATATATGCGTATAATTATATGCTTGTGTCTGGATTATTGGCACACACACACATATATGTGTGTGTGTGTGCCTGGTTATATAGATAGATACATGTATATATGTGTATTGTCATATCTCATATGTTTGTGTGTGGTATATATATTTGTGAGACAGAGTAAACAAAAAGTACTAAAGACAACAATAAAAAGACAAATTTTTTTGTAAAAGAGTACATTGCAATTTTGGTCCCTGTAGTTTGTTTTTAGTAAAAAGACCAAAATACCCTCATGTGCAATGCACATGGGGAGGATTTAACAGAGACAACTAACGGTGTTAGTGTTGAGGGACCAAAACCAAGAAAAAAGACATACCACAGTGGTTTTCTTGCAATAAAAATTTTGTAGGGACCAAACATGCTGGTATCGAGAAACCATAGGGACCAAAATTGCAATTCACTCATTAAAATATTTGACATGTTTTAGTTATATAACATTTTCAAAATTATTATATTTATCTTTTGATAATTAAACATATTATATAATATATAATATAATAATATTTAAAAATAAATAATGTATAATGTATAGTTTAATTTTATTAATAATTAACTTTGATTATTAAAAATTAA
Source organism: Centaurea solstitialis (assembly GCA_030169165.1). Classification (NCBI taxonomy): domain Eukaryota; kingdom Viridiplantae; phylum Streptophyta; class Magnoliopsida; order Asterales; family Asteraceae; genus Centaurea; species Centaurea solstitialis. The sequence goes on from CM058042.1 coordinate 86,836,811, forward strand.
TATTTATTATAATTAATATATAATTTTAATTGATAATAGTTAGTTATTAATAAGGGTATAATTGGAAAAAGTCACAAAGAAACATTGTTTCATATTAAAAAAAATATTTTTTACCATTTTGAAAATACAAAAGATGTTCCATTTAACATCAAAAGATAGAATGACATATGAAAAAAAGAACCAACTAGAACTAAGCCAACCCATTGTGAATGGATCAAAAGATGTTCCATTTAACATCAAAAGATGAAATGACATATGTATGTGGTTGAATGTTTTAAATAATTGTGACCGTTTGTACCAATTTACATGTATCTCGAGCCCAGAAGCGACCCGACCACCCTTGTGGGGCGGTTAGGTTGAAGGTGGAGTGCGGTTCGAGTTGTAGGCCGCCGTTGGCTATTAGAAGGTGGCTGGCACCAGCTAGGATCCCGGGCCATATGGTGGTGTTGCAGTTGTTTTGCAAGGTGAAAATGACTGCATCAATGGCTGTAAAAGAAAGGAGTAGGATAAGGGAGAAATGCAAGAAAGCCGTGAGAGAGTAGTGGTGTAAAGAAAAAGAGAGAGAGAGATATATGTGTTTATTTAATATAAGGAATTGAATTTAAAGAAAAAGAGAGATAGATGTGTTTTTTTTTTAATATGGATTGAATTATGACCAACTCTAACTCATAACACCAAAAATAACATCAAAACATAAAAAAAATTCACTTTCTACCCCTTATATTAGCTGGGTATGTGTTGACCGGAAAATTCGCCGGAGCCGCTAATAGCGGCTGCTGGATAGCGGTGCGGTGGATATTTGATGTATTTTTTTTGGAGAGAATGGGTAGGAGATGAATTGTTATTTTCTGTTTGGGTAAAATGATTAATTTCTCTAATTAATAGTAATATTATCATCAAAAAAAGAATTTAAAATATATTAAAATGGTGGATTTGGTGGGATGAATAGTAACATACCAAATTTGGTGATTTTTGTTTCTAAAAAAAGTGACACTGCAAAAATTTTGAAAATTTGAAATATGGTTGGAGTATTCCATATGCCAGGTTCTAAAAAAGGTTTGTTAGGACACCCACTTTATAGTGTGAATTTTAAGCCTTTTACACCGTTTATTTCTAACAAATTGTTGATCGAAACTAATCAAAAAGTTACAATTTCAATTTACACGAAAAATAATATTCTATCACAAATATATAGGGGTTAATTTGAATCAATAAAAGCTGCATTCAGGAGATCTTTATAATTAATGATCAAACAATTAAAATAGTTAGGAATTGCTTTTCAAAAAAATCTAGTAATTTTATTAGCTGTTAAAAACCTAAATGGGATAATAACATGAAGTTTATGTATCAACCATTTCATATTTAATGTCCGTATGATAGTTTTTTAGGAAAAGGTTCATCTAGGCTTTGCCTAGACTACATTCTTTGGCAATTTAGAACAGAAATTGAAAATTCGGCCGTCTAAAACTAAGTCTGGCCACAAGATGCGCACAAAGAGATTCGAACCTGGGGTGAATAGAATACCATCCACACTTATGTCCGTATGATAGTTAATATTGATGTAAAATTTTTTCTAACTCTATGATATTTATATCATATAAATATTAGTTATTTTTATGACAAGTATATAAAACTGATTTGTCTTGACATGCTCGTTGTTTAAGAAAATAATTGCAACACTCATATGCCTTAAAGCGACCGACAAAACGGATTTTATTCACACATATGTCCGAAAATACATTACATGTTTAAGAGTTTTTCATCTGCCAAGAACCGTTTACATAGTACATAATACATATGTTTATACTAGAGCATCCCAATAGATTCTCTAGAATAGAAAAGTGGAGATTTTGGACAAATTTTTACTCCACCGTATCTTTAAAATTGGAGAAAACATGAGAGCATCTTCAAATTCTCCAATTCTTATATAAAAATAAGAATCAAAGCAAGATTTTGTTTTCAAAATGAGAATACATTTAACTTCAATAGATTCTTCTATTTCGAAGATCACAATTATAAATATATTATTAAAACATTTTATATATTTTAATAAAATACTATTTTCTCTCCTAAACATTTCATTTCAGAAATTTTCATTGGTTGGAATATAACTTTTAGAGGAAACGTTACAACATTACAATAGAAAAACCAAATTCACCAAGTGTTCATGTGTCATCATCTAATCCAACAGACATTGATTTTATTCACTCGTACGTAGGTCCGAAAATGAAAACATATTCATGAGTTTTACATTTAGCAAACATGGCTAACATAATCCAGAAAAGCAATCACATACATTCATCATATCCTTAGAGACACAAATATATCTATACATACACATATATAGCAAACACACTTCGAACGGAACAAACCTTGTTTATTCGCCATGGCATCTTCCAAGAAATGATACGATACGATACCATGTATATATATAGACGGACCTTTCCTCATTCTAATCTAGTGCACCTCGTTCTTTCCTTTAAGATTGATCACCGAAAGTTCTTTTTCAAAATAATCTCTCGCGTGCATCGGTGGGTAATTCTCAGCAAGAGGCGAGTTTGCAAAATGGCCTAGAGGCTTCAGCATTGCATCCGATGCTACATTGGAAAATAGCTACCAAAACGATGCCAAGTTTAGTAAATTGAAGTTCCAAAGGAGTTATAAGTTTGAAAGGATTCATATTCTTTTATTGATAAGGTCCACTTGGGTTTGCCCAGACTACATCCTTGGTAATTTTTACCGAGAGCTAAAGCACACTCCCCTGGGATTAACACTCAGTGGCCCCTGGTTGCTCACCCCTGGATTCGAACTTGGGTGGGTTTTTCCCCAACACCAAGCCTTAACCGGTAGGCTGCCCCATTAGGGTTAAAGGGTTCATATCTTGTCATGTCACTACAATAAAAGCAACTTTGTAGGATGTAAAACATGTCTATCCGTCTTAATAGACTATTTTATAGGACCAAATAATTGTGTGTCTTAAGTAATGGTCTTACAACAACTTAACAAAACATTTTCTGAGGTCCCAATATGTTTTTTTGGATATTTTTAAAATAAAGTGAATTTTAGTCTTGTTATATAACATTAATGTAAACCATAGGGACCAAATATGTAATTTAACCTAAATTGGACTATTGGTCCTTGTGGTTTACACTGTATTGCACTGTTGATCCCTATTTTGGTATTAGGGTTAGGGATCAATAGTGCAATATAGTGTAAACCATAGGGACCAACAGTGTGTTATATAATGTAAACCACAAGGACTTTTTCTATAATTACATCAGAATAGGGACCAATACTACAATAAAGTGTATACCATAGAGACCAAATATGTAATCTACCCTAACATTTATTTGAAAAGATATCTTATTCAAATAAATGTCCATATAACACTTCTCAAAGTTGTCTTATTGTGATACCTTTTTATAGAATGCCACTATTTTGTTTGGTCATATAAACGTGAGTCCTATAATGTAGTGTATTAAACATTTAGAAGTCTATAGGTAGCATCCTATAAAATTGTATTTGTTCTAGTGTGTTTATTCCATATGGGTAAAGATCGGTTGACTCACCGTTGAGGATACCCTCCAGAGGCTTCGATTTTCTTCTTGTGCTGCTTTAATTGCTTTGAGGGTGTTGTTAGTTACCGCAACTTCGTGCATACCAGCCTTACAATCTCCGGCAGTCATCCATTCTAACTGCAAATCGTAAACCAAGATCATCAAACTCGGATTTGTTTGCAAACTACTATGTGAGAATTAAAAGTTAGCTCGGATTTGTTTGCTAATATAAAAAGTTAAGCCAAAGATGCAAACTGCTATGTGAGAATTAACATAATGGTGAGTAGAAATGAGTTGAGATTGTTAGCTCTGTGACCTGTTTTCCGGCATGAATAAGTAGGCACCCATCGGGAACCTTCACTTCTACTTTCTCACCGTTCCTTAGCCAAATACTTAACCCGGGGAATTTACTTTTATAGTGAATCGTTAGAAAGTTGATGTCATAATGGTATCCCGCAAACACGGTCCCTTTTTCTCCATGGCGTCCGAGATCACTTCCCGTTGGAGCAAGAAGATGGGAACCCTGAGATTCAGACATATTAGGTTCAATACCAAGTAATCTTTCAATGCTTTCCAAAGAAAACACAAACAGCTCATTGTGGCATTTTAACAAACAGATGGTGGGTATATCCATAAACAACACATAAATCTATCAAGAAGCACAACTCACCAGCTTCATTAGATTAGTGAATGAATCCTTAGGCAAGTCAAATCCAATTGCTGCCATTTCAGCAACAGCCTGAGAAAATGAAATAAGAGTTGAATTATATGACAAATGAAGAAAAAGAAAAATAACACCAAATAGGAAAAGTGAGATTGCCATTAACACACCTCTACAGTGGATATCATTTTGAAACCCAAAGAATCCATGATCTTTTTCCACTCTGGAAACCCTTCTGGTAAAACAGGCTCAGAGTTCAATTCCTACATAATAACAACATGATTAACAGCAAGAAAGAATCATCCAATCCAGTTAGAAATTGATGATGATCTTAGAAAGAGATTTGAACCTGGAATCGAGTTTTTGTTGGTCTAGGGCCAACCTTCCACACGTATCGTGATTTATGATCAGGTCCGGTTGGAATTGTCGGCCGGCGATCTTCCGGCAATGCTCTAAGCTTCTTTTGCATGTCCATGTCCACCAAGCTACGTAGAATATCGACTCCTCCTGGTATTGGACCAACCTATGTTCCATGAACAGATTTACCAAGTGAATTTTTGAGTGATTTTTAACGAAAAATTTGATGGTGGATTAAAGCAGTCGAACGCATTGTTTTATTAGTATTTTATTTTTATTTTATTTTTTGTATACAAGGCTTTTCTCGTGATTAATCCCGACGAATAGCTAACGTGAGTTAATCTTCAGTAACCATAATTTAAAAACACCAGTATTTGAATTTGGGGTAGAAGAGTTAACAAGCCACATCCCAAACAAGTTGTAACCAGTACGCCACAACCTTACGGTTCGATGGTGCTATTATTATAAATCGGTAGCTTTAACTTGGTGGGTATTTTCATTTCTAATAGTTTCTTTTTTTTTAATTAGATCGAATTACATAAAAATCATTTGAAAAACGTGCAATTTTAATATGAAATGATATTTAACTCAATCATTTTCTTATTTAGCTAATGTTAATGTATAAACCTAATTCCCCTTGATTATGCGTCCAATCAAATATATCACCATCTATTCATATTATCCATTCATTATTAAGAGAATATGACTGAAAAAACTTCATTGTAACAAAACCTTATTCTTTATGTTGAAGTGCTTCAATTTTGTTTTATTTTTTTTGTTAAAAGATTTAGACATTATTAGTCTATATGTGAAATCTCTTGCTTTTTTGTTTCAAAAGGATCTTATATTAATTAATGTGATTAAAATTTAACAACAATATCCTAAATGATATTAACATGAGGCATATATGTCCAATTAATGTTTCTTGCAAAAAATCAAGAAACAACTTTCATATGGTCTGTAGAGATTGTTATTTTTATTTTTTATGGTTTTGAAATTTCTATTTTAATTGATTATAGTTATATGTGACTGAATTCATAGGCAGAGGGAGCCTTGGCCTTGGGTGGTCAAAGGCATACCCTCACCTTTATAAGAAAATTGTGTTATATAATATAGTGGAGAAGAAATATTGTTATATGAACTATGAAAATTCCACATGACATTGATCACTTGGCTTGCACACATTTCTCTCTCATTTTCTCACTCAATTTACTACTAATTGTTAAATGTAAATATTTTATTTCCATTCACAAAAAAGTACAACTCACTAATACTCATGTTTTATGGAATTAGAAAATCGTTCTATTAATATTTACGTTGACTTTCTTAACGTTGACTTTCTTACATGTATCTTAATTAACTATGTTAGTTAGCAATTTAATAAGCTTCATAGGACTCATAACTTATTCACTCATTTACATGACAGTTTCAGTAGTGGCTTATGGTATAGAAAGTGGCTTATTTAATAAGTTTCTAGGATCTGAAAAGCCAAGTTTTTTCCAAACTTATCCCTCCAAACTAAAAAAACATGTTGCTTCCATCTATTAAAACCCCAACCTAAGCAAAAACTTTTCCAATTTATAAAGATAGATTTATCCGTACACAACTTTATCCATACAAGAATTAATTGAAAAACCAACCAAACAACCTCCTAACAACTTTTTAGAAAAGGATGTAAAAGGGTTTCATATATCATCACACTAGGTCACATTTGGTTATAGCACATTTAGGGACCTAATACACTTTAAAAGTAATTAATTTGATAATCTTGTGCAAGAAAATTTCGAGCAAAAAAATCACCCTTATCAAAAATCTTGGCTCCACCCTTGACTGAATTCATAACGAAGTTTTACAACATACCCATTTCATAAAGATTATTAAATATGACCACTGATCACATGCGTATAACTTGATGATAAATTTATTAAAAGTATACGCACTTTTTATCTAGCCATGACTTTTTCAAACATGATTGGTTTCATGACTTCAAACTTTTTAAAGTTAAAATTTATTTAACTTTACAATTATAAAAGTTAGTTCCATTTTACATCTCCACCTGAATGAGTGGGTAGTGGGTATGAAATATGAATGACATGAATGAGGACAAGGTACAAAATATAAGTAGTATGTGAGTGAAGGTGTATAAATAAGTTTCAATTATAAAATTATCATGTTTTAGATAATAAAAATGAAATATGTAGTAGACAAAATAAAATAACTTGCTAAAAAAGAGGTAGATAACGTAAGAAAAGTGGGATAATCTTTATTAATATGATGATTTTGATCAATTTGTATTATAAATCAAGCTATAATTATAGTTATTTGGTTGTAACAAAGTTAACGTTAGTTTTCTTAATAATTACAAGGTTCTGAATAAGTCAAAAACAAAACTACATGTTTCTGTATTAACTAATTTCCCATATTAGTATGGATTTGATCCAAATTGAATCAAGTGATGGATTATGATTCAATTGACCTATTAGAAATTTACTAAATTAACAATCTAGTTCTTTGATCTATTGAAATGAGTCACAACATATAGATATAGATCAAAAAGGGTTGTATCAACTAATGATATCCAAAACTAGTTTTTGTAAATGGATATAATCCAATGTGTTTGGGATTGCTTTTCAAAACTACTTGTTGACTTATTGGCTTCTCAAAAAGCCAATAAGTCAATAAGTCTGTTTGGGTAATCAACAAAAATCAAAAAGCACTTTTGGGAACTCCGTTTTGAGATGGAGCAAAACGCAGGTTTGAAAAAGCATCAAATTCTTGGCTTTTTTGTTTACAAAAGTGCTTTTGGATGCAAAAAGACTTAAATGCCCTCAATTTGAATAACCTAATTCTCTCCACTCCACACACAAATCACCAGCTCCACCCTCCATCATTCTCTCCAACCTTTTCTTCTCCTTCGTTTTCTCCATTATTTACAACTCGTATTTTATTTTTGCGTAAACGTAATTTTTAGTCATTATCTTGTTATAATGAAAAAATTATAAATTATATTATATTATATTATATTATATGTTTGTAAAAAAAATTATTTGAAAAAATAAATTAAAAACAGTTAGAAATAGTAAAAGTATTAAAAAACGGATAACAGTATTCAAAATTATAAGTAAAAGTAGTAAAAATTAGTTAAATATGTAAGAATGTCTATTTTGGTCATTTTAACTATATAAGCATAGACAAACACTTTTTAAAAACAACTTATTAACTTATTGATTTTACCATTTTAAAAAGCTAATCCAAACATTTTTTTAAAAACTCATTCTCCTACCACCATAAGTCAATAAGCACTTTTGGCCAAAAACACTGTTGGCCAAAAGCACTTTTGAACCTAAAAAAACAATCCCAAACACCCTCTTAATTCTGAATGGTTTCATTTGTTTGGTCTGTCTGGTTTGCTTTAATATATTGAAGCATATCATACATAAATCAAGGTAGGGTTGTCAATAGGTGAAATTTGATCCAAATCTAATTTGATAAGATCCATTTCTATTGTGAATATACAATCCTGTTTAGATGAATCATATACACTTGAATCTATCCAAATCTACTTAAATATCGATTCCACTGGTTGGACCATTATCAAATTGTGACATCATGAAACTAGGCAAAAGATTTTATATAATAATAATTTTGACACTATTGAAAAACACTAATTTTGAATTTCAACAGAATAAAAATATACAAGAAAATATGTTTAAAAATAAGAGTAAGGGGAACTTAATGAATATTCTACACACGTACGTCAATGGAGAATCTATCAAACTCATTACTTTTGAATAATTGATCCATGAAAACACAAGAGTTTAAAAGATTCCGATCGACTAAAGTCAAAATTTTATTAAATAGACGGGCTATAAATACTGATTTAAGATTTTAAGACCAAAAAAAGGAAAATACGACGATGGTTGTCCATCGTACCACACAAATAGAGTTTATACAAAAAACTTTGAATTAAATGTCTAGTTTTCATACTGAATTAAATTCCTCGTACTCCTTTGTTTTTGTAAAAAAATATATCAACATGAAACAATCTTAAACCGGTCGGGTTAGATTAATATTAGGTTTGACCCCTTTAAGATCAGATTTCACCGGTAAGAGTAAAGAGTACTTGTATGGTACCCTCCATCTTTTTTTTTTGAACGGCATTTTAACTCATACACACGTTCCGGGGTATCCGGATCCATACGGGCACCGACTAATCCCTGCGCCCATGAGCCGACCCGAAGGCCAACCCATGGACTCGCCCCTGAATCGACCCGAAGACCAGTCAAGAGTTGGATACCACATAAGAGGTCTATAAGGCCTTTGGCCTTTTTTGTACCGAGCCGGGATCGAACCCGCGCCAACCTATCTTTCAAGGGAAGCGCAAGGATGTTACCTACCACGGTACCACCGTTGGGCTAGACATTCGTTGATGGTACCCTCCATCTATAATATATATATATATATACATATATAGGGGTGGGTTCAAATGTGAACCACTTTTTGGTTGTGAACGTGAGGACAACCGAGAGCACGACACGTGGCGGATGACTAGGCGCCACGTCAACTCCACGGCGGATGACTAGACGCGATTCATGGGAGGGCATTGAATTAAAGAGGGGGACCACACTCAAAGCCGCCACGTGTCGCGCTCTCGGTTGTCCTCACGTTCACAACCAAAAAGTGGTTCACATTTGAACTTTCCTCTATATATATATATTAGTTAGTAGTATGGTTATGGTAATACTACTAGTAATGTGCATGAGTGAATAGTAGCCGGTAAATGTACGGTATATATCCTCCATATCGTTTTCTTTCCATTAAACCCATAGAATTTCATCACTTACCTGCACAGATGAGATCCACACAAACAAAGTACACAAATATATGGTAAATTAGGTTAAAATCGGAATCCGGAGACTAAGAAGAAGTTAGACCTGATAATGCTGGTGAGGACACTCCTGAGCACGCTTAACTTCCTCGGGCTGTTCGAAGTACTTCTCCATCATATCGATAAACCGATCGTTATCTTCGGTCGAACACCTCGGATCTCGGACGAACAGAGCTCCGGTTTCCCTTAGGATCCGACTGACCTCCGAGCACACCTTCTTCAGCTCGGGATGCAGAAGCTCGTCGTAGGTGAACTTCCCGGAGGTCACGTCGACATACGGCGCCAAATCGATCACAGGCAACTCCATTTCTCTTAATTAGCTAATAGCAATAGATAGAAAGTATTTATGGAGAAGATGTGAAGAAAATCGCAGACGATGATCCTCCATTTATGGAGACTGGGTGAAGATCTTTTCGATGGTGGGCGGAGCCACTACCATGATAGTAGGGTCTCAACTCAAGACCCCATCCAACCTTCTATAAAATGTTATACTTAATTTGGAGTTGGTTCAATTCTTTCCATTTTACTTTAAAAGAACCTATTGAGTTTTTAAGTTGACCCCATCCAATCCCATCCAATTGCATTTTAGACATTTTTTTTTTCTTTTTGTATTTCTTAAATATTAGTGCCATTTGTTACTGATATTACTTATTGTTTTTTGTTTTTGTTTTGATGTTTATGTTTATTATAAGTATTTGCTATTTTGTTTCTTAAATTTGCTATTGTTTTTGTTACTGCTATTTTGTTTCTTATGGTTTTATTGTTAATTTTTAGTTTTTATAAACATGTTTATAAAGTTTTAAGTTGAGTAGTCTTCTAGTGTTGTGGCGGAAAACGCCCTAATCGAATTCGAGTTTTCTCGTATACATGTCTGGGGACATTTAAGTGGGGCCATGTTTAGCCCCTAAAATTACCGGAGATTAATTGGGCTTTGGTCTGAACACCCTTATAAAAAAAATTAAGTTAGAGTAAGGTTTTGTGCTAATTGTTAAAGATAATCATTGTCATATATAGTGGTTCTCTTAAAAAGTTATTTTTACAACTTGTGTAATCTAAGTTTATAGGTTTTGCTAATTGATTGTTTTTATTTACTGTTAGTTGTCAGGTTCTTGCAATTTTGCTGGAATACGTTAGGTGTTCTTTTAAGACTTAGGATCAGGTGAGACCAAGTTGTTACCGTAAGATCGCGTGAGACTAATTAACCATGATTTAGGGATACGCATTACAATGCCAAATCTCCAACAATCTTGACATAAAAATAATATGCTTTTTAAAAGTTGAACCATTATCATGGAAGGTACCAACAAATGATATTTAACTAGTTATTAAAATCTCGGGCTTCGCGCCGGGTTATAAACTGTGATAGATATTTTCATAAGTAGTAAGATGAAATTATATAAAACATAAAGTTTGTAGTTTGTACATATGTTGTCATACGAAAGGTTAGTATGATGGACTTCATGCATTGTGTTGGCTATTTAACTATATGTCTACAATAAAAAAGATGTATATGGTGCAGTCAATGTCTATTTTATGTGGCTGTTAGCACGTAGATAATGTGTGTGTGTGAGGGGGTGTTATTTAAAATAAATAAAAAAATTTAATAAATCAATAAATAAATAAAAATAATTTTAAAAGATTTAACCTATAAGGACCAAATATGTAATTTAATCAAACATTTTTTGGATGAGTTAACCACTTAATTTAACAAAGTTAGATAGATGGATGAAAATGTAAGAAAATAAAAACCATAAGAATGAAAAAACAATTTTTAAAGATTAGGGACGAAAAGTTTTATAAATATGAAAACACATAGACTAAAATTGTACTTTGTGTTAATAGTTTACTATTCATCTTTCATTTAAAATATTATATAACATAATAATTACATCAAAAAATATTCAATATTGAACTCATTTCGAACGTATCGACGATACAATTATAATGGCGCAATTCGTTTAATTTTAAAACGTCTTTTTAAACATATTTAAGCCAATATATGATATATGACTAAAACGTAAAATGAAATATTGAAAATTAAAAAGTATAAAATGAATAGTTATTATAAATGTAGGGGCAAAAAATGTAATTATGCAAAAGTTACTGAGTACTGTAGCATGAATAGTGTTTTTCTTCCTGATAATTGTTATATATATATAACTAGTTTTGATCCCGTGCAATACACGGGATAATTTCAAGAAATTAAGTCATGCCAAAAACCTTATATTACAAATATGAATTGTTGTGCTATTGATCTTTTAACATCAATATTATTTTCTATCAAATACATTAATTATATTAAAAAAAAGTACAAAATTTATTTATTTTTAATTTAATTCAATTTATATCAAATTATCAACAACGAAAATATAACAAAGACATTTTATAGATCAAACTATAAACTATCTTTGACTTTAAAATGACGTTAATATACTTTCACATATAAAGAGAAAGGTATACATACAAAAGTGTACTTGGATTGGAATATAATAATGGATACGTGTAACAATAATTTGTTATAAAAATATTAATTAACTATTATATTAAAACTCAATGATTATCTTCATTATATTCAAAATGAAATATTTATTTTCTATTTGATGACGTTTATCAATTAGTTACATGAATACAAATATAAATTATTATATAATGTGTAGAAGAAAACTTAGTTATGTTTCTACTGATGTAGATCAAAAAACTAAAAAAAAGTAAATCAGGAAAATCAAACCATATGATTTAGTTCATCATAAGAAAACAATGACACAAATTTTCTTACCATTCTTCAAATAATTGCAAAAACAAATAATAATAAAAAATTATGCATGAATGTTCTTCGAAAAAATGGTTGACGAACTTACCTAAGACGTTTGCAAAAAGAGTAATGGAGGACCTTGAAAAATTAAAATGGAAAAGGCAAGGTTTATACGGTTTTTGTTGAATCTGCTTAGTATTTAAATATCAATTTAGGGAGAGAGATAGAGATATGGATGACTTCATACCAATAGATAGACATAAAGTTTGTTATATTTAATAGATAATTTTGGATTAATTTTTAATAATTTTAAATTTTGAATCAGTGTCATGTGTCAACATGACACATGACACATATGCATATGATGTGGCAATGGCTCACCAGAGCACGACACGTGGCAATGAATTACTCAGAGTGCGACACGTGTCAATGAGTTACTCTTTTATTATAGATAGATTCTAAGGTGATGAGAAGTGAGTGTGTCTACTTGTAATTGGAGATAACTTCTTTATATGCAAAATCATATGATAGCGCCATTATCGGACAATTATAAAATTTAATTAAAATTAAAGAACTTAATTGGAGGAAACGATATGATATCTCCACTAAAAAAAGCACCTCTTAAATTTGCATTAATTATAAAACCAAAAGTTGAAATCATTACTATATAATATCACCCACCTCCATTATTAGTGGATCTTTTTCAAATTTTCTTCTTGTTCTAATTTTTTTAATTTCATTTTGCATCATAAAGGTGGAAAGTAAAAGAAATCATTGGATGCTCAAAAAGACCAAGAATTATTGTTACTATAATATTTGAAAGGTGCTCCAAATATATAGAGTGTTGCATTTTTTTATCCTTTCTTTAGTTTTAATATATGTATATGAATCTATTTCTGCTAAATTTTATCTAAAACAATTATAACAATCAAAGTTAGAGTATCTGTGAGTCTCTGGGAAAATCTTAAGTATACCGACTAATCTCATTGGTGACCACGAATGATGTGAAGTTTGCGTAGATGAATCTGCATAGCTACAAGGGCTTGTTAGTACCTGGATTCAAACCTAGAAAGATGTGATTTCTATTACCAAATAAATATAGTTAAAAAAAGAGTAAGTTACATGATTGGTCCCTGTGGTTTACATAAAATTGCATTGTTGGTCCCTCATTTGAAATAATTATGAACTTGGTCCTTGTGGTTTACATTTTTTTCATGCATTTGGTCCCTCTGCCCTAACACCGTTAAATGATTACGTTAGGAGTGAACTCTAAGGGTAATATGGTCATTTTATAGTTTATTTATTTTAGATTAAAATTTTACAGGGACCAAAGTTGTAATTAAGATTAGGACTTGACCTCACCCACACCCATGATCCATCTTTTTCCTCTTCCTCCAAGATACTCTAACTACCTGCAACATTTACACCTAAAATGACCATATTACCCTTAGAGTTCACCCAATCTAATAAAATCATCTAATGGTGTTAGAGCAGAGGGACCAATGGCGTGAGAAAATGCAAACCACAGGGACCAAATCCATAATTATTTCAAATGAGGGACCAACAGTGCAATTTTATGTAAACCACAGGGACCAATCATGTAATTTACTCTTAAAAAAATAATGTATTCGATATATTATTATCTAAATTCAAAATGAATCATGTTATATTTATAGTTTTGTCAAAAGAAATTAATTATTTTAGCTATTTTGAAAAATAGAATTAATCTCATATCCATTTTCTCTCCAAACATCTCAAAATAGCCCAAAGCCCTCTCTCTAATGGCCCATATTAGCGACCTAGGGTGGTTTCCGACGAACCAGATTGTGGGAGTACACCCCTATTAGCGGCATGGTTTGTTAGCGGTGGGGTGTGTTGGGAAAATGGTGGAGTATACTCGTATTAGAGGTGTGGTTTGTCAGCAGTGTGATGGTAAGATTCATGTGGAGTACACCCCTATTAGAGGCGTGCTTTGTTAGTGGTGGGGTGTGTTGGGAAAATGGTGGAGTACATCCCTATTAGAGTTAGAGGTGTGATTTATTAGCGGTGTGGTGATAAGATTCATGTGGAGTACACTCCTATTGGAGGTATGGTTTGTTAGGAGTGGGGTGTGTTGGGAAAATGGTGGAGTACACCCCTATTAGAGGTATGGTTTGTTAGCGATGTGGAGTACACTCATATTAGAGGTGTGGTAAGATTCATGCCGGAGGGGATGTTTTGGCTGGAGATCGCTAATAGGGGCCACCAGATAGGGGACTTTGGGCTATTTTTAGATGTTTGGAGAGAAAAAGGGTAGGAGATGAGTTCTAATTTCTGAAATGGCTAAAATAATTAATCTCTTTTATCAATATATGTTATATAATTCTTTAATTTTATTTTATCATTTTATCAACATATTATATATATTTTTTGTATTTTTTTTTTTGAACGGCAACAAAATCATTAAAACCAAACCAACAAAATACACAAAAAAGCTTTCAAGGTCGCAAGACGCAACATGTTAGATATTTCTTTTTAGATTTTCTTATATAATTTTATCAACATGTTATAATTTTTTTATTTAAGCATGATTACTTTAAATATGTTAATAAATAAAGCTTAAATATGAAAATTTTAAAAACTTACATAAAAATTAAACTGATTAAATACGAACAAACCTCTAAAAATACACGTCGTTCAATTATGATCTATGACAAAAAAAAAAAAGCTCACCAAAAATCTCAAAATTTTGATAGAAAAATCCTTTCTTTAGGGGGAGGGGGAAGTGATTATATATAATAATGACATATAGAGAAAGAGAGTGTCAGTTTATATGAGAACCCAAACTATTTATGAGAACGCAAGAAACTTCGGCAATGCATAAAATTACATATGGAGTGACAAATTCTCGACACGACACGAAATACAACAGGAACCCGACATGAAGATAAATGGTTTTGGGTTGAGTTTTCTGACCCACCAACCCGTCAACCCGTATATTTTGCAGGTCGTGTTTTGGTCGATATATGAGTTTACGAGTCAACCCGTTAAAGTTAGTAATATATGAAATATCATGTTCTCTTATGTATACTTGCGTATTTGAAAACCTTAGGACGTCGTACTTTGAATAATTCATCAAATTATAATATTCTACCTCCATTTCTCGTATGACCTATCAACTCATCGTGGGTCGTGCTCAGCACGGGCCTTAAGAGGTTACTAGTATATATATATATATAGTTATTCATTCAATTGTTAGAATTTGTAAGATATCTACGTATTGTTCTTATTGAGATATTTATAGTTGTTTTAGCATTGTCAATTTTGAAGAATATATAAAGTTTGGAGTAAATTGTGGATTTGGTCCTTATGGTTTAATAACTTTTTTGATCATGGTCCCTAATGTATGGTTATCTTGGATATGGTCCTTGTGGTTTTCATTTCGTTTTGGCCATGGTCCTTCTGACTAACTCCTTTGTTAACTCCGTTAATCTAAGGACTATTTTTGTAATTTTCTATTTTTTTGCTTATTTCTTATAAAAAAATAAAAACAATATTTTTTTTTGGACAAACTCGGCAATTGATTAAAAACAAGAAAAACAATATTTTTAAATACACAAATTCATATATATATATATATAATGGCATTAAAATAAATAAAATAAAAGATTATTTTAAAATTCAATTAAATCAATTAATTTTAATAAATTAAATGATAATACACATCTTATTCATTCACTCTAGATAAAATAATAAATGATTCTATTATTTGGTTTGTTTAAATTAGATTTTCAGTTAAATATAAACAATAAAACCATATCATTTCACCATTTGAATAAAATAATAAAATTTAATGTATTTAATATAATTAATTGTTCAAAAATCACAAATAATCAAATATATAATAAGAATTTATCAATTTAATTCTATTGTGTATATAAACATTATATCGATACACATAGATACTTATTTTTAGTGACAAAAACATATATATTAATATTAAGTTCTGTATTTGATTATTTAAGAATACTAATTATATTAATTATAAAACACATTTATTTTTATTATTTTATTTAAATAGTAGAAGATGATATGTTTTTATTAGTTAATAGAGCTAAAATTTTTAATTAGATCAATAAAATCATAATATTTCATTTTTTTCGTTCAAAAAGATCATAATACTTTATCTTATTTTGTTTAAAGTGAATAAATTTAGATATGATTTTATTTATTTAAATTAAAAAAATAATTGAATTGTATATGATATAATTTAATTTAAAAAAAATCAAATTATAGAATAATCTTTTATTTTATTTTGATATCATTATATATATATATATGAATTTGTGTTTAAAACTATTGTTTTTATTTTTTTACAAGAAAAAAGCAAAGGAATGAAAAATTACAAAAATAGTCCTTAAATTAACGGAGTTAACGAAGGAGTTAGTTAAAGGGACCATGGCCAAAATAAAATGAAAACCACAAGAACCATATCCAAGATAAACATATATTAGGGACTATGGTCAAAAAAGTTATTAAACCATAGGGACCAAATCCACAATTTACTCTAAAGTTTGTTTATTGTATGAACTTTTTTCATAGTTAAAGAAATGAAATTTATAAGCAATTTTCTGATCTTTTCTATAACTAGAAGATCGAGTAATAACAGATAATTTGAACTTCAAATAGTAATCATTATTTGTGTGCAAGTCTGCAAATAGTGGAAGATCCAAGTATTTTTCTGATAGGGCACTTTCAAGATAAATTAAGGTCTTGCAAAGAATTGCAATATATACTTTTAGCTTAATTGGATATTTGGGGTTTTTTGAAGTTTTTTTGGTTGATTTCAAAGGATTTATAAGTTTTTCTAGTGACTTGAAAGGAATTTATTGGTTCATTTCGAGAGGGTTTTCTTTGGTTGATTTCAAGATACTTTTTTTGTTAATGGAGTCCCATAAGAAAAATCAGTTCACAAAACTACGGTAAAAGGAAAAACTATTTTTAAGCAAAAAGAAATTGGTTTTTTTGACTTTTTCATGGGTCCTTTCTCTCTATCCTTTTATACTCTACTTTCCTCGCCGTCTACAAACGTATTTTTATATAGGATCAAAGCTCTAAATGGTTCAAGTTCTACGGCAAGGTCATGTATCAAATCTTAGAAATCATTATGTTTTTTAGTGAGAAGTGATTTTTAACCCTTGATTTCTTTTAAGTTTTAATCTCTTACCTTTCCATGAATTACGGCTTATAGATGAGTTAATTTGTTGTATCTCATCTTAATATTCGTCCATTTTATTCAACAGTTGATAACCACTTCTCACGCTTCTGATCAAAGCTCTAAATGGTTCAAGTTCTACGGTAAGGTCATGTATCAAATCTTAGAAATCATTATGTTTTTTAGTGAGAAGTGATTTTTAACCCTTGATTTCTTTTAAGTTTTAATCTTTTACCTTTCCATGAACTGCGGCTTATAGATGAGTTAACTTTTTGTATCTCATCTTAATATTCGTCCATTTCATTCAACGGTTGATAACCACTTCTCACGCTTCTAATCAAAATTAACACTTTTCACCGGAACTCAACCATATAAAATATATGTTTATACATACATATTTTTCACTATTCCTTAATTATTTTAAACAATGTAAATCAATAAAAAGTACATATTAATGTACAGATTTTATAAAAAAAATTAACAAATAATATTTGGCGTGCCATGATATGCCACGCCATGCCCTAAGACCGGCAAAACTTCAATTTTGCTGGTCTTCATGCTCCAACCGAACTGCAAATCAAAAAAGTTTTTACCGGCCGCTCAATTTCAACACCAAATATGGTGTGAACAATCTCACACACCAAATGCACGGCCCACCACTTTCAATTAAAATTAATAATATAGTTGCTACTTTAACTATATATATTTATATTCATTGTTATAAAATGTATAAAATAAACTATCTTGATGTGGATCCAATAAATTTAATGTTTTTTTTTTATAGAGGATGGTTGGATTTCAGATTTTTTTTGGTGTTAGAAGATTCTTGGTATGGAGATTGTTCGTGACAGAAAGGCGAGAAAGTTGTACCTCAGTCAAGAAGGTTACGTTTAGAAAGTTCTTCGCCACTTTGGTATGTCCGAAGCAAAGTCTGTCAACACTCCATTTGCGCCTCATTTCAAGCTATCATCAGCTTTAAGTTATTTGACTCAAGCCGGTGTTGCCTATATGGCGAGAGTGACATATTCTAGTGCGGTGGGATCTTTGATGTATGCCATGATTTGTACCCGACCGGATCTCACTTATGCAGTTTCTATGGTTAGTAGATATATGGCCAACCCGGGTAAAGAGCATTGGAAAGCTGTCCAATGGATCTTTCGTTACTTGAAGGGGACGGCGGATTTGTGTTTGCATTTCGGGAGAAATTCTTCAGGGGGTACTTGGCTATGTAGATTTGGATCATGGCAAGGATATTGACAATAGAAGATCCGTCACCGGATACGTGTTCACCCTTGATGGGTGTGCTATTAGTTGGAGGGCACATTTGCAACCTACCGTCGCTTTGTCCACAACGGAAGCGGAGTACATGACGGTTAGCGAAGCCGTGAAAGAAGGTGTTTGGCTCAAAGGATTTTTTGGTGAGTTATGTGAGCGTTTGAAGGTTGAAGAAATTTTCTGCGACAATCAAGGCGCGGTTCTTTTGACCAAGGATCGAGTGTTTCACAATAGAATGAAGCATATCGACATTCGCCACCATTATATCCGAGGGGTAGTAGCGAGAGCCGATCTTAAGGTCGTGAAAATAAGCACCGACGACAACGCAACGGATATGCTAACGAATCCGCTTCCGGTAGCCAAGTTCAACTTGTGTTTGGACTTGGTTGGTGTTGATAAACGAGGTTGATGCCCTTCGAGGCGCTCCGGCGGAGGACCACTTTGGTTATTGGTTTTGAAAAGAGAGGATTTGATCACTTTGTTGTCACTTGTTATTCGGGTAGTTGTTTTTGGCTTGAGATGAAGATCGGTGGAGTTTGCTTTCGAGTCTTGCTTGGATTGAAGATTATGGTGGAGCATTATTTGTTATATGGTTTTGATTGAAGTCGAGGGTGGAGATTTGTGAAATATGGCTTGCCTTCATCTAAAATGGAGATAAAAAGGAAAGAAAGAAAAAAATTCAGCAAAAGAGAAAGAAAAAAAATATGTAGCCAACAGTGGTATTGGCGGGTTGTGTGTGGTGTTTTAAGCCGCCGACAAACCGCCCGGCTATTTCTTTTCTTTTAGCCGTATGGGGTGTTGTGGGGTTGACACCTCATACCCACTTCCATTTTTATATTATTAGGTGCGATAGCTTTGCTTTAGGGGTGAGCATTAGACCCGGAAAAACAGGCCCGAACCGGAACCGAACCGGGACCGGCACCGGAACCGGAACCGGGACCGGGACCGGGACCGGAACCGGGACCGGGACCGGGACCGGAACCGGAACCGGGACCGGAACCGGTATTACCTATGCGGTCCGGTTCTCGGTTCCAACAATCGGCCATTTCCGGTTCCGGTTCCAAACCGGGTTCAGTTCCAAATATGCGGGTAAAAAACCGGGACCGGACAGGATGTTTATGAGACGTTTAATATACTTATTGTAATTTTAAAAAAATCTAATTCTAACTATATTATTTAGTCCGACAAAAAACATGCACTTAAAAAAGCCCGGCTATTAAAATATCCATCAAAAAACCATCGACCATCACTATACTAACTATATAAATAGTTATTATTCTCGTATAAATCTCTCATATATATATATATATGTGTGTGTCTTTTATATTTCATTATAGTCCACTAGTTTTATATTTAAATAAGTAAAATAATAATATGAAATAATAAAATACGTTTTTGACCGAAGAAGAAATTATCACGCTATATATTTTATTTACACGGTTCCAACCGGGTTTTTGACCGGAAAACCGGGACCGAAACCGGGACCGGAACCGGAACCGGAACTGGAACCGGTATTACTTATACGGTCCGGTTTTCGGTCCTAAGAATCGGCCGTTTCCGGTTCCGGTCCCAAACCGGGTTCGGACCGGTTCGGGCCTAATGCTCACCCCTACTTTGCTTTAGAATATTATATTAGGAATATTTTTCTTCCATTCTCAACATACACACAAATTAGACGCCTCACATGAATTAATTTTCATATAATTCAATTTCTTCTCCAAACTAGTTATAGAGCTCAAGATAGAAGCCATTGTTCTCTCCATTGTAAAGCTTGTAACATCTCAATTGTAACTACATCAAGTGATAGTGGATCGGTTCTCGGCGTCCTCCGCCCGTGGTTTTTCCCAATTTGGGTTTCCACGTAAAAATCTCGGTGTCTCTCTTTACCTTGTTTTATCTTGCATTGTATGGTTAATTGTTGTTGCATATGCTTAGAATTTAGTTCTCTTGCGTTCATTGATCATATTCCGCTTATTATCTTGTATAAGAACCTAGTTCATTGTTCTTGGGAATTTCGTGTTTATAGTGAAGTCCAACTAGTGAGACAATTTGTTAGTTGGGTTTCGATATTTTCACAACAATTAAGAGGTAAAAAGAATTGCTAATTCCACTTTAAAACAACCATATACTCTACACAATCTAGTGAGATCACTCATTATTAATATTACTTCAAGTCTTCAACTTCTAGTTGGGTTTACCGAATTAGAAAGATAATATAAATAGACTCACATTCTCCAAGAGATTGGTGAATGAATCCTTTGGTAGCCCAAAGCCCCAAACCCAAATTGCTGCCATTTCAGCAACAGCCTGAGCAAATCGAAGAAACTCTAAGAAACTCAAGAAATAAACACAAGAGTATGTAGGAAGTCACTGCCAGTAACACACCTCTACAGCAGACATCAGTTTATAACTTCAGGTATGATGTGGTCAGCGTTCAGGTTCTAATTCTAAATAAAGATGCACATCATCAATAATCAATCAAGAAAACTAGTGGTACAAAAAGAGAAGGAAGGTAGTAAACCTTAAACCGAGTTTTTGATGGTCGGGGGCCAATTCTCCACATGTATCGCCACTTAAGATCCGCACCTGTTGGAATCACAGGCTGGTGCTCTTTAGGCAATTCTTTCGCCTTTTTTAGCATATCCTTGACAACCAACATGCGGGGAACTAGAACCCCTCCTGGTGTTGCACCATTCTGTTATTTTATTACACAAAAAATGTTGGTCACATTTTTTGTCTCAAACAAAAATACCAAAGTCAAATTTTGGTTAAAAAGCCGGTATTGGCTTGATTTTGTTTGAGTTCAGTAATAGCAGAATCGAGTTCATGGTATGATGACCACAATAACTTTTTCTATCAGGAAAATAGGTTCCTAATGAAAAACTTCGATAGAAGTTAAAAAACTGAGGTACAGAATAGAATACATGATCAGGTTGACCCAGGCCATAACCAAATGGACATCCCCCCCCCCCCCCCCCCCCCCCCCCCCATCTGGAAAGGAATTTAATGAAAAAGATAAGCACTATAAAGAAACCACCTTGCTAATTTAGTTCCTGTTTTATAAGCTGCTACCCTCTGTACAATTTGACTTTTTTAGGCAAACCTCACTAAAATTTGACCAAAAAAAGTTTTTGGAACACCAACTGATAGCAGATTTGAATATTCATATAATTCGGCATGCATCAGCCTTTTGCAGATTGGAAACATTGGATTATCTAATACTGTTCATGTTGATTCAAATAAATAATATCAGAACTTGATACTTGTAAATAAGGACGACGTATTTTGATCTAAACCTGCCCATCTATTATTAGAACTTCTTAGCAAATCCTGTGGAAAAAAGCATACAGATTGTCAAAAGCCAACATATATTTACAAATAACTTCTAAAGTACAACTATAATATAGACGAATAAATTATAGTCCAATATCATTACTATAGCCCCCTGCATACTTGCAAATTGCAATCACAACTCCATTTCTGGCAATGGCATGATAGCACCTTCGTTTATTTTTTGGTTGTTTTACATTCTTTTTAAGATTTAGGTCCAAATTTATTTTTTGGTTGTTTTTCATTCTTTTTAAGATTTTAGTGTTTTGGCAAAATTAAGCTAGCTGATAAGCAAGTACATGTATGGATGGACCATAAGCTAGCTTATCGAAACGCTAGTTGGAGTAGCATTTCAAAAGCTTTTTTGTAGTTTTTTTTCCAATTGTACCCGTATTAATATTAATTATACCCTTTTTGGTCATTGACTCATTTCACATACTCATAAGCTAGCTTTTGTCAGATCATAATTTATTTACCAGCTAGCTTATCCGCTAATTGGCCAAATACATCCTTAAAATCATACGTTGACTGCGTTGGATTGCCAAAAGGTTCTTTGCCTTCATTTTCATTACGTTCATTTTCATTTCCATGTGAGCATGTAACGATTTCATCACTTTTCTCCAATTCATCGTTGATTCTAAGAAACGCCCAATCCAATTGTTCGCATGCATAGATTCAAACAATCAGATAAAGATTGGCAGGTTGAGGACTGGAGAAGCTTAAATTCCTGATAAATCGATCATCATCTTCTTCAGCACAGCATCGTGGAATAAATCAGACTGTAACCCTACGTGATTGATACCATACACAGTTCTGAAGAAATATCAAAACCCTCCATGTTGTTGAAGTTTTTGTGTGATGATGAATAGAGCTTTAAACTGCACAAATGGTCCCTGCTTTATTCGACATTTATAACTATATCGACCACTGTTTTAGAATGAAACCAAATACATGATTTAAAGACACAAACAATTATACACATTATTTAGCAGCCAATTGAGTTGCCAAATGACTTCCACAAAAGTACACATAATTCCTTGTTTATTCCCTTCCATGGCATCTTTTAATTCATCTTACAACAGGTAGATGTACATATCTTTCTAATTAATGCTCATCACCCCCATTTTCATTAAGCTTAATCACAGCAAGCTCCTTTTGGAAATATTCTCCAGCATAAACGGGCGGATACTTATCCGCAAGAGGCGATTGTGCAAAATGCCCCAAAGGCTTCATTATGGCATCAGATGCTACGGCTGAAAACAACTGCCAACAAAACAAACAACCAAAGTCACACTACCTGTAACTGTAGGTGAGATATACTGGGTTCGTTTGGTTTTACCTACCCAACAATACTAGTTTAAATGGAGCAAGTTTAAAAGGTTTCACAAGTGAGATTTATCTTGTTACTATTAAATGAGATCGAATTGAAGTAAAAAATGTAATTTGTTTGATCCAATACTCACTGTTGAGGATACCCTCCAGAGGCTTCGATTTGCTTCTTTTGCTGCATTAATTGCTTCGACTGTTTTTTCAGTTACCACAACTTCATGCAAACCGGCCATACAATCTCCAGCAGTCACCCATTCTAACTGCAAATCAGAAACAATTTAAAACCATCATTAAAGGCTCAAGATTTATTTACATCGATCATCTTATGTCATAGAAACGGTAATATTACCTGTTTTCCTGTTTGAATAAGCAGACAGCCTTCGGGAACCTTGACTTCCACTTTCTTCCCATTCCTTAGCCAAATGTATAGACCAGGGAATTTACTTCTGTAATGAATTGTTAGAAAGTTAAGATCATAATGGTATCCTGCAAAAATAGTACCCTCTTTGCCATGACTCCCAAGGTCACCCCCTGTTGGAGAAAGAAGATGTGGACCCTGCAAAAACAAATATATGGTTAATGATATTCACCCACAAGTTTATTTATTTTTTCATCATAAAATCCGCTACTTTGGATCGCGGATATTATCAAAGAATAATCAGAGATCAAGTAAACACACAAGTGCAAAATTGGCCTTCAGGGTCTTCACATCAAGAACTCTCTGAACCCAAAATCCAAAAGAGATTGAGCTTGTTTAGCCTTTTATATACCCATAATTACATCAATGATTGGTATAGCCTTTCTTTGCCTTATGCAAGAGGTTGTTTTGGATAACCAAGATACAAAATCATACAAAGGTCTTTAGAACCATAAAGAGGCAAACTTTTTTTAGCAAACAATATTCACCTCTTAGCCATTCAGAGGTTGCCTCTTAATGTAACTATTACGAGGTAAACAAACTGCTAATTTCACTATAAAACAACCAAAATATTCTACACAATCTAGGGAGATCACTCATGACTAATATATTACATCAACTTCTAGTTAGGTTTACCCAATTTAGAAAGATATATAAAAATTAAATAGACTCACATTCTTCAAGAGATTGGTGAATGAATCCTTTGGTAGCCCAAACCCAATTGCTGCCATTTCAGCAACAGCCTGAGAAAACCAAATGAAACTGTAAGAAACTCAAGAAATAAACACAGCAGTATATAATATATGTAGGAAACAAACACACCTCTACAGCAGACATCAGTTTATAACCCCATGAATTCATAGTCTCTTCCCACTCTGGGAAACCTTCAGGTATGATGTGGTCAGCATTCAGGTCCTAAATCAAAGGTGCACAGCTAGCATCAATAATGATCAAGAAAACTAGTGATATTAAAAGAGAAGGTATGCAGTAGCCCAGTAAGTGGTAAGGTAACATCCTGGGGGATCAGTGGATTGTATCCCTGACTACCCTGGTGATCATGGGCCTGCCACATAGCCCGTAATTGGGTTGGGTTGTGGTCCCGGATACCCTGGAAACATGTGTATGTGTTTACTTGTCGTTCAAAAAGAAAACCTTAAAGCGAGTTGTTAATGGTCGAGGGCCAATTCTCCACATGTATCGCCACTTGAGATCTGCACCTGTTGGAATCAAAGGTTGGTGCTCTTTCGGCAATTCTTTCGCCTTTTTTAGCATATCCTTAACAGCCAAACTACGCGGAACTTCAAGTCCTCCCGGTGTTGCACCATTCTGTTATTTTGGTACACAAAAAATGTACAACGTCACCTTTTTTTTGTTTCCAATGAAAAACATCAACATAAGTTTAAGAACTGAGGTACAGAAATACGGATCAGGTCGACCCATAAACCAAACGAACATCCCCATCTCGAAAGGGATTTAAGGAAAGCAATATAAAGAAACAACCTTCGCTAATTCAAATCCTGATTTATAAGAGTATCTTCAATAGATTCTTTAAAAGTTTTCTAAAACCAAGAACGTCTAATATGTAAAATCTCTAATGAAAATTGCATTCAACTCTAACATATTCTTTATTTCTAATATATATCTAATAAAACATTTTTTTTTTCTCTCATCAACATATGCAAAAATCTTTTTCCTTCATGATAATTTTTTTTAAGATATCTCCAAATTTAGATAAATTTACACTCTCTAGTCTCTTCACCGTTCTCCAATTTTAAAAAAAATTCTAAAAAGTTGTTGAAGAAAAAAAAAGTGCCTCTAATATTTATCATCTTGGAAAAGTTGTTGAAGATATTTTAAGCTGCTATCTTTGTTCCAAGTTCCAGCAAAAGATTGATGATTTGACTTTTTAAGCAAACCCCAACCGATACTAAATTTGAAAAGTCATATAATTTGGCATGCATTACCCTCTTGTGGATTGAAATCATTGGATTATGATTATCATGATGATTCAACTAAATATATCTTAATTTGATACCTCTAAATAATTAAGGAGGATGTATTTTGGTCTAAACCTGCCCATCTATTATTATCAGTACTTGACAAATCCTGTGGAAAAGATCATATATATATATATATATATATAGGAAGGTTCAAACGAGAAACATGTCAATTTAAGAAAAAGAGAGAAGCAATCTCAGTCACTCATTTCGCAGTTATGGTGGACGTGATCACGGAGGATTGACGCGATTCATGGGAGGGTGGAGATTATTTAAGAGCGGAACCGGTCAAAGCCGTCTTTGTTGACCGAGATGAGTGGTTGAGATTGTTCCTCGCGTTTTCTTAAAAAGTTATATTTTTCGTATGAACCTCCCTCTATATGTATATAATATATATATATATATATATATTTTGGTTGTGAACGTGGAGGACAACCCAGAGCGCGACACGTGGCAATCTGGGTTGTCCTCACGTGGCAATCTGGGTTGTACTTTAGATATTATTTGTGAATGTGAAACGCTAAGTCGAAAATTTTTCAGATTGTCACGTGGCGCGCTCTGGGTTGTCCTCACGTTCACAACCAAAAAGTGGTTCACATTTGAACTTTTCTCCCTCTCTCTCTCTATATATATATACAAATTGTAATTAAAAAGGCCAAGATGTTTTTACAAATAATATCTAAAGAGTGTACAACTATAATATATTTGTACATAGGCATATTGTCGACACTGTAAAACAGAAGAAGACGAATAAGTTATTGTCCGATATCATTTCTATGGCCCTACGTACTTGCAAATTGCAACCACAAACTCCATTTCTGGTCACCTTAATTCGTCTATTTTTGGGTTGTTTTACATTCTTTTAAAATTCATCCAAATTTATAAACATCCTATTGTTATATAGGCTTACTGTGTTGGATTGCCAAAGATTCTTTGCCTTCATCTGCATGTACTTCATTACGTACGTTATTATCAATGTGAATATTAGAGCGTGTAAATGAGTATATATACAATGTCATATATATATATATATATATATATATACTTCTCTTCCAACGATTCCATCATTTTTCTCCGATTCATACGTTAATCAAATAAATATATAGACTTGGGATCACATGAGACCATACTGTTTTCGTGAGACATTTAGATTTTACACTTGAAACTTCTTAGCAAAACGTTGTGAAGGTAACCTTCACTGTGTTTTTGCTATGATCATTTAGAATACTTTTTCCCTCTCACAGTATTTTTCTGTGAAGTTTCAAATGTAAAATCTTAGTCTTATGTGAACCTGACCTTTACAAGATGTCCACAAAAAAAGTTAATTAACCTGATAATGCAGGTGAGGACGCGCTTGGAGCCACTTGAATTCATCAGGCATTTCGAAATACCTCTCCATCATACTGATAAATCGATCATCATCTTCAGCCGAGCATCGTGGATCCTTGACCAGCAGAGCTCCGGTCTCCCTTAGGATTCGACTCACCTCCGAACACACCTTCTCCAGTTCGGGACTCAGGACGCCGTCCAAGCAAAATTTGCCGGATATTCCGTCCACATACGGAGTCAGATCGATCACCGGAATGTCCATATTACTGATTAATTAGTCACTGGTTTTCTGGAGATAAGTGAAGAAGCAGTGAGCTCCATGATCATGCATTTATGGTGGTGCATAGATTTTTTTTGGGGGATTCCATTACTGCGATCACCAACCACACATTTGCAATTCTTTTGGATATTAGTGAAATCTAACAAACCGTAACCCTACGTGATTGATACCATACACAATTCTGAAAAAATATCAAAAACCATCCATCTTGCTGAGCTTTCTGTGTGATGAATAAAGCTTTAAATTGCACAAATGGGCCCTGAGGTTTTTTTTTTTTTTTTTTAACGACAGTTTAACTCATGCACACGTGCCGACTAATCCTCGACGACCATGGACCGACCCGAGAGTCGACCCATGGTCAGGGTATCGATCGCCACATGCTCAATCCATGAATTGAAACTTGGTAGATAGAGATGTCATCCACTGTCCCTCTCAAGGATATTACCGACCGTAAAACTTCTAATGCCTAGAAAATTTTTCTACAAGAAAACAAAATATTCATTTTCAAAATTTACACTTGAATTAGAAAACTACTTTTTATAGTTTTCCAATTTTCATTTTCATTTTCCATTTTCACTTTCAATTGCCATCCCCTTCTCGTCGCCGGCCACCGCCACCCCCGTCACCACCGACGCCACCCCCACCGCCACCAATCACCACCAGCGCCCGCTGCAGCTGCCCGCCGCAGCCGCCCGTCGCTGCCGCTGCTACTGTCGCGACCATCTTCCCCTTCTCGTCGTCGCGACCACTGTCGCCGCCCCACCGCCGCCGCCGCAACCACCCTCCCACCACCGCTGCCACCACCGCCCCACCGCCGCCGCCACCGTTACCGTCACCATCGCCACCCCCATCGTCGCCACCGACGCCACCCCCATCGTCGCCACTGTCGCCGCCGAGGCCACCGCCAACACTGTCGTCGCCGCCGAGGCCACCGTCAACGTCGCCAACGCCACCGTCATCGCCGTCAAGGCCACCGCCACCGCCGTCGTCTACGAGGCCACCGCCCCCACCGCCGTCGCCGCTGAGGCCATCGTTGTCGCCGTCGAGGCCACCACCCCCACCGTCGTCGTCGCCGAGGCCACCGTCTTCGCCGTCACCGCCACCACAGCCATGGCCACCGCCGTCGCCGCCGAGGCCTCCCACCACCGACGCCAAGGATTGAATTATTGAAAAATGAAAAATGAAAAGTGATGAAAAATGCTCAACTAAACGAGTTTTCTAGTTTTCTAAAAATGGAAAATGAAAACTCCATCATTTCAAGTAAACAGGTTTTTTAAAATTTTCATAGAAAACTGAAAATGAAAACTCCACTCCGTTTTTTTGAAAATGTTTTCTACGAAAATGAAAACACTTTTCCACATGTAAACATAGCCTTTACCTTTCAAAATATCTCCTTTTACACCAATTATGAGGTATGACTCATCTATTTAGCACCTTAAAGAGCTTAATCATTATTATAGTAATAACTTATCTGGTCAGTTATATATAAAGCGACTTATCTTATAAGTTGTTACAAATGAATTTTGTTCAAAAAGCGGGGTTTTTTTTATGTTTGCCTCTCTCTATAAAAACACACGCCCTTTCATCTATGGAAAAACTCATTGAAACAAAAAGCTTTTCAATCTATGTTGTGTTTGGTTAACAGAAAGCTAGCTTATAAACTAGTTCATCCAAACATGTACTATAAGTCATTGAAACGCTACTTGGAGTAGCTTTTGGAAAGTGTTTTATAGTTTTTTCCAATTATACCTTTATTAATATTAATTTTTAAATTAGAAGATAACATTTTTGTTCATTTTACATACTCATATGCTAGTTTTTGTCAAACATAATTTATTTATAAAATCGCATATCACGTACTTACTACCTTATCAATTAACAGCTAGCTTATCAGACATCAACTACCAACTACCTTATCAGCTAGTTTATCAAACACAACCTTATTGCATACATATATTAATCTACACATACAGTTTTATTTGTATAGGACTTGACAAAAAGGGAATCACAACCCTTTAAAGATGTTTGTTAGAAACGACATTCACATGCCACTAATACAAGGGCAAACATGTAAATTCTCTCAAAAATAGAAGTCTTCCGATATAAAATATCAAGTTCCTATTTAAATACATGAAATAACTTTTCGCCCTTCTAAAAAACTCACTTGTCATATGAAAACAATTATATGAAATATCATGTTTCGTATGTTAAGTGTATGTGTTTTGATTCAATATTTGTTTTAGGCTTTGTGTAAAAACACAATTAGAATAATTATAGAGGGAAAGCCAAATTTGCAAATTGATGGTAAAAGAAACCCGAAACACTAAAAGGACACAACCACTTAGGTCATTCGTAATTAACCCAATTCAATCGGGTTCGCATTGGGTTTAGCGGGAAAACCACTTTGGATTGATCAAGTAGGGGGGTAGATTGCCATCGGGTTCCCGCAGTCGATCAAGTACCCCCCCCCCCCCTCCCCTCTCCCCTTTTCTCTACATCTTTCTCTTCTTTTCTTTCTCCCTTCTCATATTAATTAATTTAATAAAATAAAAAGTGTAAGTAAAATTATGTCAAGTATAACTAAGGTTGTAAGAAAGAAAAAGGACAATGATATGACCTTTAAGTGACAATGAATAAAGAAAAAGGAAAATAAAAGATATACCTCATGCCTTATATAATTCGGAAAAGGTTAGCAAGTAAATTGTCCCTTCACTTCATGGAATTAAAAAAAATATTTTATTAAATATAAAATCATAAAGTAAAATCATTCTTTGATCTAATAATTGAAAGGGCAAATTGCGTTAAAAATGAACCTACTTTACTCCAATTTCTGTTTTGGGGAATGTACTTTTAAAATACCCATTTAAGGGTATATAACAAAACTTTACAACCAAAAAGGGGAACCACTTACCAATATAGTAAGTCACTATTGATTTTTCAATAATTATATTATTTTAAAAAATAAACATTAATATATTGTCATGTCTCTTAAATAATTTTCATGTCATCCAAAGAAATTCCATATAAATAATGTTTAGCACCTACTCCAAGTCTTAATCCGTCTCTCTTCTAGTATTATCGTTTTTTTTAATTTAATTTATCCTCCCTAAAAAAATTCTTAAAAAATTTTTGTTTCCGATTTTGTTAGCTTGCTCTAAAAAAACCAAGTTTGCGATTTTGTACGTTTGATACGTTGAAGTTCTTCGCCATCTCTTTGTTTTCATTCTTCTTGAAATAGAACCAAAAAAAAAAAACAATGGTTGTTGAAAAGAGATTATTTGAGGAATGAAAATAAGGGGGTTTTGGAGTTTAGGAAGCAGGTTTTGATTTGTATAAGGCTTAAAGGGAAAAGGATTTTTTAAGAAAAATAAAATAAGTTAAAAAAACGATAATAATGAGAGATGAATGGATTGAGATTTAGAGTATGTGATAAACATTATTTCTATGGAATTTCTTTCGGTGATATAAAAATTATTTAAGGGACATGGCAATATTGATGCTTATTTATTATTTTTAAAATAATATAATTATTGAAAAATCAATAGTGACTTACTATAATGGTAAGTGATTCCCCTTTTTTATTGTAAAGTTTTGTTATATACCTTTAAATGGGTATTTTAAAAGTACATTCCCCAAAACAGAAATTTGGGTAAAGTAGGTTCCTTTTGGACGCAATTTGCTCTAATTGAAAATACAAGAGAAATATAACTTTTAGTTTGCCAATTCGTGCTTCTTTTTTACAATTTTTTTTATTCTTCAACTCCTCAAATTAAAAACTTGTTTATAATAGTAGTTTTTATAAAATAAAATAAAAACCTTTTTTTCAGATTTCATTGATCTTTTTCAACATCATAAGAATAATAAAGTCAAGAATATACAATAAAATAAAATAAAATAACTTGAAAAGTATCATTTCTCACAAATTCCATTTTTGTGTGAAAAAAAAAAGATATTTTTTTTCAACATAAAACTATGTAGTTTTAGAAGAAAAACAAATCTTCACTTTGTATACTAAGGGTACAAATGTAATTTACTTATGCATAAAAGTATAAAATAGGTAATATACTACAAACTCGATAAGGCTTGCGAACCTGAAGAGCCGAGTGATTTGTTAGTCGAACTTGACTTGAGACCTTATTCGAGTAGCTTGAGCTCGAGCTCGACTCAGTTCACATCAAGTCGATTCTAATTATTATTCGAGTCAATCTTGAATGGCTCGCAAACTGGAGGTTCGATTATACCCAAAGATAAACCATGAATGAAAACCTTAATAAAAAAATATCAAAATCCACAATTCACTCGTGAACCAATAAATTTTGAAAATAAAATCGATAACGATAATATGTCGTAAATCGTAATGATTGAGTTGGTAGCGAAAATTAGTCACGTGCAATAATTATGTGATATTGAATAGAATAATTACATAATTTGTTCCGGACCTATGTCGGTCTTTCGTTTTCTCCCCTTCCCTCGCCCACTCCATTTGAATTATTATTTATATTTTATGGAGACCACTTTACATCAAATCGCTATTTCCTGCAAAAGGAACCTTTAACAACCGCCCTTTAAATTTCATCCACTTTTTGTGTCTTCCAATTTAATTGGAAAAAAAATAAATATCAATATATAGCATTACTTTATTTGGCTGTATTTTAGTGAATATTAAAGTTCTGGTTGAAAGTTAAGACAAAGGAAGAGTGCATCTTCAACATTATTGCTAAAATAGAAAATTTTGTGTTTTTCTTTTAAAATTTTTCAACAGCATTGTTAAAGTGATAGCTGAAGTTATGGTGAAGGAAGTGGTTACTATTTTACTCCTTCACTCCTCTTTCTTTCTTCGACTATCTTATTTCTATAAAACAATACTAACCATTCTATCTTTGCACCTCAATAATTATTATTTTTTAAATAATGAGAAAGATATACATAAAAAAGATGAGTTTTCCTAGGGGATGGCCAACCTAACAGGGTCCTAAATTGCAACCTCGAAGGGATGGGGGTGGTGGTCCCCTTTCACCCCGCTACCACATCATCAACCATTCCCCGCCAGCAGGATGACCCACTCTCCTGAGTCTCTTCCCTCTTAAAAAAAAGTAATTAGTTATGAAATAAGAATTTGAAAAAACTTGTAAGAGGTTTTCAAACCCTTAGCCTATGCGTATCTGAACCCTTCCAACCTCATTGCCACATCAATGTCACATCAACTTTTTCATAACCCTACAATAAGTCCTCTAAAACCCTTTCTGGTTAGTACTCGAACCCTCCCAACGCTCTTACTTTTTAATTTAATAGAAAAACCCCCCACACACAACACACACCAGCCCGCGCAGCCACAACGATGTGGGAAAACCGCTCCACCCCTAGTACGCCCAGACCGCCGGAGGCATATCCAAGCTCGCCCCAGCCCGCCCAACCTGACCTCCCGCTATCAACTTTAACCCAACACTAAAAATAGCATATTAATTTATTTTTATATTATAATAATAATAGTTAAACATCTTAATATAAATCTTTTAGGGGGTGTTTGGTTCATTTCAGGGAATGGGAATGAAAATGAAAATGGGAATGCAGGAGAATGGGAATAGGAATGAGCATTGCATTGATGTTGTTTGGTTAACCCAACATAATCAATGAAAAATTGTTTCATATTAAAAAAGTATGTTTTTCCGACTTGAAAATATAAAAGATGTATCATTTAACATCCATAGATGGAACAATACATGAAAAAAAAGAACTAAGTAAAAATAAAAATTTCATTCCCCCCAATTTGGTCAGGAATGGAAATTAATGGATCTGCAGAAATCATTCCATTATATAATATCAAACCAAACAGCAGTTTTCATTATCATTCTCATTCCTTACTCCTCAATACCCCCAGCCAAACGCCCCCTTAATCAATAAATTTATATTTAATAGTAAAAATTAAATATTATAACAGTTTATATATTAGCTTCCAAATATAGATGGGTGTCTTTTTGGCCTTTAATTTTTTTGTATTGGGGTTGAAGATGAAAACATCACCCTCTTTTAATTACGGAAATGGCATTTCTTGAATATGTTAAATGAAAGGGTATAATTTGTTGCCTCCTCTTTTTATTCTATCCTAAAGGCACACCCTATAGATTAATATGTGCACATAACATACTATCTGATTCACTAAAATAGAATCAATGTACAAAATTTAATTAAATTCTTTAATTAACCATCAAATACAAGAAACATGAAATCTTTTATGACGAAGTGACAAAAAGAAAATCAAACATCACAATCTATTCCAACGATTTCACGTAATATAGAAGAGTTTTACAGATGAATATGTTTTTGTGGATCCGAGACATGATAGCATATCTTCGACATGAGACAATTAGGCCTGGGAATGAATGAATTTATCATACAAATTAAAATAAATCATAGCTCTAATGAGTGTTAAAAACATAAGAAAGGATAGAGTAAAATAAGTAGAAGAGTTCCATTGAAAGATTTTAGTACAAGCAGAATCTTATAGTAGTACTTAGGAAACTAAATAACAAAACAAATACACGATACTATTACTTAGATGCGTACATATTTTATTTAGCACCTCAAAGAACAACCACAACACACTTTATTCTCTACTTCTCTTCTCTTTTCTAGTAGTAGCAGTAATAGTAGTGGTAGTAGTAGAACCCGATATCTATGTTCGTTCTTTCTCTTTCTTCAGTTCACCTGTACAATTAATGGTTAACAATTAAAACTTAACAATACCAATTGCTTCTTACTTACTTGCACTTGACTCCCATTCCATGCTAGTGTGCTACCACGGGGATGTTCACAAAACACTTGTTTCTTACCTGGTAAGAGGCTATGTAACAACCTGTCTTACGTGGATTGATAGAAAGATGTACTTATGAGCTCCTTGTATAGTCAACATTGTGGACTACCAAACAACTTACATTATGATATCATGATTTTAAGTTGATTGGGGTTATTGGATCAGCTTTGTGCTTTGGGCTATGCAACATTACAAACATTTACCTAGTAAGTGATGATAGTATTTACAATCTTCTTTTTCATTTTACTAACCGAAAATCTTACTCGGTAACGGTTGTAACTCTTACCCAGTAGGAAATGCTTAATACTATATTACTCCATTCGTCCTAAAATAAATACTAACAATGAAAATGAAACAGTTTGGGAGGAGTGTGTAATATATTTCAATTTTTAATTAACTAAATGATATTAATAATAGAAAATAATTTTTCTTCATCTCATTTTATTAAAGGTAGAATGTAAAAATAGGGGATTGTTGTTAAAAATGGATGCTTACTTTAACTTTTAAGACAGTTAAAAAATATATATACGAACACTTATTTTGGGTCGGAGAAATACTTTGATAACTGAGGGTCTTACTCTTACCCAATAAGGTAGGTCAAAGTGGTGATTCTTACCCGATAAACATTTCGGTTAAAACAGAGCCTTACCGCACTCAATAGCTATGCTATACTAAGAGATAAGAGAGATAAAGAGATTTACATGGTCCGAAATTGACATTGCACTTCTCGGGAAGTTGCATGGCCATGCTACGATCAACGCCAGAGATGGGAGGCCCGTTCACAAGCACACACAGACACGGTTGGCCCAAAACTCTCAAAGCGTTACAACAAGCTTCGTTTGGAGGGATGGGGCTGAACGGTGCAACCGATGCCCTACAAGGGATCAACTGCACCAATGCAGAAAAGAATGTACTCCCACATGGAAACCCCATGCTTCCTTGAACCATCACTCCCAAAACCACCACCACCACCACCACAACTTCTTTTCTTTCCATTGTTCACTTGAAGTTTAACTCACTTTTGTTTCAAATAAACTCTTCATGCACCATTTATAGATGTGTGACTGTGTGTGTATGTGATGCAAGCCATTGTGTGCCCAAGTCCTAATCCTCAATCACAATGGCTTCATGTCATTCCTAAGCCTCACCTTAACTCAGTAGCATCATTCTCATGCTTAACAAAACAGTTGCTAAACTCACAACTCGTGACTCGCAAACATGGGATCATATTCATGCTGTCAACGTGTCAAATCAATCCGCAATCATGATTTATCAACCGTTACTTTTTATAAACTAGAATCAGAATAATAGTCTTGATTATCATCCATAAAGATATGAATAGAATACAAAGTTGTTAAATCACAGCAGGTCTTGATTTTCAAGCCATTTTCAATTAAATAAAACATAATTTAGCTTCGTTTCCTTGTTTCTTTTCATCATGGATGCACCTTTCTTCATGAAAAGATTCTTTAAAGCTCTCCTCTGTTTCCTTTAAGATTAATCACCGAAAGCTCTTGTTCTACAAATTCTCCAGTACAAATGGGCGGATACTTATCCGCAAGAGGTGCTTGTGCAAAATGGCCCAGGGGCTTCAGCACAGCATCGGATGCTATATGAGCAAATAACTAGCAAAACAATCAAGAAAATAAACTCAGTGTTAAGAATTAAGTTCTCTAAACCACAGTTAAAACAGAGTTACTTTAAGAAGCTT
The DNA here is from genome assembly GCA_030169165.1 of Centaurea solstitialis. Lineage (NCBI taxonomy): Eukaryota > Viridiplantae > Streptophyta > Magnoliopsida > Asterales > Asteraceae > Centaurea > Centaurea solstitialis. The sequence goes on from CM058042.1 coordinate 86,872,700, forward strand.
CACAAGTGTAATATTTACTCCATATTAGATAAAAAGTTTATATGCAATTGGCGGAATAAAGATTAATGGACTCACTGTTGAGGATACTCTCCACAGGCTTCGATTTTCTTGTGATGCTGCTTTAATTGCATCAAGTGTTCGGTTAGTTACCACAACCTCATGCATACCAGCTATACAGTCACCAGCGGTCAACCATTCAATCTGCAAATGGAAACAATATAGCATATTATGATATTAACATTAACTTCCCATCATGAAAGGCTGCAGATTTTGTTTTACATTTCATAACCCTAAACCAAATAATTGGATCAGCAAATGCAAACTGCAAAATTATGCATAAAAAATATGGGAACCAATGGACATTCTGGATTTAGGTTCATTTCACATCCATAATACTTCAGATTGGAAATCGATGCTTTACCCATCTAGTGGTAAAGCTAAAGTAACACAATCTTGAGTTTAGCTTATAATATTGAACAAATCAATTATAATTTTACCTGTTTTCCAGTCTGAATAAGTAGACACCCAACTGGAACCTTGACTTCTACTTTCTTCCCATTCCTTAGCCAAATACTTAGACCAGGGAATCTACTTCTGCCATGGATTGTTAGAAAGTTAAGGTCATAATGATATCCTGCAAATACAGTACCCTCTTTGCCATGACGCCGAAGGTCACTCCCTGTTGGAGCAAGAAGATGTGGACCCTGCAATTGAGAAAAATGCAGTTTAATTGTGGATAAAGTTGAAAGGCAAATATCCTTACAGATGTGACAAAGGTAAGTGCCCTGCATCATTAACGAGTATAGTACCCATCATTACCAAAGCCACTTCTTGAATTATAAAACTGACCACATAACCTAGTTAGTAAATGATCATAAGCTACATATCAGTTGATAAATGAACTCTCCAATGTGTGTGATACAACCCCTCTTCATTCTAAAAGAGAACACGGAGATGGGGGCTAGAAGTTTTGGAACCTTGACTAAGCCATTTTTTCCTATTTCTCAGTATTTGTTGCAAACAATACTGTTCCGGTTTTTCAGATGAATGTCCAAGTAGGATTAGCCCTTGGAAACTTTTTTGTATCATTTCTCGTATGTCGTAGAGCCTTGTTCTGTTCACATGTACGCTTGTATCTAAAGAAACTAGTGTTAAGATTATTTCACTGTTTTAAGCCAATACATCTACTCCTTTCTACTTATCTTCTTTTGCTAACTAATCTTCTGAATTCTTGCTGCCTTGACAATCAGGAAACTATGAACAACTAATGGCGCTTCTTGAACTCAAGAAACTGCTCTTATCACTAACCCATTAAAATAATAAACCATAAAATGGCTCTTCTCAAACTCAGGAAACTGTTGCTAGGTAAATTTCACGCAGGGTTCAGTTCCTGCTCCTCATTCCTTTTAGGTAAGAAGCATGTAATCTGAATAATATCTGACTTATTGACACTACAAAATGCTAATTTATGCCACATGACAGGAGATTAAAGAAACAATCAATCAGGAAGAGAAGCCAGCACAAAATACAGGAAGTCAATGCCCATTAGACGGTGCATAAAAATTGAAACTTGTTCAAGACTATATGCATGGATCAGGGTACCGAATTAAGCCTTCATCCAATCCCAATAATTTGGATTAGCTGAATACATGCACACAACAATATAGACAGGCACACTAAGAAACAGAACAATCAGGATTCAACGTGTATCTAAATTTCATCATGCTGCGTCTCAAACTCAACAAGAATACAGATGGATTAATCTCTACTAATCACTTTAAAGTAAGGAGATCCACATTAGACACTTGACTTTTAGTATAGTATGTTGCATTTACAGCCTTGACCATGTTCCATCAAGTATCAATTTCTCAAGGGACCATCAAAGCCCAACCAAAGTACAACTAATATAAGCTTCCCTCTATGGAAGTATTGGTGCTTCGTATGCATTGTCTATTTACGAAACAGATGGAGTATCCGAGTTTTGAAAGTTCAAATACAAAATAAAGTTTATGCAATCTAATAAGATTGCCATTTCATGCTTTTGATCACACGAAGGCAAAGAACAAAAGATAAATGAACACTCACCTGCTTCATTAGGCCAGTGAATGCATCCTTTGGTAGGCCAAAGCCAATTGCTGCCATTTCAGCAACAGCCTGAGCAAATTGAGTTTTGAATTATTTAACACTCAATAATTGATCATAACATTATGTAGTAAATCACGGCAAATGACACACACCTCTATAGCAGCTATCATCTTGGAACCCCAAGAATCCATGGTCTCTTTCCATTCAGGGAAACCTTCAGGTATAACGGGTTCCGAGTTCAGTTCCTAAGCAAGAGATGCACATCAAACAACAGTCATCAAAGACACAACTAGTTTAAGAAGAGGAGAGCTATGCTAAACCTGAAACCGAGTAGTTGATGGCCGTGGACCAACTCTCCACATGTACCGCCACTTAGGATCCGGACCGGTTGGAATCAAAGGCCGGCTCTCTTCTGGCAATGATTGCAGCTTCTTCTGCATTTCTCCATCAACCAAACTACGAGGAACTTCAACTCCTTCAGGTGTCACACCAACCTGTTATTTTATTAAACAAAAAACATTGAAAAACCAGTTTCTAGGCTGCAAACAAAAAACCCCCAAATCAAATTTTCTTTAAAAACCCAAATTAGCTCAATTGCATTTCTTAAAAAGAGAGGATGCTTGGAATCACTATGCCTATAAAAAAATGACAATTTGACTCTACTGATAAACCCCATAACAATTGAACTAACAATACATCGGTGGCAATTTTGCAACATTAATGAATTCTAAGGTTGTGCTTGGCAAACTAGTTGATAAACTAGATTTTGACTAATAAGCTAGTTTATGAACAAATTATATTTGGCAAAAACTAGCTTATGAGTATGTAAAATGACCAAAAGGGGTATCTTGGGGTATAAAAATAATTAATATTAACGAGGGTATAATTGGAAAAGGCTACTAAAAGCTCCTGAAATGCTAGTCCAACTAGCGTTTCAACAGACTAGTTTATGGTTGATCCAAACATGTACTAGCTTATAAGCTACCTTATCTGATCGATCCGAGGGACGGACAATCTATGAATAAATGATCATGCAATTTGAAGTCACAACTAATTTATGTTTTTCTTTCCAATTAAACCCCCAAAAGCTATCACATTCCTCAAATCATCATTCAATCTGATAAACCCCTAAATGCAATTCGATCAAGTATACAGATTCACAGAACAAGCATAATCAGCAAAATTAGGTCAACTAGAAATCATTAATTTCTTCAATTAACCTGATAATGGAGGTGAGGACGCTCTTGCAATCGTTTAACATCATCAGGCTGTTCGAAATACTTCTCCATCATATCGATAAACCGATCATTATCTTGAGCAGAACATCGGGGATCTTTAATAAGCAGAGCTCCGGTTTCTCTTAGGGTACGGCTGACCTCCGAGCAGACTGTTTTCAGTTGGGGATCTAAGGCCTCATCGCCGCAATACTTGCCGGATACTACATCCAGATAGGGCTCCAAATCAATCACCGGTAGCTCCATTTGGCTGAATGGATGGCTGATTTCTAGTTTATTTTGGGAGAGAAAATAAAGGGGAAAGTGCTCAAGATCCAAGAAGATGATGAGTGTGTATGTATATGTATGTATATATTTTGGATGATGGCGGGAGAATTTATTTATTTTCACGGCACCACTTGCGTACCGGCGCACTCTAGCATCTAGTAGTTCCCTTTTGACTCTCGGATTGACCGTTTCAAATAGCTTCTGGTTAGGCCATCCTTAGCCATACCCCTCATACCCCTCATTTTTGCTGCCACATCAGCGCCACATCAGCTTTACCAATACCTTACTAACACCATACCAATCCATCCTTAACCATACCAATATCATACCCCTCTAATTAATTAATTATAAAAAAAGAAAATTAAAAAAGGTAGAGAGAGAAAGAAGAGAGAGATAGAGAGAGAGGGGGGGGTAGGGGGGGTGGGTTGTTGCTTCAAACACATCGGTGCCACCACACCGGGTTTCTCCACTACCGGTACCCTACCGGCCACCATTTTTGGTGTGCACCGTCGGTACCCTTCCTCCCGACTCCCTCCCGATGGCCCATTAAGGATGGCCTTAGGGGCGGAACTCTGGTTGCGCCTACGGTGGGACATGCCACCGTTGCATTCGTTCGTCGTAGTGTAAAAAGTATAGGGTCGTGGAAGATGTCACCATATCAATTTGTTGTGTGCCACCATATATAGTTTAAAACTACAATAAATTCACACGTTTTCCTTGGTAGGATTGGTTGGTTCCTTGCTTTTGATAGATGAGGTCTTGGGTTCAAACTTGAGACCTTCTATTTGAAAAGCAAAAACCCAATCACTAGACCAAAAACAATTTTGTGAATTTTTTTTATATATATTTCTTACTCAAAAAAGTTCTAGATCCGCTCCTGCTTCTGGTTGTTCAATTTTTTGATTGATTCATATGTCACTACATATGTGATTTATAGATCCATACTTCATATTTTCAACCTCAGTTGTTTAGTTATCGGTTATTCGGATAAAATTCTTTTAAGGTTATGTTTGGCAAACTAGCCGATAAGCTAGCTGTTGATTGATAAGCTAGCTAGTAGCTGATAAGCTAGCTTTTGAACAAATTATATTTGGCAAAAACTAGCTTATGAGTATGTAAAATGACCAAAAATGATATATTTAAAATTAATAACTGATATTTGTGTAATTGAAAAAGACTACAATAAACTCCTAAAAGTTACTCAAAGTAGTATTTCAAAAAGTATAAGCTAACTTATGGTACATGTCTGGATGAACTAGCTTATAAGCTAACTTATCAGCTAGTTTTTTTTATTGCCAAACACAGCCTAAAACATAAATTTTATAATACATGCATTCAATGATGAATGTTGGAGTATCAATTATTTTGGTATTGTTTATAAATAAGAACATAATTATTATAAAGTTAAAGTTACATATAGATATCAAAGCTTAAAATGCTTTTCCTTTACTAACAATCATGAATCATGCATGTAAATGTGATGACTAGCGCCTCTTAGGTTGGGATGAAAATTGAGCATCGATTTATATTGATATAATTTGTCAATTAATTGGCTAATTGTAACTATATGTAATAAACATTGGATTACTGATATGGATACCCGAACATTTTTTGATCATTTTCCTTTAATATGTATAAAAGCAAATAATTGCAAACAAAATCGACATCAAGAAACACAAAAAATGAAAAAATAAATGATAGAGTAAGGATAAAGTAAAGAAAAAACACCCTATTATGGTTATATTTTGATAATACAAGCAATCCTTGAACAACCAAACGTGTGGAAGTTGTATAAGTTGTTTTCAGAATATACCACATATTTTAAATACATACACACATACATGCATGGGTGTGGAAAGAATTTTAATTGGGTGTGGAAATTGTCCATCGAATGATCCTCGTTTATGTTAACTTGGATCCTCGTTTCGATCAGACCATGGATGGGATTGGGGACGAGTATCGCACTCCTCACCTTGACAAGTCCTTGCAAAGCTTTATTTTTCCTATGATGATTTCATCAATCATAATATTAAAAGTAAATTTTTTCAGAATCCAAAAATTAACTAGCTTGCATTTTTTTAGAAAAAATGTTTTAATCTACAATTTTAATCGTTAAAGAAGAATGATAATTAATAGATAATATCATTAAATTAAAAAAAAAAAAAAAAAGCATGAATTTTAATAACTAAAACACTAATGAAAAAAAATGCAATAATTTAAATCTCAATAGTATAGGCTATTGCATGCTAGTTGAAAATGCTGAAAGATTCAAACATTTGGCAAATGGCATCTGTTACTGTTCATTGGCTCTTGGCTGCCTCTTTGTTAAATGGTATGTGAACTTTGAAGCATAGAGTCGTAAGTGCAGGGGCCAAATGAAAATTTGATTAAAATAATGATTCTCTAAATTCAACTATGAGAATCACATTGAAAAAACGTAGAGGCCTTGGCCCCTATATGCCCCATGAACCTTCCCCTGTAAATAAATAATGGTACACAACAAATTAATATGATGGCATTTTTCATGTTCAGTATTTTTTAAATTGCAACAGACTAGGTCTGCCCCTTCTATACATACGTGAACATGAGAAATAATTGAACGTTTACATACCTTTAAAAAACATTGGACGTACACATACATTCACTAACATTCATATAAATTATAATCACATATGTTAACATGAAGAACACTTACATGCCTTCACACGAAAAAATTTGGCCTAATATATCATACCATTTGAAAATCCAAACATAAAATTAACTAAAATCAGTGTGACCATTTTAAGGAACCCGGGTTTAGCCCAATTGGTTTTGGATCAAACAACAAGTTGACCAGAAAACTTATTGATGCTTGGATGCCTTGATAGTCTAATGAAACTCTACATCTATCAGATTAAATACAGGTTTGTTTGTTTGTTTAAAAAGTATGTCGATATTCAAATTTGTTGTGATTGAGATGTTTATCATTTTTTGATAGGAACAAATAAAAAAATAGAGATTTCAACCACAATTGTTACAACAATATCATTATGCCAACCATATATCATTCAAGTAGAGTGAACCTCAAAACAAAAGCCTTATAGTACCGGCGCACTCTAGCACCTAGTTCCCTTTGACTCTACGGAAAAATGAAGGAAATCCCTTCAAACACCTAAAATACACCTCTAAATTATAGTTGTTCGTTTATCACTTATGCAAACACGTTTTTAATTTAACTAAGATATATAGTAACAACTAATTATCAATCTTTAACAATTCAACCATACTCATACCAATCTAAATAATTAATTAAAAAAGAAGAGAGAGAGAGAGAGAGAGAGATAGAGAGAAAGGAGAGAGAGGGTGGGGTGGGGTAGTCTAACAAGTCGGTATGGCCTTGCCAATATCTTCCCTTGCCAAAGGACCTCGGCGGTGTTGACAGCCTTTCCGATTGGCAAAAGGGCCTTGTCGATGCCATTGACGATCCCATTGTGGATGGTCTTAAAGTAAATTTCTGGCTATGCCTATGCAAACGGTGGTACCATTTGACTAAAATAAATATATATGGAAGTAATTTTTACAAAGTCAATATTGGTTAAGTGGTTGGTTCCTTGGTTTTTTAATAGAAGGTCTCGTGTTCGAATTTCTTAATTACTTTTTTTTGAAAAAATAATAAATATGATATTAAAAGTCAAAAACTAAGAAAATAACTTTAAGAAGATTTGAACCCTAGACATCTTCATTGAAAAGCAATGAACTAATCAACTTTACCAACGGATATTTGTGTCTGTATTGCAGTTTCAAAATATATATGATCAGGGACGGAACACAAGCCTTTTAACCTAGGGGGCCGAAACAAGCCAAGTCAATTAAGCAAATTATTTGTGCTTGCCTCATATTAATAACTAGACTCAAGGTCAATCTCAAATAACTATTTCAAAGTAGGGCTTAAGCTCTAATACTTTTTCAATTTTAAACTCAATTGAATTGAAAAAATAGCACTAGACCCGAGGTTGATCTCTAATAAGTATTTCAAGATAGGGCTGGAGCTTAAATACTTTTTAGACTTAATGTTTGTTAACAAATTTAATTAATATATTAGTTTTTTTAAGGGTGTCCGAGCCAAATCCCGACTAATCCTCGACAATTTTGAAAACTAAACATGGCTCCACTTAAACATCCCCAGGCATGCGCATGGGAAGGCTCGAACTCGGTTAGAATGCTATGAACCCCTCGAGCGATAACTAATCCGCCACAGCACTGGAAGACTTAATATATTAAAGTTAAATTTCAAGTTCTATAAACTTTTTATGAGCACGAAATAAAATTGATTAACTCAGGTATTGGATTGAGCTCGAAAACTTTTATATTTTAATTGTATGACTTATGAATTCATCCATATATTAATATTAATATATATACATGTTTTTAATTGAGTTTTCAAATGAGACAAACTTGAATATCGGTTTTACAACGTTCGAATCATAATACCAATATTATATTATTTTATTTTTCTTTACTATTTTGTTTATATAATATAATACTAGTTAATGGCCCGTGTAATACACGGACGATTTAAACATATTGTTTTAGTTTCTAATAAGAATTAACATTTGCATTATAAAGTTTACAAATAATTCATCACAAACCAAACGTAATATCCAATTAACAATATAAATATGACTTAGTTAATTGATAAAAGAAACATTAATGATTTAGTTTAATCATAACCATTTAGGAAATTATATATAATATTTAAATTACTTTTCTTTTATTTTTTTATTCAAAACTTTCTTTGAAATTGAGTAAGTAGAAAATTATTATTTATTAAAATAATTCTAATTAATCAACGATTTAAATGAAAAAAAAGTTACTATTACTTTATTATTAAATATTTTAGTTATCTAATAGTTGTTAAAATATCTGAAATTCTTTTGTTCAAAGATTTGGATTTCGTGAATGATTCTAAAACGGAAGGGATTCTGAAATAAATTATATAGTATTTTTGATTTGTAGGGTTTTAAAAAAAATTATTATTTATAAATGATCCATAGAATTAGTAAGATTAAAAGGATGAAATCTTTAAATTTCAAGAACATCAACAATAGCGTTTTAAATCAAATAAACTTTTATTATTTATAAATAATCTATAAAAATATTTAGATTAAAAATAGGAATCTTTAAATTTCAAGAATATCAACGATAGAATTGTAATAAAATGTAAACAACTTAATTTATATCTATTCTTAATATTTACTAATATAAATAAATTAAAAAAATATTCAATATTATACTCATTTTGAATGTATCGTCGAGACGATTATAAGGGTGTAATTTATTAAAAAGAAAAATAAAAAACTTAAATGGTTTTAATTCATATACATTATTTACCTTGAGTTAAGTTCCCGTGAGACCAAGCCTTTTTGGTGAGACCAACATATTTTACTTGAAACTTCACATCAAAACATTTGTGAAGGTAAAAAAAAATTGAACATTCATCGTTAAAACATACTAAAAAACACTACCAGGAAAAAAAATTCCAAAAAAAAAGTTAAAAAACGAAACCTTCACAGCAGTTTTTTTTGTGAAGGTTTGCATTATATATATGTAACCTTCACAGAACTTGAGCTGTGAAGGTTACGTTTTTAAGCTTGTTTTCGATATTTTTTTGCATCGAAAGTGAATTTTAGGTCTGCGTATTCGTGTTTTATGTACATTCATGGTGTTTTTTTGTGAAGTTTCATACGTTAGGTATTGGTCTCACGCGGTCTCACGGTAACAGCTTGGTCTCACATGATCCTAAGACATTTACGTTAATATGATAAGAATGTAAAGTGAAAATTGAAAAACTAAGGGGTAATAAGTAATTTAATCAAATAATTATAAGGATACAAAATGTAAATTATAAAAGGGAAACTAAGAAATTAATGAGAAATTTTAGGTATGTAAATTTTGGGAAAAAAAATGGAAATAGATTATGACATCATCATTTGATAGGATTTGTTTAATTGACCAATGAAATCACTCAATTTCATTTTGATGACATCAGCAAAAACCTTCTTTTAATATATATATAGATTATTCGGGATTTGTTTTAATTATATTACGAAATATTTTAATTAAATAATTTTTCAAGAAGCCTTTTTTGTCGTTTTACATTTTTTTTATTTAACATATCAACTAGTTTGCCAAACATAATCAAAGCTTTAAACATAATATTTGACAAGCTCTTGCAAAGATTTATTTTTCCTGTGATGATTTCATTAATCATAATATTAAAAGTAGATTTTTTTCAAAATCCAAAACTTAACTAGCTTGCATTTTTTTTAGAAAACATGTTTTAATCTACAATTTTAATCGTTAAAGAAGAATGATAATTAATAGATAATATCACTAAATTAATTATAAAAAAAAGCATGAATTTAATAACTAAGACATTAATGAAAAAATGCAATAAATTAAATCTCAATAGTTTAGGCTATTGCATGCTAGTTGAAAATGCTGAAAGATTCAAACATTTGACAAATGGCATTGGCATCTGTTCATTGGCTATTGGCTCTTTGTTAAATGGTATGTGAACTTTGAAGCATGGAGTCGCAAGTGCAGGGGCCAAATAAAAATTTGATTAAAATATCATTATTCTCTAAATTCAACTATGAGAATCACATTGAAAAAACGTAGAGGCCTTGGCCCCTATATGCCCCATGAACCTTCCCCTATAAATAAATAATGGTACACAACAAATTAATATGATGGCATTTTTCATGTTCAATATTTTTTAAATTGCAATGGACTAGGTCTGCCCCTTCTATACATACGTGAACATGAGAAATAATAGAACGTTTACATACCTTTAGAAAAACATTGGACCTGCACATACATTCACTAACATTCATATAAATTATAATCACATATGTTAACATGAAGAACACTTACATGCCTTCATACGAAAAATTTTGGCCTGATATATCATACCATTTGAAAATCCAAACGTAAAATTAACTAAAATCAGCGTGACCATTTTAAGGAACCCGGGTTTAGCCCAATTGGTTTTGGATCAAACAAGTTGATCAAAAAACTTTTGATGCTTGGATGCCTTGATAGTCTAATGAAACTCCACATCTATCGGATTAAATACAGGTTTGTTTGTTTGTTTAAAAAGTATGTCGATATTCAAATTTGTTGTGATTGAGATGTTTATCATTTTTTGATAGGAACAAATAAAAAAATAGAGATTTCAACCACAATTGTTACAACAATATCATTATGCCAACCATATATCATTCAAGTAGAGTGAACCTCAAAACAAAAGCCTTATATAACATAGAAATAGTTATGACGTGGTACACGCATTCTTATTGTATGTTAACCCGCACAAACAACTTTATTTATAATAAATCACTATAACTGGAACAAAAATTGTAGATGCATATCAAGAATCAACCAACTCATACTCTATGTAGCCGCATCTCCCATTCATTGCTTCAAGAATTCAAGTGATTCTGCAGAGATAACAAGTTGTATTAGTTTATTGATGTAAATGGTTTTAAAGACTATGCGGATTAAAACATCAAAGTAACATATGGTGATGTTCGTATGCATCAATGATGCATTTGGGTCACCTACGACCTATCGATGTGTTATTCAGTAGTCTATATTTTCAAAATAAAAAAGAGTAGTATAATTTACTTGTTTCAATCAACGCTAGGTGAAATGGTGAAGTCAAAATTGATCCCACAATTTACCGGAAGTGATTCAGTTAGCCCGATATCTACGTTCAAGCTTTTCGAAGCTGACTTGAAACACCTATAATACCCAGCTAGCGTATTAGTTGTAGTGCTAACGGCTACCATAAAAGCCTTAGTACCTGAACAACAAGCGGGTGGGGGTATCCCACTTCCATTCTGGAGGTAAATCACACATGGCGTTAGGTATGATTGGATGGTTGGGTTGCAAGGATTCTGAGCATCAATGGATGGTACCCATAAAAGAAGAAGTGATGTGATTGCAACGAAAAACAATGGAGCTATTTGGGTGGAACCCTGCATATTGAAGATTGAACATTCGTGTTTATGGATTATTTGTGATTTTTTGAGTAGATTTGTGATTGCTTTTATAGGAGAACTTGAAGTAGAAGTTCAATAGTCAAAGTTAATAATTATAGGTGGTGGATAAATGGATGATTTAGTGTAAGTACAATTGATCTTATAAACTCAAATCTTATAAAACAGTCTTAGCACCCAACCATTAAGCGGGTGATTTTCTCGTTGGATTTTCAACGGGTATTCTTTCTGACGGTTTTCCGGCGAGTACTTTTTTCGACGGATTTTCAACAGAATCTCTTCCATTTTTTGGACAGATATATGTCGGTAATTTTTCAAAAATTTGTTTTATTCTCAAAAAGATAATATTATCTCCTTTTTAATTAAAAACCCGTGTATTTCCGTTGGTAATTTTCCTTTTATTGCCAATATATCCTTAGCCTCAATTCCAAATCAGAGTAATCCAAAACAGCAACTCATATATCCTTAAAAATGACTAAAAATTTGCAAATATACATAACTATCCGAGTTCAACTAAATATTGTTATAAAAAATAAAAAATAAAAATGAGTATTAGTCTAGATAGAACAAGGGGATGGTACATGTGTTATCAATTTCTTGATGCTTGATGACTAATTGAACAATTGACCTTTTCGGTTCCTTTTGATGCATACATATTTTAGCCAATAATCTTCGGCTCATCGCCAACAAAGTCAAACAAATTTATAGCTATTTGTACGTGTAAAAGTCAATAATCATAACTATTTGTAGGTGTAACAGTATTCCAACAAGTTCACATGACATTTTTCTTTATTGGAATTGGCAAATGGATACTCTCTCTAGAATGGAGGGTGAAGAATATGAAAAGTATTTTTAGTTTTAGTGAGAAGTGTGAGAATTTAAGTATTTGGTTGACTTTTTTATTAGAGGGTTTTGTTTGCTGACAATTATTTTGTAAATCGGTAATGTCATTGTTGCATGGGAGAATAGATCTGTACACACGTTAACATGAGAAATGCATTTTGTTAATTCTCTATCCGAGGGTTGTGTTCCCTTACATTTATATTGTAAATTGGTAAAATATAAACGTCGTCATTGTTGTGTGGGAGGATGCCTATACATTCTAAAGTGACCTCTTAGGTTGGGATGAAATAAAAACATCAATTTTAAAGGTGAATTCTATCCCCACCCCGTTATTAGAGGGTGGGAGTTGGTGGTGTGAGTGTATATATGGGACTTAGAGGTGGAACCCAGTATTATTATGTGAGTGAGGGGGTAGCAATAGCAATCCCCATTTTAAATGGTTCCGTCAAGTAACCGGTTAAATAAACGTTGGATTACTAATATGAAGACATGAATACTTTTTGATCTTTTTCTTTATTATATATATCATATAACAAATAATTGCAAATAAGATCGACCTCAATAAACATAAAAAGTGAAAAAATAAATGATAAGAGTACGAATAAAATAAAGAAAAACACCGATTATAGTTGTATTTTGATGACGCAAGGAATCCTTGAACAACCAAACGTGTGGAAGTTGTATTAGTTGTTTTCAAAATACACCACATAATTTTAAATGCATATGTGTATTGTTCTTTACTTGAATCCTTGAAAACCAAACATATTTTTGAGTTTTTTTTGGACGGCAGTCAAACATACATATGTCTCGATTGAAGTCGAAGAGGTATATGGGATCCATTCGGACATCCGATTAATCATCTCGACCATGGAAACCGTTACCGGCCCATAGCCTCGCCCATGCCCGGCCCGAAGGTCGACCCATGAACTGGGGTGTTGCCTCTTGTTCCCCCTCGAATCGAACCCAAGTAGACAGAGATACCATCTACTGACTCCCTGAGGATGTTACCGGCCGTTGAGCTACAAAGGAATTGACAAATGTCCTTAGTTTGCACATTGGGGGATTCGAACTTGGATGGACACTATGTACCCTCCAAGCACTAACCACTCCACCACAATACCATGGACTATATTTTTTAGTATTACTCGATAAGTGGGATATATGTGTCCTTAAAAATAATTTTTAGATTAAATTTTATTTTTTTGGTACTAATTATTATACGGAATACTTTTTTATTTTTATTGGAATACATGAAATTTAAACATGTACATTATCTTACTCCTCCGTCCCAAAATTATTGTCCAGTTTTGACTTTTAAAAGTCTTTCTTTGTGGACTTTGACCTTAAATATTTTTGTTTGTGTTATATAATACTTGATGAAAATTATGCCAATGAAAATACATTAAAAACACGACCCAATCATATATTTTGCATCAAGTATTATATAACACAAACAAAAATATTTAAGGTCAAAGTCGAGAAAGACGGACTTTCAAAAGTCAAAACTGTATAATAATTTTGGGACGGAGAGAGTAAAACACTTGATTTAAAAATGTTAAAACAAACGAAGAAAAAAATCCTTTTTCCCATATTGGAGCTGGGATGGGATATGATCAAATTTTGTGGGAGGATGTGGACAAGGACGGGGATGAACAGGGGATTGGGGTCCCACCTCATTTATGTGTGTAATTCAAATTGAAGATCCATGCTAACGAGATACATTAGATGCATCGGATCAATTCTCATTGGAAATGTAACCCATGGGGTGGGTGAGATTAAAAGTGATTTTTGCACCCTTCCTACGCTTCTCACCATCCTCCATCCGTAGATATATACACTTTCAATAATTGGGTTTTCGTGAGAAGTTGAGGTTAACGTGTGAGAAATGGTTATCAACTGTTGAATTGAATGTACATTACGATGAGATGCACCGAGATAAGATACACCAGGTCAGTTCCCTTTTAAAGCGTAATTCATGGAAGGGCATAATATTAAAAGAAATCAAGGCTATGTTTGGCAAACTAGCTGATAAGCTAGTTGATGACTGATAAGCTAGCTGATAGTTGATAAGCTAGCTGGTGACTGATAAGCTAGCTTATGAACAAATCATGTTTGGCAAAAATTAGCTTATGAATATGTAAAATGACCAAAAATGACATATTTAATAAATTATCATTTTAATTATATAATTAAAATAAATTTCTAATAATACAATATGTTAAATAATACAAACAATAAAAAAATATATATATAATATAATATATTGAATAATATAGAATTGTTTATTTTTATTTATATATACACTATAAATTTAGAATTTGTTAAAATAAACTTTAGAAAAAATCTACATTAACTTATAATTTAAATTACTATTAAATATAATAAAAATAAAAATAAAATTGATCAACTTCATATATCTTAAATAATTAATTACTTTAAAAAATAGATATAAATATTTTGTATTAAAGTATTTAACTTGTTTTAACTGTATAACATTTTAAAAATTATTATATTTATTTTTTGATAATTAAAATTATTAATAATATATAATATAATTAATAACATTTAAAAATAAATAATATATAATGTATAATTTAACTTAATTAATAATTAATATTTAGAGTAAAATACAAATTTGGTCCCTATGGTTTACCAAAAGTCTCACTTTTGGTCCCTACAGTTTAAAAATACACATTAGCCATCCGAGTTTACGATTTGGTCCAATTTTGGTCCCTCTGACTAACAGCTGTTAAATAAAGCCGTTAGTCTAAGGGTAGTTTCGTCCTTTTATCTTATTTTTGTCTTTTTGCTATTAAAGAAAGATATTTACTTCTTTTTTTTAAACCCACGTGTCCTTTTCTCTTTCACCTATCATCTTCTTCATCTCTCTCTCTAACTCCATTTCTAAAACCTATATATATATATACATATATCTATTATCTTCTTTCACCTCTCTCTCTCACCACCACCACCACAACCCACCACCCACCACCACAACCCACCATCACCACCCATTTAACCCACCACCACCACCACCACTTATTTTACCCACCACCCATTTTAACCCATCACCACCACCACCAACCACCACTTATTTTACCCACCATCACCACCCATTTAACCCACCAACCACCACCCACCCATTTTATAGACCACCACCACCGCCACCCATATTACCCACCACCACCACCCACCCATTTTATTGACCACCACCACCACCCATTTTACCATCATCACCACCCATTTTACCCACTTTACAACCACTAAAAAACTTCATAGAAATATTCATTTCTCTTGCCATCATCATCAAAGATCTATCACCTTTTCCCCATTTTTGCACTTTCCCAAATCCTTAATTGCATTAATTCCACAACCAAAACAGACTTCAAGAAAACCCCCCAAAATCCTTCGTCTCCAAATGCACAAATTCGATCCGAACTCTTGATGGTTCCTCCCCTTAATCCTATCCCTCCTCACTTCCTCAATCCTCATCATCTTCCCCCTCTTCTTCACTTCACCTTCCAACCCTTTTCATCAAACCCAATCGAAATCTAAAGACCATCATCAAAACCCGGTTTTTATTGAATCAAAATTCTACATCTCGCCACCAAACCTGCTTCATCGGTGCCAAAGCTTGCTTACTTGATCTCTGGCTCCAGTGGTGATGTTGAAGCTTTGAAGTGGACTTTAATGGCGTCATATGTATGTATATATATATAAACAAATAAGGTGGTAAGTGGGTGGATGGGTGGTGGTGGTGGTGGTGAGAGAGAGGTGAAGAAGATGATAGATGTATATATATATATAGGTTTTAGAAATGGAGTTAAGAGAGAGATGAAGAAGATGATAGGGGGAAGAGAGAAGATGGGGACACGTGGGGTAAAAAAATATCTTTCTTTAATAGCAAAAAGACAAAAATAAGATAAAAAGACGAAACTACCCTTAGACTAACAGCTTCATTTAACAGCTGTTAGTTAGAGGGACCAAAATTGGACCAAATCGTAAACTCGGATGGCTAATGTGTATTTTTTAAACTGTAGGGACCAAAAGTGAGACTTTTGGTAAACCACAGGGACCAAATTTGTATTTTACTCTAATATTTATAAATAATAACTATTGTTAATAAATATTATTTATTAATAATTAACATGTAATTTTAATTAATAATAGTTAATATTAGTAAGGCGTATAATTGGAAAAAAATCCATAAAAAGCTCCTCATAAGCTACTTAGGCCATCCGTGGCCGGGCCTGCACGGCAGTTGCACAGGCGGTAACACCGCCGTGGTGGACCTGCAAGGGAGCTGCACGGGAGCTCAACGGTACCCGGGTACCAATTTCTTCTTTCTCTCTATCTCTCTCTTCTTTCTCTCTCTACTTTTCTTTTTAATTTAATTAATTATTTAGAGTGGTATGAGTGGTACGGGTAAGGATGAAATGGTATGGTAGTGGTAAGGTGGTGGTAAAGCTAATGTGGTGTTGAGGTGGCAACCTGTATGACCTGTATCACCTGTACGGCTGCAGATGGTCTTAAAGTAGCTTATATAAAAGCTAGCTTATAAGCTACTTTTGGTCTTAGCAAACATTTACACAGAAAATAAGCTAGCTTATAAGTCAGCTTATAAGCTAGCTTATCTTTACCAAACAATGCCCAAAGTTGTGAATCCACTTCTCATACTTTATACCATTAACTCAACTTCTAATATGATCGTTTGACTACTATATTTAAATAAGCTATTAATAGTGATGTATATAGACATTAAAAACAAAATTATGAGTGAAATAGTATAAGATACTCGCAATTATACACCTTTTATGAAAACATACTACTTGTTGTAGGCGGATTTAGACAAACATAGAGAGAAGAACAAGAGAGCTTATATATTGAGAGAATGTGAAGTGTGTAAGGTACATTTGATAGTGAGGTCTCAACCCCTTTATATAGTGGAGGGGATGAGCCTAGATTTAATGTAGAAATGGGAGTTACAAACATACATAATGACCATCATAATGGTGTTAAATGAGACACTCAATGCTCATCAATTATGAGTTACAACACTCCCCCTTGGGTGTCTAATTTACACCAAACAGCACTACACTGCAAAGTCTTGTATCTTCTGATAATCCATCAAACATTCGCCTCGTTAAAACCTTTGCCGGAGAAAACCCTTTGGAAAAAACTCCAGTCGAAGGAAAAAATGCGATGTGGATGTCTTGAGCTCTTCATGCATTGGATAAATGTGTGCGCCAACACACTATACAAGTGTATGCACCATCTGACTAGAAAAATTGTGCCTCGTTAAAAACCTTGCCAAGAAAACCCAGTGGGAAAAAAACTTGGTCGAAGGACAAAAGAGTACACAAAGTCAGTAGTGAAAGGGATATAACCATACATGATGTGCCTCATTAAAACCTTGTTAGAGAAAACCCAGTGGGAAAAAAACTCTAATCGAAGGACAAAAGAGTACACAATGGTTACAAGTATGCTACTGGATACTCCCCCTGATTTCGATATACTTAGTGAGAATAGGATCAAGTTGTGTCTCGTTAAAAAAAACTTTGTCAAGGTAAACCCTATGGGACAAACCCTTGAACTAAAGAGAAAAAGAGTACACTAGCATTCAACGGGATGCTCCCCCTCACATGTATACGATACACGACATTAAGCATTCATCAGGATGCAATCTTCACTCACACATAACAACAAAGTATGTCATTTAGGGTAGCTCAGATAGCTTCCTAAGTCCGATTGCTTTGACATGTTTTTGGAACGAATACTTTGGCAGTGACTTGGTGAATAAGTCTGCATGATTCTTTTCCGATCCAATATGTTGTACTTCAATCTTCTGAAGTGTTTGTTGCTCATGTGTAAAAAACAACTTTGGCGAGATGTGTTTAGTGGTATCCCCTTTGATGTAACCGTGTTTTGCTTGATCAATAACAGCAGCGTTGTCCTCGTATATGACAATCGGTTCATCGGGATCATGCGCTAAATCACATGTACTTCGGATATGGCCAATAACTGCTCGAAGCCATACACACTCTCTAGTCGCCTCATAGAGTGCGAGTAACTCAGAGTGGTTCGTCGAAGTAGCAACTAGAGTCTGCTTACGAGATCTCCAGGATATCGCCGTATTCCCAATGGTAAAGACATAACCTGATTGAGAACGTCCCTTATGCGGGTCTGATAAGTAACCTGCATCGGCGTAGCCGACAAGGGTCGCGTTTTTCGAAGTACCAATTGCGGTATCCTCACTCGAAGACGCGTAGGGATAGAATAAGCCCATATCCGTAGTACCCTTAAGGTAACGGAAAATGTCTTTGATGCCATTCCAGTGGCGGCGTGTTGGCGCGTTGCTATGTCGAGCAAGACAATTCACAGCAAATGAAATGTCCGGTCTAGTACATTGGGCCAAGTACAATAATGCGCCTATTGCACCCAGATATGAACACTCGGGGCTCAATATCTCTTCATCGTCTTCTTTTGGACGGAACGGGTCCTTTTTAATATCTAGAGAACGGACGATCATGGGGGTAGATGACGGTTTTGCATCATGATGACTAAACCGTCTCAACACCTTTTGGGTGTAGTTTTCTTGATGGATTAAAATCCCATCTTTACGGTGCTCGATCTGCAGGCCGAGGCAATACCGTGTCTTCCCAAGATCCTTCATTTCAAATTCCTTCTTCAGAATTTCAGCAGTTTCCAACAACTCTTTCGAAGTACCTATGAGATTCATATCATCTACATAGACTGCGATAATCGCGTATCCTGAAGTGGATTTCTTTATGAACACGCATGGGCATAGTTCATTGTTCAAATATCCCAGGCCGATCAAGTATTCACTTAGACGGTTATACCACATCCGTCCAGATTGTTTCAATCCATAGAGTGATCGTCTCAGTCTAATCGAGAACGTGTTCCGTGGTTGGGAACTACTTGATTCAGGCAACTTAAGTCCATCAGGGACTCTCATGTATATCTCTGTGTCTAGATCCCCATAGAGATAGGCTGTAACCACATCCATAAGCTGCATATTCAGTTTTTCGGAAACTACTAAACTGATTAAGTAGCGGAACGTTATTACGTCCATTACGGGAGAATACGTCTCCTCGTAATCAATACCAGGGCGTTGAGAGAAACCTTGCGCCACGAGGCGAGCTTTGTATCTAACAATCTCATTATTCTCATTACGCTTCCTTACGAAAACCCATTTGTTACCAATTGGTTTTACATTGGGTGGTGTGGGAGCGACAGGTCCAAACACTCTTCTTTTCGTTAAGGAATCTAATTCATCCTGGATTGCTTGTTTCCATTGAGGCCAGTCCGTTCTACGTTGACATTCAACAATAGTACGTGGTTCCATGTCATCATTGCTCATAATGTCAGTGGCCACTGCGAATATAAACACGTCATCGATGACAGTCTCGTTTCGCTTTAAAATATCGTCTAAACTAGCATACTCGACAGATATTTCTAGGTTATCAGGATGATGAGAAATTGATGTTTCTTCGGGAACACGTTCCTCTAATACATCCCCGTGATCCTTAATGATCTCGTGTGGCAAAACGGATGCAACAAGATTTCTCCTCTTTCGAGGCAGAACATCTTTGGAACCAACCGGTCTTCCTCTTTTCTTGGGAAGAGCGGTGGACTGGACGGCCGATGGTAGCGTCCTTTGCACGGTTGGTACATTTGGTGCAACATGTTCAACAGGAACATGGCGTCTCACAGGGACGTCTATCCTTGCAGGCACATTTGCAGCAGGTATATGTGATCTCGTGACATTGGCTAAGTCGTTAAATGCGTCTGGTAGCTGATTAGCAACATTTTGAAGACTTAGGATTCGTTGCACTTCCTTATCACTATGTGCAGTAGGGGGATCTGTATGAGACAAAGTGGGTGTATGCCACGTTAATTCGTGTCGTTCCTTATCAACGTCAACGTGCAAATCTCCCCCTAACGACGGGAAGATTGTCTCATCAAAGTCACAATCCGCATGTCTAGCGGTGAAGAGATCGCCTGTCAAGGGCTCTAAATAGCGAATTATAGATGGGGATTCATAACCGACGTATATTCCCCGTCGTTTCTGAGGTCCAAATTTCGAACGCTTTGGCGGCTCTATTGGAACATTGACTAAGCACCCGAACACGCGTAAATGTGAGACATCAGGCTCATATCCAGTTACCAGTTGGTACGCAGAAAATGGTTGGGTGGCAATGGGCCTCAGACGGACCAATGTAGCAGCATGTAATATTGCATAACCCCATGCAGAAATGGGTAGTTTGGTACGCATAACCAAAGTTCTTGCAATTATCTGTAATCTCTTAATAAGAGCTTCTGCAAGACCATTTTGGGAATGAACATACGCTACAGGATGTTCAACATCAATTCCCAAAGTCATGCAATAGTCATCGAAAGTTTTCGATGTGAACTCCGCGGCATTATCAAGTCTAATAGATTTTATTGGATAATCCGGATGATGAGCCCTCAACTTAATGATCTGGGCAAGGAGTTTAGGAAATGCTGCATTTCTCGTGGACAACAATGCTACGTGTGACCATCTTGTCGATGCATCAACCAAAATCATGAAATATTTAAATGGTCCGCATGTTGGTTGGATCGGTCCACAAATGTCTCCTTGGATTCTCTCAAGGAACTGAGAAACCACTTTTGTAGGTTTTACATGGAGTGGTTTGAGATGTGTCTTTCCAATTGAGCATGCTTGACATAGGCTTTTTGGATTAATAACAAAATTCTTTCCTCCAAGAGGATGCCCATGAGATGCGTTCATTGTCCGAAGCATCGTATTTTGACCCGGGTGTCCCAGCCGGTCATGCCATAACATATAAGTGCTCTCATCAATCGGCGTACGACGAATTATTAGATTGCTTTCAATGTTTTGGATCGTGGTAACATACAAACCACTTGAAAGACATCTCAACTTCTCCAATATACGCTTTTGGTCGTATTGATTGGAGGTAATATATAGGTATTCAATACCATTTTCTGTAGCAGTTTCAATGTGAAACTTGTTTTCTCGAATATCCTTAAAACACACCAATGTACGTCTGGACTTTGGAGAATATAAGGCCTCTGAAATGGTCAAAACGGTATCATTTGACAACATGAATTGGGCTTTACCAAAGCCTTCAACTAGGGTCGACGTGCCCGAAATTGTTGACAATGAGGTTACTTTAGGCGTAAAGTTGATAAAATAACACTTATTTTTTAGGATAGTGTGGGTACTACCACTATCAACCAGACAATCAACTGCCCCACAATTCATGCCTAAAAGTAAAAAATAATTTAAAGTAGGTCACACTTAAAAAGATTCACAAGGAAATAACTTTAAATTATATCGAGAAAGTTATTCAGAAAAAAAACAAAACCATAATCCAAAAGAAATACTCAAATCCAAATGGCAAAACATAATCCAAATGGAGAGAAAAAAATCCAGGAGCTAAACAATTGCTCAGTTATTATAAAATAGACACCATATCCTTATTATTCTATTTGAGCCACAAAATCCGGGGTCTCAAGAAATTTATTTTCCGCTTCGACAACATTTGCTTCGGCTTTTCTTCCCTTATGATAGTTTTCAACTTCTTGGGGAGTAGCCTTACAAGTCCTTTGCATATGACCATAACCACCACATTTGTAGCATAGAGTTTTATCATTTGCATCATCTCTTTCTTTGGGACGACTGACTCTATTGTTGTTGTTCCTAGCATGAGACTGTTTGGGGGCCACAGGTCGTCGGTAAGGATGATTTTCCGAACCTCGCTTGGCATGGCGAGTTTTAGGCTCACCACGATTCACTGGCCTTCGGGACGACTGGCCCTTGTCTCTTTTCCCTTGCCGTGGGTGAGGACCACGAACAACATTAGCATCCGGCATTGGAATTGCTTTTGTCCCAACAGGACGAGAGTTGTTATTTCTCATTAAAACGATGCTATTTTTCTCATCCAATAGTAATTGGGTAATCAACTCTGGGAACGTTTGGAACTTGGATTGACGATACTGCTTTTGAAGCAAGTTGTCAGAGCTAGGAAATGTAGTGTATGTCTTCTCCAATAAATCATTATCAGTCAAATTTTCACCACAGTAATGGAGAAGAGAACGGATTCTACAAACTTCAGCGTTATACTCAGTAACGGTAGTAAAGTCTTGGAATCGCAAATTTAGCCAATCTTGGCGGGCTTCAGGGAGCCATATGGTCTTTTGATGGTCGAAGCGCTCTTTCAAAGCGTCCCATAATGCCTTTGGAGAAGTGATTGCTATAAATTCAGACTTCATTGTATCTGACAAATGACGACGAAATAATATCATCGCTTTAGCATTCATTTCGCGGGTAACTTCAACTTCGCGATCATCCTCATCATAGATAACGTCCAATAAGCCTTGAGCATCTAGATGGTTCTGGATATCTTGACTCCAATCCAAATAGTTCTTGCCGGCGGCATCTAAGATTGGGAATTCAAGTTTGATCGACATTTTTCTACAACGGGAGAAAAATAAACTGGATTAATTATCATATAAAACGACGAGTTTATATATTTATGGTTTTGTGCATAAACTATGTTTCGAAACGTCTGGTTCGATAAACACTAGTTTTGTTAGCACTAACTTTGTTTCGAATCGACAGGTTCGAGAAACACAAGTTTTGCTCTAAGGAAAAAAAAATTCTCCTTGATTGTTCGACGAATATATATAAATATATAAACACATTCGGGGAAACTATTATTTACTCAATCCCTTTCGGTAGCTCTACTCGAACACAACCAGGAAAGACGGTGAGGTTGGTATGCTCAAAAGCATTTAAAAACACGACCTCATTAGAATAAATAACAATCCGCCTATATCTTTCCTAGACATTGTATCCAAATAGGTGAGCCTATTTGGAGTTGATTCATAATTTTTCCAACTTAAATGTGTGTATATATGTATATATTGCTCTATAAACTTCATCTAAAAAACTTTCTTTTATTTCGAAAAAAAAATATTGCCGGAAAAAGAACGAGATAATATATATGATTCTTGAAGATATATACGATGGATTAACTATTCAAAAATTCAACGTTTTGTTAATAGTAAATCGTACCTTCCTCCGGGAAATTATGATATACAAGAACAAACTTGTATCCTTCCTTCCTCCGGGTTGAAATGATGATCAACACAAGAAGAACAAAGTTGTATTCCTAGCTTCTTTGAGCGAAAGTGCCGATAACGTGTTGTAGGCGGATTTAGACAAACATAGAGAGAAGAACAAGAGAGCTCATATATTGAGAGAATGTGAAGTGTGTAAGGTACATTTGATAGTGGGGTCTCAACCCCTTTATATAGTGGAGGGGATGAGCCTAGATTTAATGTAGAAATGGGAGTTACAAACATACATAATGACCATCATAATGGTGTTAAATGAGACACTCAATGCTCATCAATTATGAGTTACAACACTACTGATGAATATAAAATTATGTTCATATTATGTAACCTTCAACTCGTTAAGCTAATCAAGATACAAGAAAGCTTATTCAAAACATCCACAATGTACTTGTTAAAAACATCCAAAATGTACGGGAAACAAACAAAAAAATCTTTTAACTTGTTGAAGCAATATTTTATACAAAGTTTTCCAAAACCTAAGCAAAGGGGATGAAATTTATACATCAACCAAAATTTGTTCTCTAAAGAAACGAAGATCTAAATTCTTGCATTTGTGATGTTGTACCATTTTTTGTGCTTTACCATACAATAGGATAGGAAGATGTAAAACATGTGGGTTGTTTTCCCTAAGGGTTGGCTCGTAAGCAATAATATTCGCAATCAAAAGGATCCGAACTCTTATTCTATTCTTATTAGCCGGTTAAGAGGTTAACCGATTGGATCGGGCTAAGCTGGACCTATTTGGCCATCTCTAAGCAAAAAGTAAAGTTATAACATAACATTTATCTATAAACATTATAGAAAAGCATTCCGAAAAACCACAAATCCACAAAAAAGAATTTAAATAAGAGAACTATAAAAAGAATTTCACAATTCACACTACATTCAATCTTTTGGCATCTAAATTCTTTTTTTTCTTGTGGTCTCATTTAAATTACACGTTCATTCACTCACCGTCGCATTTCATATTGGTTCATGACCATAAATACTTTTAATACCTACTTTGATCGATGTTAAATAAAATAATTGTATCATAATCACATATTTTGTTCACACAATATTTGAAATTATGTAGAAATTGGGATAACTGAAAAAATGATGTTACCCTACTTTAAATGTAGATCAACATGAAATATAAAGAAGAAATGTACTAAATCAATTAATCAATTCTCTTATTCAAAGTGTAATTTCTGAAAGGATATCAGATTAAAAAAGATAAATCAACTTCCCAAATCACACTTTCAACATCATGTATGACCAATTTCATACATTGATTCATAGAGAAAAATAACAATACTTATAATCCATCATTCATTCATTAATTGTTCAAGCACTGCTTTAAACATAAAATTTGTAGCTGAAAACATACAAAATCCCAATACCAAAAGTAACACATTTGCTAAAACCACTATTCACTAAAGCCAGAAAACCCTAACCCATTATACCCAAACAGAACAAAACCTTATCAATTAAGCCATCGAATAAAATGCTATTAAGCCCTCTCTCCACGGATCCTTCTCGCAAGCTGCATATCCTTGGGCATAATCGTAACTCTCTTCGCGTGAATCGCACACAGATTCGTGTCCTCGAAGAGTCCGACCAAATAAGCCTCCGATGCCTCCTGGAGCGCGGCCACAGCGCTGCTCTGGAACCTGAGATCGGTCTTGAAATCCTGTGCGATTTCTCTAACGAGCCTCTGGAATGGAAGCTTCCTGATCAAAAGCTCGGTGCTCTTCTGGTACTTTCGGATCTCACGGAGCGCCACCGTTCCTGGACGGAATCTGTGTGGCTTCTTCACTCCGCCGGTCGCCGGAGCTGATTTCCTGGCGGCCTTGGTGGCCAATTGCTTCCTTGGAGCCTTTCCTCCGGTTGATTTACGAGCAGTCTGCTTGGTACGAGCCATTGTTGATTAGATCTAGAGAATGTATGAATGAATAATGCAGAGAATGATGAGATTGATGAATGATATTGGTAGATTGGGAGGAGTATATAAATATGTGTAGGTGGGCGGGAATTTGAAATTTTGAAAATGATTTTAGTCCGTTCGATTTCTGATGGTTGGAATGAACGGTGGAGATGGGATGATGAATGTAGGTGGATCGCAATCCGTGCTTTGCAATTATAGCCAATTGAAATCCGACACGTGTACGTTAGTGGGAGATATAGTATTTGGATGATTCAAGCAATCCATTCGACAAACAAACGTATGGATGTTGTACAAGACTACAAGTTATTTTCAGTATATATATTAGTAATCTTTTAAAGTAAACCACAAATTTGGTTTATGTGAATTATATAAGATCAAGAGAATAATTATTTTGCTAAATATATAAACAGCCACATTTCAGGGTTTGTTTTGAAGGTGGTTTATTGTGCAAATACCGACACCTAAAAGGTCATTAACAAAGGCATATAATCAAAGATTCATTGAGTCTAATGGTATGTGTTAATATGACAATGCATCAAAGATTTGTTACAGTTAGCTAAAATGTCGTTAATTAAGGTAATTCATAGATATTATATACTAAAAAATTGTGAAGAGAGTTTCGTCCTTTAACCTAGTTCTTTATCTTTTCTATAAGTGGTGTTTTTTTAAATGTAAGTATTATATCATACAAAACCCTATATGTGTCCCTTTTGATTCCTATTTCACAATCCCTCTCATTCCCATCGAGCAATGTCGCTCTCCTTAATTCCACCGCCGCTTCATCATCCCAACTCCTTCAATTAGTCGTGGACCAGAGAAACAGAAAATGAACCATCGTAGATGTTAGATGTACATATGTATAAGCTCATGGGCTTAGACCTCTTTTCCTTTCCTTGTGTATTATATATTTATATATAAAAACCCTAGGCTATTTATAAATTATACATAATACACAAGGAAAGGAAAAGAGGCAAAAGCCCATGGGCCTATACAGATGTACATCAAACAGTAGAGATTTGTATTTTGTCGAACGAGCACAAAATCTAAACCGACAACCTCACCATCTCTAGTAAAAACTACCACATTTTCAAGAATAACGAATAAAAAAGGGAAGTGTTTTCCAATTACGTGCTTCGATTTGCCTTTGGTGTTTGTTTAACTTAAATTTCTTCAATTATCGTTTACTAATACATCTGATATAGAAAATGACATTCTAAATGTGGTTACATTTAATCTCTACAAAATATTTTACGATTAGGTAATTATTAATTCAAATTATATTTGCCACACCGAGCTTGCTTAAGCAATAATTTGAGTAATTTTCCAAACTTTGATTGTTTTTTTTAGGTTGTAGATAAGTGATTTTTCTTTTGTATAGTTAGCATTTTTGTAGATTTTGTTTTATGCTGCATATACTCAGATTGAATAAGTTTTACTTGCCTTAAGATTCGGATTTTGAGTAGTTGTTGATTGACCTCGCATTCAATATATTGGTTTCGCGATTGATAACAACTTAAATGCTTATATTATATGCACGATTACTTGATTTAGGTTTCATATTAGTGCTTGATTTGCATTTTAGATTTGGAAATTGGTTTGTTGAAAAAAATGACCAGCTAAGGTCGTCCAAATTTGGCGATAGGATGATGAGGAGAAGAGAGGCGGGATACATTAAGGGATGATGCACATGCTTTAAGCATGTTTACGTAGAAATTATTTAATAAAAAGGGTAAAGACGTCAATATGTCTCACACTTATCAAGCATTTTTAACAAAGTTGGTGTCACGGACCACATGCAAAGTAAAATGTGGTGACTATTTATGTATTTGTGGATGCACATAGATGATTTTCATAGTTTTATGTAAACCACATCGACTAAAATTGTTGTTTACTCCTTTTTTAAATACAAAAATGTTTGTGTAGACTTTAATATTGAATACCAAAAAACTATTCCGAATTATATCTATTGTATGTAAACATATGTAAATATTACTATCAGAACCGTCTTCTTGCTATCTTAGGTCTTCTTTTTATAGTCAACGGACTACCTAACTTAAGGAGAAATGCAATTAATTGCGCTAACATAATAATCTACTATTTTTAGTCGCTACAAATCCCAGGTAAAGTCATGGATCATGAAAAATGAGAGAAAGCTCGTGACACTTGTTTTCCGTTTGATTTAAATACTTTATTTCATCATGACTTTTCTCTAATGAAGGAAAAAGGGAATCGTATCCGTCTTTAGGGTGTGTGTGTGTGTATATATGGGGGTGTGGATGATGACCATCTTGAAGCGTTTGATAATCATCATAAGACATTGGGTTCGTGATGAGTGGTTAAGATGAACTAGCTATAAATTGTTGACGATATGTCTACTTTGGTTTAGATTCAACACAATCCAACAATTTGTCAATTACTATTAGATGGTGGAACGCTTGTGTTCTTAAGAAATTAATGATATTAGGGAATAAGAAGAATAAGACATTAGGTGCCATATGATTCGCTTGGGATAGTAGTTTAAGAAGCAAGAGCACCGTCTTATCAATTATCAATACAAACATTCAAAGTTTAAGCCCTATCCAGCAGATCCTATCGGAACTGAATTATGCTCTTTTTATTCTATTTTAAATAAAAATCAAGAGGTGATGATAACAAAAAATAATAAAAATTGATAGAACTGGTCATCTTTGCTTTAGCAACTCATCATCTTTATTATACTTTTGTCTTCCAAAGAAAATTGGATCGGTATAAAATGAAATTCAAAATATAATTCGTGTTGATCCTTTTCAACTTCATATTGTATTGTTTGTTGGGGTTTTGAAGCTAATAAAACGAGTAGGTGGTTAAATGATAATTCATTTGATGGTTCTACAAGGAAACCTAAGGTAGACTACACAAAAAAGGATAAATCAAGGAATTTTGGATTTGGCATCGATAAAAGATCATCTCTAGTAATACCATTCTATTATTGGCTACACATTAATTAAATAATTCAAGTATTGATTTGATTTGAGATCATCAACAAGAAATGCATTCATTAAATTCACTACCAAATAAATCCAGAGCTATTGTAATAAAAAATAATACTATTATGGAAGTAAATATTATAGCATTATTGCAACCGTATACATATACACAACACCAAAGACAACTATTAACATGACAAAAGAGAACGCCAAAAACTAATGTTACCATGACTTGGTACTATATCATAATTTATAATTTCTTTTGAAAGGTAAACATAACTTTTATACACAAACCAAAGCTACAATGGAAACGACCAAATTTGGACCCACAGCCGATGGCCCCCCATAATCGAACACTAATGACCGTAAAGCAAGACAGGAAATTCGCAATTTACAAGCAGTAAATTATCAAGATACCACAAGAAAACCAAGTTGTTGCTTACCAACCCAATGGAACAGAAACCACAATACTTGTTGGAAATAAATCAATACAAGTAAAAATGGTGACTTTCGTTGATGCAAACCATTACCGAGTACCAACAGAAAAAATTAAAGCTTAACCTACCCATACATTAAGCTAGCAATTAGTAGATAATTGAATATTAGGTGAATGTTACTATGGCTAATCTTCAAATTTTTTCAAGAAAGTAAATCAGATTTATGGTTCAACCACTTTAATGCAACGAAGATTTTTTGCTTTATTTACATTTGGAATTAAACAATAACTAAAAATGAGGATTATACATCTTGAGTAAAAAGACTAGATTTTTCCAAATGAATAAATAAAACAAATTTTAAACACTAAACATATGATTTTGCTAATAATATAGTTGTTTTTACTATAATTTTGCTCACAGACAGTAATATTCAACATCAACAACCATAGAGCAAGGGAACAAGTTGAAAATTTATTCTTAAACTTACCCTATTTTTTTAATTTGTTTCAATGGCATCCCAGTTGGATTGTGAACTTCTTAACAACCAAATTTCAAACATTTCAGATCTGCAATTAATTCACTGATATAATAACATCCTTTGATTATATTAAAATTCATAGCATCATGAAACTACAAATTTCCAATAACAAACATTACATAGACCACTATTCACTAAACCCTAAACCATTACCCCCAAACCCTAAAACTCACCAATCCACCAAATCGAACCTCATCAAGCCCTCTCTCCACGGATCCTTCTCGCAAGCTGAATGTCCTTGGGCATAATCGTAACTCTCTTGGCGTGAATCGCACACAGATTCGTGTCCTCGAAGAGTCCGACCAAATAAGCCTCGGCGGCCTCCTGGAGCGCGGCCACGGCGCTGCTCTGGAACCTGAGATCGGTCTTGAAATCCTGTGCGATTTCCCTAACGAGCCTCTGGAATGGAAGCTTCCTGATCAAAAGCTCGGTGCTCTTCTGGTACTTTCTGATCTCACGGAGCGCCACCGTTCCTGGACGGAATCTGTGTGGCTTCTTCACTCCGCCGGTCGCCGGAGCAGATTTCCTGGCGGCCTTGGTGGCCAATTGCTTCCTCGGAGCCTTTCCTCCGGTTGATTTACGAGCAGTTTGCTTGGTACGAGCCATTGCCAATTGAGTTCTGGAGAAAGTTGTATGCAAAGAGAGATGATGAGATTGATGAATGATTTTGGGGGATCGGAGGGGTGCATATATATATATAAGTAGGTGGCTAGGTGCGCGGGATTTTGAAAATTTGGAAATGATTTTAGTCCGTTCGATTTCTGATGGTAGGAATAAACGGTGGAGATGCGATGGTAAATGTAGGCGGATTACGATCCGTGTTGTGTAATTGCAACGAATAGGAATGTAACACGTGTACGTGACGTCTTTGGGATTCATTCGGTTGTCCCCTCGAAAAGGTCCGTGAGGCCGTGATAGATATTTTCAGTTTGAGTCCTTCTAATGCTTCAAATGCCAAAGATGTCCTCAGTCTTTTACTCCCGAATGTTTTATTGCCAAATTTCGTATATATTTGTATGTATTCAAGGGGTTGTAATCATTTACAAACCCGGTTATTTATGATATCTATGAGATCCAACCATACTCACTATATTAATGAGTACTCATTACCATGTTTAGGTTTAATATTTGAGACAAAATAGTTATGCATTAAATCAATGAGTATTAACAGTATGAATCATTTTGTCTTAGATTAATGTCTAAAATATAAAATGCATTGTTTTGATTAACCAAGTAATCACAATGTGAATTATCATGCATAAGTTTAATGTGAGTGGCTCTCAATGGATATGAGAGTCATCACACAAAATACATAGTTTTCCTATGGATAGCCCCCGTATACCCAAATATATATAACTTGGTTTTAGCTCAACTCCTTTAGTCTTCTTCCTTTTATCTTAGCTCATTGACAAATGACAATTATAAGATTTTAGTATTGTTCCAATGCCCCACTCTCTTCTCTTTACTACAGGATTTTCTTATTCGCTCGATTCCTAGTTACATATACAAACTTGCAGTCCATTTACTTTGGTTTGTAATTTGAAGATTGATGTCTCATGGTAACTAATCCTAATCTGTCAAAATATAAGAGTGAGGGGTGAGACGAGGATTTAAGATAACTGGACCAGTTGTCGAAGTTGTTCTTATTTATAAAATAACAACAATAAATATTTTAAGGTATATCCGTTTGGGATATGCAATTGTTCACAATATATTTCTTCGATTCTTTTTCTTAATAGCATCAATTAATGGATGTGATCAATTGTTGCTTAAACCCACTTTATTGAAGAACTCAACTCTGGATAAGGCTTGGTGACGAACAACGATTACTAACCAAATTTAAGTCCCAATAAACGCCACCTTCAAGTCACCACCATAAACCCTCC
Source organism: Centaurea solstitialis (assembly GCA_030169165.1). Classification (NCBI taxonomy): domain Eukaryota; kingdom Viridiplantae; phylum Streptophyta; class Magnoliopsida; order Asterales; family Asteraceae; genus Centaurea; species Centaurea solstitialis. The sequence continues at coordinate 86,904,095 of CM058042.1, forward strand.
TACCTTCAAATTCTTTGAAGACCTCCCGTTTAAGGCCTCCACATGATGGCTCTTCTATTAGATTTTGATTTTCAAATTACGATTTGATTTTAGGTTTGAGTTTTTTGTTTTGATTTTGGAACTTGATTTTAGATGATATGAGTATGATTTTAGATTTAGGTTTTTTGATTTAGAAATTAGAGATTTAGTTTTTATTTTAAATGTGAATTTGTTTCAGATTTTAGGTTAGGTTTAGAATCGCCAAAGAAGACGTCGGATTATAGAGGCATTAAAGGATGTGATCAGTTGCATCAATAGGTTGTACATATGCCTTAAGAATTTGTACAATGGAATTTATTTGTGAAAAATAGAAAAAAATTGATAAAATAAAAGGTAAAAGATAAAAATGAGTAAAAAGACCAAAATCCCCTTTACTTGATAGATTTTGTCACATGGATCAAATCCGAAATTAATTAGTAACAAAAGGAACCAAAAGTGAGGCAAATTGATAACCACAATGATTAAAATTGTAATTTGTTCAAAATAGGAATCAAAGTTGATAGTTGGTGACAACTATGGGAGTAAACGAACCGAGCTGAGGTCGAGCTCGGCTCATTTAAGTCTAACACCAATTTTGGAAGAAAAAAAACGACTAATTTAACGTCTTCATATAATACATCAAATAATGAACAAATCATTTTTTATATATCAACACTCGAATTACCTCAAAATTAAAATCTAGATTAACATCAATAATGTACAACCCAAGTCTTACAAGGCTAAAATTAGGTCGGGTGTTACTAATACTCAAGAAATGTTGTTATCTCCAAAGCTAAGAAGACATTAACGAAGCTAGATTCTTCACGCGTCTCTATCTAGCACTTACCTCATTACGGTGTCACTAGTACCATACCTCAAAAAGACTCGATGCACATGCCGACAAATAAGAAGGGTTAGACTTAACGCCTAGTGAGTTCAAGAGTTTATATAATTTATATAAAACAGTAAACTGAGAGTCATTTGAATCATGGTTCCGAAATAATAAAGTGAATTTAAAAGCAACATCACTCTAAGAGCCCATAGCTTTTGTGAATGAATATCGTTACCAAAACATCCTTACGCGGACTTCCACTAATGCGGATGTCCACTTGATCCCGACATGAACTTCCATATCTTTTTTTAACGGGCGGTTACATTAAGTTCATAAAGTTCAAGCTTGATCTCAACTCGTTTCAAGCCGTATGTATCAAGCTCGAGCTCGTCTCGTTAAGGATTTAGAAGGCTCGAGCTCGACTCGAGCTCGTTTAACTTGAGCATAAAGCGAGCTTTTAACGAGTCGGTCTTGAGTAGCTCACAAGCAGCTCAACACACTTACACCCCTAATGACAACCACATAAACCAAAAGTGTAATTTACTCCTTTTTTTATTTAACCAAAATGAACAGAACAAGATGATGAATACGAATTTTTATTTTACCTGATATAACCATAATATGATATTTGTTATAATAGTTACCACCACCGCTAACGACCATCACCAACTACTATCAACCACCATCAAGACCTCAACTGTTACAATCTCCCATCCTACACCTCCACAACCACCATTAGCCACCTCCACCACTTACTACCACCACCTCTACCTCCACCTCCACCACCATTGTTGCTACAACAACCTCCACAACGCCTCTAGTCTACCATCTATACATCCTCCATAGTCATCTTTGTCCACCGCAATCATAGTCGTCTACCATTATCCACCATCATCACACACGCTATACACCCATCCTCGTTGAAACACCATACAGTCCCCTCCACTAATTCATAAAAACTTCCAAAAAGGAATAAAACACATTTTTTCCTTTATATAAACCGAATTTTTCTAAACTACCATTAGTTATATCAAGTTCTTCGTTCTTTCAAATTTGATACTTGCATTGCATGTATATATTTGATATCTATGTATATCAAAGTTGATTTTAAGTATTTATAAATCAAAAATATTTAAATATTACCTGATTTATATCATCTATAACTATTACTACTATACAATACAATTATCAAACTATTATTTAGAACCATTGGTCTAAGTGTCCTAACTCCTATCTAGCCTTGGTCTTATCCTATTATATTCAGTCTCCTTTTGTCTTGTTCTGGTTATGTCAAAGTTCAGTACCAAAAGCAACCTTGCAGACATTTTGAAAGATCTCCAATAAAGCATGATTGCTAAATTTGGTTACTAATAATACAACCCAAATTTGCATTGTTTCAAGTTTAACACATACCAAAATCAAACCAAAAGGCCTCATTATCAGCCTAACACAAGTAAACCCTTGCAGGCAGAAATTTATGAGTAATTTCGCTAGACAAAAACATCGTTCGATATGTGAAGTTTTTACATGCGCCATACGACACACACTCGCCAAAATTACAACTAAAAAAGAGAGCCAAAAATACTCTGCTTTCCGTAACGCTAGCTAATAATAGCTTCATCACCGATAATTATTGAAAAAAGAATGAACCCCTCAAAAAATCCCAATATCATCAGGGCAAAGCTACCAACCAACCAACGTAAATCCAACACAATAATAATATCCTCCTCACTCTCCTACTTCCTTCGGTAAAAAAACGTTAGAAACGATGTCTAAAAAACCAAACTTACTTTGCGTTCTGCTTCTGTTTCTTAGAGTCCAACGCACCTAATCCCGCACCTAAACCCACCGGTGTCTGACCCTGTGGCTCCGGTTTGGCCGGCTCCTCAGGGGTTTGGGTCTCGGTTGCACCGTTGGTCTCGTCACCGACGACGCTGTTTTCCGGTGTCATGCCGGAGTTGATTATGTTGAGAAGTTGGGTAAGTGGCGGCAGGGCCTGGACAGGGACTCCGTGTGGCCGGATTAATAGACCCCTGGCGGCAGCTTTCTTCCTTGCCTCCGCAACGGCACGAGCGGCTCTTTCGTCAACTCCACGACCTCCTCGAGGAAAGTTTTCACCGGCAACCGGGTTGTTACTGTTGCTACCCGAAGCTCCACCAGATGCGGCTTGGAATGCTTGTATTAAGTCAGGGTGAGCCTGTACAAACATCAGAGGTTCAATACCGGGATCGAAAAACACGATATTCGAGTCCCAAAAGATGAAAAACCCATACGCTTGTAACGAAAAAAAATGACACGGAAAACAAATCAACAGATTGGTTTTGTCGAGTTTCGATAGTGCAGCTTGGTAAAAGAATGGTGAAAATTTTGGATTTTAATTTGACGCACCCACGTGTATGTTACACGGAAAACGTGATATCTTAGTGACGGAACTTGTTACATACCTTTAAGAGATCGATTGCTGCTTGAGCAGAAACAGCATTTACAGCTTGTCCTTTTTGCTTTTGCGCAGTCATCTATTGTCATATATTCAATCACAAGGTTAACAGCAGAAGCAAAAGAGCATAAATTTTTCGATATGAAACGGATTCGTACCTGTGCTTCCCGCACTTTAAAAGTTTTCATCCAGTTCTGTGAGTCACGAGTCCTGGAGTCATCCTCTCCGAGTTGCTTCACGAGTATATCGTACGTCTTCTTTTCATGCTGTTGGACAAGAGATCAATTTTCAGTTGATATTAACACCATTAATGCACAAATAATACGATTAATGGTAGTAGCCAAAATTCCATGCCTGATGAGACAGCTTGTAGGCTCCGACACAGTTGAACGCGATTGCAAGTGCATGATAGCAGACTGCAGTCTGGATATGTTCCTCTCCCAAAAGCCTCTCGTTCTTTTTCAATGCTTCTTGTAGATAACGAAGAGCCGTGTTCATCTTTCCGATGTCTTGATACATCATGGCAACATTAATGTAAGTTGCAGCAACATCGGGATGATCCGGGCCAGACGACAAACTTAATAAAAGCAATGCGCGTGACATGTGCCGCAACGCAAGTTCCGATTGGTTCAGTCCATGATAAAACAATGCCATGTTTCCGTAGCTGCAAAAGATGGTCATAAATCAAAAAACCAGTAAAAAGAAACCATCCTACAATACGTAAATTTTGCTAATTCAAACTGAAGCCACTATCTCTAAATTTTGAGAAAATAGATAAAAGTAACCGGGATTAAAGCAAATGCAAAAATTCCTCACCTGTGAGCTGTGTCAGGGTGGTCGAGACCAAGGCATCGTTCGTTTATAATAAGTTCCTTGTGCTGCTGCATAATGGCTGCCGCCATGTCTCCAGCATGATAAAGAACCATGGCAAGGTAACTATAAGAAAAAAAAATAACAATATTAAGAAGTAGATCTTTAGCTACAAAGTAACCAAATCATCTTGTAATCAACAATTACAAATTATCATGCATAAAGTTGATCATCCAAATGAGCACCATAATACAAATTTCAACAAGATTTCACATACTAAAAATTCCAAGTAAAAAATCATACCGGCAGCAGTTAGCAACCTCACGATGCATTGGTCCTGTGACCTGTATTTCATAATTAAGTATAAACACAAAGCCACAAAAATAGACATAAAACAACCAATTCCACCACACCCACATGAGATGAAAAGGATCAGAAACGTACCTGCTGAAGTATCGTAAATGCTTCCGTAAATAAAGTATACGCTTCGTTAAGCATTCCCTGCAAGTAGATGACGGCAGATTATTAAGGCTAAATATCGTTTTCAGAGCAAAACAAATGTCCACAACAAAAAAAGGACATTCCTGAATGAAAAATAACAATACGAACCTCAGCCAACTGGACCTTTCCTGTTTCCACCAGTTCTTTAGCTTCTGAACAAATGGGTATCGAGTGCTTCACTACAGGTTGAAGATTCAATATATCTGATGTTTGGAAAGGTGTTCCTGCATTAAGATCGTATTTTTTGGCAGCAATGGTCACCCCCACCTGTTAACGGAAGTTAAACAAATCAGTTCTACTCCTCATAGAAACCAAAGCAATTATTCAGACTCAACAGCAGAATCTAAACTAGTTAGTGGCATTACCTTCAGGCAAAGATTGCGGATAACTGAAATTTTCTTCACACGTGACCTTGCATCCTCTGGCAATTCAAACTGCAAACGGAAAACAAACTTTAAACATGAAACAACACAATAACTAAAACAGACTAATCTCAAATAACTTGATATGGGTCGATCCAAGTCTATATTACCTGGTACTTAGCTTTTGCAAATTCATGGATATCAGACCACAAACTTTCAGAACTGAGATTCATGCAGGTCGCTTGTTTTCTACTAGTAGCATTTCCTCCTTTTGACCTTGAGTGTCCTTTTGACGATTTCCCTGAAGCTTGATTGCCCGAAAGGTCCTGCTACACATTTTGTTACAAGTTCCATCAACAAATATTACAATTTCAACTCGTTTACATAATATCGACTGAAATGGGTCCAAAAGAAGGAAAACAAAGTTACGACGATTTTTGGACAGAAGTGACTATTAACAAAAATCTAATGATACAAAGACTAAAATTTTTAATTTTTAGAGGGACAGAAAGTGTTGGTTGTTCACCTTCTTCTGATTTTTGGACTGTGTAGCGTTAGCAACAGCTTTTCCAGAAACCGCTTGGCAGTCTCCAAATAAACAATTGAAAAAATGAGCAACCGCATGTCCGATATCATGATCTGCTGTATCTCTTAAGACATCCTGTATAACCAAAAAAACATTTACATCATTCAAAAGCAATACAATGCAAGAAAAGCTCGTTTTCGACATTTATCAAGTACATTAAATGGTCAATGTTGGCAACAAATTAGCCGATTTGTCTTTATCTACATTGGTAACAAATTAGTCGGTTAAGTAACATTAGGTTCATCAAATTCACCTTAAGAATATGCTTTGCACATCTAACGACGATCTCGTTAGAACAAAGATCCCATAAATGAGGCAAGTGCTTTGTACCATCAGCTACCTGAGAAATAATATAAAGTATGCACCAATCAATAATCATCATAAAAAACTACACCAAAAGCTTGCAATAAGCTACAAGTAACAAAACTATTGATCTTACTTTGCCAATATAGCGAACATTGATTCCATGGGCATGCAGTGCTTCGGTCAGAGTCTGGCCGTCCATCGGTGACACTTCAAGCGTGCAAAGATCTTGTATAAATTTCGGAAGGACGACATCCTTGAGGTACGAACTCACCTTCCGTACACTTTCTTCATCAGCAGCGATCTCCTATTAAAATTCCAAAATCTTTAGGGCATGTTATGGAAGTCATGAAACATATTTACGTCACCAAAAGTAGAAACGGAATAATTACCTCAGGAGTCCCAGCCAATTTGAACTCCGTAAATACATTAGGGTTAAACCGTATATCCTCGGATTTATCCGCCACGTCAGCAGCAGTCTTGGAACCAGATTCTTCAACAACCGTTTTATCATCTTCCGACTCATTCTGCATGACAAATAGTATGTTAAACAAACAGATTATTTCAAACATAATTCAAAACTCAGAAGCTTTTTAAATCCACTAAAACGTGATTATGGGGCCTATTTACTTTACGTGAGGAGAAATGGGACCCACAGAATGATGAGTAGGTTAACAAAAAGAACATTGTCTTACTGGCTTAGTATCAGAAGTTTCAGCTACTTTAGCTGGCTCGGTTTGGTCCACTTGTTCAACGTTATCGACCGTTGAAGAATCTGCAGATTCAAGTGTCTCCTTGGGCTGCTCACTTTTAGATTTTGAATTCTTTCCTGTTTCGGCCTTCTCACATACAGCACATATAATAACAGATATGAGCATAAGAATATTTATAAATAGTTCCTACAAATTATTAAAATACATATATATATATATATACCTGGCAAAAGGCGGTGATCAATTCAGGTCTCAAAATACAAAACTTAGAGTTTGCTCCTGTATAATTTGCATCACGAGGAGTGACTCTCATCAAGTCCAGCAGATAGTGCCTACACATTAAAATTTACACCATAAATTACGAGATTAAGAAATTTTCTCTCTATTATAAAGGGTAAAATCGTCTTTTACTGGGTTAAATAGTGTAATAATTACACATTCCTAAAATTGGGTTTTTCATTGTGGACAACTAGACTTCTTTTTTGAGGACGGGGAAGTATTTAACTATAAATTATCTCAGAACACAAAAACAATCCTAAGACTATGAAGGGCATAAGTTACAGATATTAATCTGAATTTACGTATCAATATTTACCTATCATCACTTCCAACAATGCCCTTGCATTCAACTGGTGCAGCTATTTGGAAAACATTTCCTGATCCATCAAGAACCGTGTGTTCCTTCACTCTCAGACGTTTCGAAGCTTCCAATACCTAAAGTTACATACAGTTTAGCACATGTTGCAGAAAAAAACATACATATAGAAATACAACTTATATATTCTAAATTCACAGCTTCTATAAAAATCATCAAATAACTACCAACGAAAATCCATTTAAAATATAAATACAACATAAAAAAAACCTTTGGTTTTTGACGTTATTCGTAAAAGCAATTGCTATTCTACATTTTTTAATCGACTTCTTATACAGTGAATAAATAGCCCATAGGACAAAAAGACAATAAGGGGCAAAAATAGAATAAAAAAAGGACCAATTCTATTTCTTGCTAACCTTTGCATGAAAATCTTGATTCCAGCAAATCTTCTTGCCATTGTCAACAGACCCATATAGCAAAGAATCCGATTTATCACCTTGTAAAATTCCTGGAAGAACACTCTGCAATAAAAGATAAAAAAAACGTTAACAGCAACGGTCACGATGATCGTTCTAAAATTAATAACAGTGACGGAAAATACGCGTACCTGTGCTACCACCCTATGACCTCTGTAGTCAACAATGGCCATGGCAAGATTATACAATCCGGGAACATCAGCTTCCTGGTACGCTTTGGTGCCTTTTAGATCATTGTTCGAAGATGCATACGTAGCTTGTTCGCTCTCAGCCAATTGTGCCTCAGATGGTGGTGCATCAGAAGCCGGTTCCACAACACCGTTTACGATATGATTCTCCGTAGTCGAGACACTAGATTTCTCTCCATTAACCTTGGCAGCAGCACTCGATTTTCCCGAGCTCTTCTCGCTTGCATTCTCGGTCTTATCCGACAACTGCTTCCTGGACAGCTGCTCAAGGTCCGCATCAACGGCAAAACTAAAGAATATGTTGTTGTGAACATACCTAGAACCAAACAAAAATCGTTGTCATACGGTACAGATTAAATGGTACTTGAACATTGACATAAAGAAATTTGAGATAGCTTCACTTTTTGTTATCCTACTTACATGTGAAAGCATTCCGGATCGGTAGGATTAATCGGTGGGATGCATCTGCTAATGACTCCAATAGCACCACTTATTGCAGCATCAACGAAATCAGAAGACACCTTATAAAGCGCTCTATCTCTCAAAATCCTATAAACAAGAACATCAGCATAAAAAACTGAAAAAAAAAAAAAACATTGCAAATATACACATAAACGAAAAATTAAATTGTGAATTAAAATGACACTAGTGAAAAGACTATTACACCTTTCTTGAGGGCTTGCATGAGGAAACTCTCTACAAGATTGTAGTTCTTCATTCCAGTCTCGTTGCATACCGATCAACTCACTCCCAAAAGACAACGTAAGTGAATTTTCTGCTCTAGCTGCATCGCGTCTGTGATCTACACAAAGCACGCAAAAGAAAATCGGTAACAATTGCAAGAAAAAAACACGGCATCAAAGTCATTTTGTGAGACAAATGAAAAGTTTTCATATGTACAAAAAAGCTACAAATAACAGAGGAAAAAGGATATATAAATTACCAGGAACAGGGTGCAATCCAAGCCATGAATTTGGAGGCAATAACGACTGAATGTTTTCAAAAGGATGAGCAGATGCCTTTCTTTCCAACATTTCACGAAAGGCTGCAATAGTAAATGAAAACCAAATCACAACAAAGAAAAGAAGGTAAATAAAGTTGTTTCCAATAGAACGTTCTTATCTACCTTTCTTGAATTTGGAACTAATCTTTTGCAAGAGTCCAATAAGGGTAGTTGCTTCGGAAGCAGCTTTAGTTGGTCGTGGGTCAAGGGTATTGCCGGAGCTCGAGTTAACGTAAAACGTGGTTGTGGTTCCAGTTATACAAAACTTGCTGCCTTCCAGAGTGATCACATCCAGATAAATTAGGTCCCCAACAAGCCTGAACGCAAAATTCCGTGTGTTTAAAACATAAACCATTACAAAAATAAATAAATAAACATCATTAACTTTTTTCATATTCCTTCATAGAGAACATCGGAAACCAACCTTCTGTAGCTCGGAGGAGGGTTAAATGACGAAAACACGATACTTTCTACGCATTTGATCTCTTTGGAAGGAGATGACAACAAATTCGAAAGTGACCCAGATACGTCCTCCATGAAACCCAAATTCTCAAGCTCCAAAACTTCGGTTTTCGCGGGTTCTAAATTGATTTCATAGCATTTGAAACGATCAGTCAGATATCTACCTCAAGAAATGAATCAATAAAATATAATAAGTTTCTTGCAAACAAACCTCCTGAATTTGCAGTTGCGTTCTGCCCCATTTCGTGTTGCAAAGCAAGTGATGTTGATAACGAGGAATGCAATGTCGAAAGGGAAAGCAACTCTCGGGTACGATGAACATGAGCCCTGATAGATCTATCATCATAAAGGGCTGCAAAATTTTCATATATCAAGTCAGAACGACTAAAGAACGATGATTGCTTTGCTCGTGAAGGGCATTTAAGTAAAAGGGTGTTGTAACATTAATATACCTGCAATCATCTCTAAGGAGCAGTCTCCGGCAGTGATGTCAGCAACTTCAGAAATTTCATGGTAATCTTCCAAATGATGAGTCGAACCATCCTTAGTGTGCAATAATAAGTCGTAGCAAGTGAAGAAACACGTCTCGGGAGCATCAAGCAGAAACTGTCTCACATCCATTACAGAATCACTGGGACTCAACTGCAAATTTGATCAATGATTTGATGGTAATCAATTAAAGGTAGCATTGCTGAACTAAGAAAAAGAAACTGAAACTAATACTATAAAATCTTGAAAAATAAAATCACATGTAAAGATAGCATACTTGTAACTCGAGCTTTTCACCAACTTGTGTTTTGACTTGAACAGGGAAGAGATGAATGTCACCTGCAAAACAAAAACCAAATCGACACTAAGGTAAGTGAAACAATATCAATATATGATTCAAAACATTGCAAAGTTGATCTTGAATCATGGGAAGTTAAACCACTTGAATTGCAATGGAGCCAAACACGGCAACTATCTAAATAATGACATAAAGAATAGAATAAAACAACCACGAGTGATGGATATTGACAAAGCACAAAATGAAAAAACCCGTCAAGATGACATATGCGAAAATTTAATGCCTTCTTTTGCAATATATGCACCTTTTCGTCCGTTACTATCTTTTGCTAGTCTTTCTATTTATATATCGATTTTTCTATCCGTCTATTTAATAAACATGAAGCACGTGAACATATATGACTTGCGCACAAACATAAACACACGTATGTTAGTCACAAGAAAAATGTTACATTTGGTTCCAAACAATCATGGTTGAAGATATATCATGATTATCCTTCATGCATAGTTATAACGTATACCATCATTTTCCCATGTTCGATTCTTTATGCAAATGAATGGCCGGCCCTAGGTTTGATAATGCAGATAAAGGGAGCAAATAGGCTCAATTACGTCTACCCTCAAAGATTCAAATGAATAACTAAAAGATTATATACAAGTTATTTCTCAACTCCAACAACAAGTAACATTAAAACCACAATTGCTAAAAGAAAACCTTCACCTTGCTTAGCCTGATTCTCGGAACTTGCAGTCTCCGACTCCTTAACTTCCGGATTGACTTCAGGCTTGGAGGTGGGTATCTCATTCGAATCCATGACCCCATTAGCATCCACCTTCGATTCTTCAGCAGAATTCAAAGCATCTTTAGCATGACCATTGGATGAGACCACCTGTTCAGTAGTAGTAGCATTTGTAGCCGCGTTGTGTGACCCTTTCTTATTCCGCCCTCTGCTCGATTTCCCAGCCATATCTCTACTTCCCAATCACCTTAAATCCAAATAAAAATCAACAGATATCAATTTTACATCAAATACAAAGATCACCCAAATCCCAAATTACCAATATCAATACAAAAAGACGAAAAATCATTGTTCTTAACTTCTTATCAGTTATCATACACCCACCAACATAAACTCATACAATCACAATAATCAAAAATAAAAACCCATTTCCGTAAAACACCCACCAATCAAATAATCGTTAACTCATTTAAAACAACGAAGTGGAGCACATAACTTGGCAAAACAAAGCAATAAGCAACAGAAATCTAAAAAGAAACAATACCCAAATACATACATACATACACACACATATATCTATATGTATACATACATATACAAACAGCAGCTATAGGTATAAAAAAGATTGAGGTATTCCAAAACCCATAAAGTGATAAGCAAAACCCTGGAGAATAAATGTTGATTACGGACGTAAGAATCGAAGTACGAGATGAAAGACGAACCTTTGTTTGAATTGAATAGGGGCGATTGAAATCGGCGGATAAAATAGAAGAGAAGAGAAGAAAAGGTGGGTAATTGGGAGGGATGGAAATGGAGGGTGTGGCGGCGAGAAAGAGAGCGAGCGTGTGGGTATTACTGAGAGAAAGAAAGAAAGAAAGAAAGAAGAGGGGTTAGCGTCTCTAGAGAGAGTGTGTGTGTTTAGGTGTAGTGTGTGTATGTATGGATTTTTGGTTTCAATAATAATGTAATTTTTTTGCCTCAATTGAGGAACTTTTAGGTCATTTCCACATGCTCTCTCTCCTTTCTTTTACGAGTTTTTCCATAATTGTTTTTTGTTTTTATTTACAATTAATAATACTTATGTACTTGATATTATAATTATAATGTTATCATGTATTAAGTCAAATATTTTTGTTAAGAAAAAAGACGTATGAAGTTATATGAAATAAACAAACAAAGATGTGATTAATGTTTCAAACAAAGTATAATATTATGATGTTTGTGTTTTAAAGCCTAAAAGAAAGCTTTTGAAAAAAAAAGGTATTGATTCATGAGAAGTTCACAAATCAATTAGTATGTTCAACATGTAACAAATGTTCGAACTTTGAAAAAAAGGAGATCGTATAAGGCCTATTGTTAGAGAGAGTTGTTATGTGAGCATGGCTCAGATACGGATTTGAATAAAATTGAAAATTTCAGTCAGATTGGAATTGATATATAGAAAACTTAAGGTTGTTTTAGTTGATCAAATATAACTAACAAACAATAATGCATTTAAGTACATAAAATTTGAAACATTAGCATTATGGTGTACTATTTCTAGTGGCTAGGTGTCAACCACGTTTACATTTTTATATAAAAGCATATTCAAATTAATCACCAAAATAATAGTAAAAACACTAAGTTTTGGTTAGAAGGTTGTCTAGTTGTAAGTCGGGGTTGTTTTGTTTGTTGGTTCTTGCTTTTGTTGTTCATTCCCTGTTTCGGTCTCTATTTGTCTTTGAGTTTTGGTTGTGGTTGGTTGTAATCTTTTTTTAGTGGTAATAATATCCATCTTGTTGTTAAAAAAATAATAAAAACACTAAAAATGATGGATTCATTGAACACTTAGAAAAGCTACTCCAAATACACATTAACAAACACCAATCTACAACTGGTTTAGGGAATCCATTGGGTATTGGTGGATAATACATCCCCCGTCCCTTGACCCTGCCCCAGTGACCCTATTTAACCCCCAGTCGTGCCCCTAACCTGACTTATCCCCGACAGGTTTAAAGAATTCATTGGGTAGTTATATAAGAGTGAAACGATGCTTTAAAGTTAAAAGGTTAGGTGGGTACATGTGCTATATTTGCCTCCAAAAGTCCAAGTAACAAATTGAAGTAAATCAATATATATATATATATATTAAAGAAAGGTTTTTGCTGACGTCATGGTTATGAAATTGAGCCATTTGATTGGCCAATTAAAAAGAATCATCAAATGATGATGTCATCAATTATTCTTATTATTTTAATACCATAATTATCTTTATAATTTACATTTTTTATTCTTAGAGTTATTTGATTAAATTAATTTTTATCCATTAGTTTCTCATCTTTCACTTTACATCCTTATTATTTTAAGATAATAATATATATTAATTAAAATGTATTAAAAATTTTTGTTTTTTCTTTTTAATAAATTATACCATTATAATCGTCTCGACAATACCTTCAAAATGAGTTTAATATTTAATATTTTTTTAATTTAATTACATTATTAAAATTAGATATAAACTAATTTGTTTAGATTTTATTACAATTCTATTATTGGTATTCTTGAAATTTAAAGATTTTATCTTTTTAACCTAAGTATTTTTATAGATTATTTATAAGTAATTAAAATTTATTTTATTCAAAACTTCATTGTTGATATTCTTGAAATTTAAAGATTATATCTTTTTAATTTAACTATTTTTATAGATTATTTACAAGTAATTAATTTTTATTTAAAATTCTACAAATAAAAAACACTACATATTTTATTTTTGAATTCCTCCAGTTATAAAAATAGATAAAAATTAATTTGTTTAGATTTTATTACAATTCTATTTTTCATATTCTTGAAACTTAAAGATTTCATCTTTTCAACCTAATTATTTTTATATATTATTTATAATTAATGAAATATTATTTTATTTAAAACTCAATTGCTAATATTCTTGAAATTTAAAGATTTCATCTTTTTAATCTAACTATTTTTGTAGGTTATTTATAAATAATTATATTTTATTTTATTTAAAAACCTACAAATCAAAACACTACACATATTTTATTTCTGAATCCCTCTAGTTTTAAAATCATTCACGAAATTCAAATCTTTTGACAAAAGAATAATAAATTTTCAATTTTTAAAATTTTAACAGCTATTAGGGGCTGTTCGGTTGGTTTTTCATTAAGTCCTGTATGGATAAAGTTGACTGTGTAGATAAAGTTGTCTGTATTGATATATCTAAATTGTTGTTCGGTTTGTTGTGCTGAATAAATCGTCTGAATTATAAAAATGACTAATTTACCCTTTTATTTAAATAACATTAAAGATTGATAAAATTGCATCCAATAAATCAAAAATCAATTTCAAAGAACAATAACCATGGACAACAAAGGAAATCAAGATATCAAATTATGAAGGTCAAAGAAACCTTTTTAAAAGATCTGTAACCAAAAAAAGTAATATCTATCACCAAACCAAAACATAAAAGTCAAATAAAAGGTCGATATCTACAACCAAAGCAAACCAAAATTCAAAGCCAAATACAAAATCAGTAATCAATCTTGCTTCTCCACGCCTCCCTGTTGATCGATTCGAGAAAACAGATTTCTTGAGCTTAAGAGCAGAAGCTATACAACACACAATCTAAGAGTGGACTAGCAGGAAGAAAACACGATTTCAGAGATGAAGAGCAGAAGTTATGCAGCAGATCGATTCATAAAACGATTTGAGATCGATTCCAGATCTACAACAAATCGAGAGCAGCAGATCCATTTTATGAGGTTTGGGCAGCAGGAGAGAGAAGACGGTGGTAAGGGCATGAACGAAGAGCAACTGATCCATGGAAGAGGAGAAAAAAGCGTGTTATTTTCTGGGCAGGGTGAATGCATTCTGGAAGAAGAAGAAGAAAGCATGATTTTTTAAAGGGTAGATTTGGAAAATAGTGAGCTGAGTGTAGAGGACCCTCTCTTCTAGGCTGAGCGAATCAGCTACTGATATCTGGATTAAGCCATAAACGAACAGCCACTTATGGCTGAGCGAATAAGCTATATGGGCTATACAGCCCATTAAGCCACAACCGAACAGCCCCATAACTAAAATATCTATTGTAATAAGCAATTATAATGACAATTGTCGTATAACATATAATTTACATAAGTATCTAAATCGTAATGACAATTGTCATGTAAATGTCTATTCTTATTAAAAATTAAAATAACATGTTTCAAATGTCTGTATAGTATACGGGTCATTAACTAGTGTATATATATATCAATATCAATCATCAGTGTGTGTGTGTACTAGATATGTATGTATGATGCGGTCCAAAACATCTTAAGCTATTGAACACTTCAATAAATAATCTTGTAAAAAAATAAGTTTGTGAAAGGTGCAACCGTATCATTTTAAATGGCCAAGATGACCCCTCCTCTATGTTTGGTATATGATCTTTTTAATACCATATATAGGTTAGGTTAATTTTGGCCATTGATTTTCTTAATTTAAGGTGAAATCATCTCTATTGTTGTATGGTTTGTATTATAAGGATGAGTTGTAACTAAGAGTATGAAACCATCCTTATACATATAAAAAAGACCCAAATAATATGACTCAATATTATGAGATTTTTTTTGAAGGATGTCCGGACCAAAGCCTGACTAATCTTCGGCAATTTTGGGAGCTAAACATGGTCCCACTTAAATGTCCTCAGACATGTGCACGAAAAGCCTCGAACTCGGTTAGAGGCTATGAACCTCCTGAGCGATAACCAATTCACCACAGCACTGAAAGACATTATTATGAGATTTTAATATTCCTAAAATCTTGAAATGTGCTTAAGTTTGCTTATTTCACTCACGTTGATGTGAAGACAAAAAATGAAAGAATAAGGTCATTCTTTTATAACAAGTGATGTTGTTGGATCAAATGAGTTAAGTAGGTAATATTACTAGATATTTTATATCATAAATAATGTGATATATGGATGAAATATGATTTTTTGAATTTTAAGTTAATATTGGTTTATATTTATTGCACATCAATAGAAGATGATATGCAAACAAAATGGGAGATAATGCCCTTGAAAACAAAAAATGAGTTCACCTTGTAAATCCTATTCAATTTTCAAATTATAAATAAGGACTCATAGAATAATGTTACAAGTAATCTATTTGATTGTTTTTGTTTATCATAACCAGAATTAAATCAATCATCAATATGCTTCTATAAATCAAATGTAGAAGATACAGAGGTGGCATTAAGAGAATTTCATATTCTCAAATGTCAGACTTGTGATTAGTTTGGTTTATTCTACATTAATAAGATAGCAAATATTGAAAAAATGTAGTTATATACGAGCGAAATGATGCTTTAAAGTTAACAAAGTTGGGTGGCTACATGTGCTACATTTGCCTCAAAGAGTCCAAGTAACAAATTGAAGTAAATCAATATATATCAATATCAATCAGCAATGTGTGTATGTATACCAGATATGTACATACGATGCGGTCCAATACATCTTAAGCTATTGAGCACTTCAATAAATAATCTTGTTTCGTGTCAATTATTTTCTCAAAAAATATCATTACATGCATCGCAAGGATCCGACACTAGTTTTAGACTTTTAGTTATATCAACAACCTTCTTATTTAAATAACCGCTTCACAACACTAGTTTTAATATACATTTTAGACTTAATGTGTCCATCATCCTTCAAAAACTTTTCGTTTGATATAAGTCAATTGCATTAAATATTATAGACTTGGGGGTATTTGCTTCATAACACATACTTAACATACCTTAAACTTATTTACTTGTATATAATAATTACACAACTTATATAGTTTCACAACATTGACTCTTCGCAACCTTTTTAGTATCAATTCAATTGAAAGGCCAGCCTACTGGTCAACCTAATTGAAAGGGTCATTCAACTTATTTATTTGAAAAAAGATTCATTTGTACTTGTATTAACTTTTCAATTTTTTATTTATAAAACAATAAAATACGAAAAATAAACATCTAAATGCATGTTTGAATGTTATTGACTAGTCTTGAACCTACCTTGTTCGAGATGGACAAAGGTAGATAAATTGCTCTCACTTTCTTTAAGAAGATAAATCTTCTCTGATATTTATACCTCTTGCATTAAATGTAAGCATAGATTTACTTTCCACATTCATGGAAAGTTGTTCTAATTTGTAGATGTGTACCATTTCATAATACAGTATGGTCCTTTTTAGTTGGTTTATAGGACGTCTAAAATAAAATAATATTTTTCTATGTAGTTTTCATTTTAACTTTTTAGTTCATGTCTCCATTATTTTAGAAGGGATCTTGCGTATTGTTATTCAAATTGTTTTCTTGTTTGTTATTGACAATTCATTTTAGTCAATTTAATTAAATTAGTTAAACGAAAGATGGTGATAACTCTTGCAACATGAATACTTAGGTAGCGTTTGGTACGCATACAAGATTGGACATGACTAGATTGGACTGTATTGGACAGTACTGGACAGGACAAGAGAGTAGGACAGGACTGGACGGGACGGGATTGGACTGGACAGGACAAATGTCTGTTTTGTGTTTGGTACGCCTAGGACTGGACTGGACAGAACTAGACAAGTTCTCCCAAAAAATTATTTGATGATTTTATATATCACATAATAGTTATAATTAACAAAAATAAACTAAACTATATAATTTATATAAAAATAGCGCAATTTTCATAAACATAAACACACACACACATTTAGGGGTCGTATCAAATACAAATATATGATTTTTATACACATATATGATTTTTATTAAACTACTATTGATGATTATGGTAGAGGTGGAGGTGGTGGCCAACGGTGGTGGTCGGTGGTTGTAGAAACGTGAAGATGGTGGATAGTGGTGGTGGTGACCAACGGTGGTGGTGGTGGTTACGGTGGCGATGGACAATGGTAGAGGTGGTAGACGGTGGTGGTAGGTAATCGTTGACAATTTTAGAGGTGGTAGAGGAGGTTGTTGTAGTGGAAGAGGAGGTTGTTGTAGTGGAAGAGGAGGTGAAGGTGGCCGATAGTGGCTACCGGTGGTGGCGGTGGCCATGACTAGTGGTGGTAAACACAAAAACAAATACCATATTGAAGTTATATATCAAACGAGTGTTAGTTAGTAATATATTAATTTTTGTCTCATTTCTGTCCCATGTTGTTCCACCTATTTTGGTGGAACAAAAAAACAGCCATTTTTGTCCCATGTTGTCCCACTTTATGTCCTGCCCCATGTCGCACCAAACATAGGACAATGAATTTCTGTTCTGTCCCATGCTGCGGCAAACGTGGGACAATGAGTTTTGTCCCGTCTTGTCCTGTCCCATGTACCAAACGCAGCCTTAGGGGTGCTTGGTTCATTTTAGGGAATGTGAATGAAAATGGGAATGCAGAAGAATGGGAATGAAAATGAGCATTATATTGATGTTGCTTGGTTAACTCACTATAATCAATGGAAAATTGTTTCAAATTAAAAAAATATTTTCCTCTACTTTGAAAATACAAAAGACGTTCCATTTAACATCAAAAGATGGAATGACATGGAAAAAAAAAACTGAGTATAAATAAAATTTCCATTCCCTCCAATTTGGTCAGAAATGAAAATTAATGAATCTGCAATAATGATTCGATTATATAATATCAGACCAAGCAACAGTTTTCATTATCATTCTCATTACTTACCCTGCAATACCCCCAACCAAGCACCTCCTTAATGATGAACTTTTTACTAACATGTAATATAAAAAACAATTAATATATGAATTATTTATTCACCTAGAATTTCAATATATATATATATATATATTTCATGCTTTGAAGTTTGATCTATAATAATATTTTACAACTCGTTTCAATGAACAAAGTGTCAGATTATAATGCATAAAATAAGTTTGCAAAAGCAAGTATCAACCCTAGCGCTGTGTTCTAAAAAAATTGATGGAAAGGAAAAGAAAGGAAAAGAAGAGAAAAGAAAAGAAGGGAAATGAGAGGAAACGAAAGTAATTTTTTTATTTGTGTTCTCGAAAATGGAAGGAATGGAAAAGAAAAGAAAAGAAAAGAAAAGAAAAGAAAGAACTTTCTTTCCTCAGTTTTCCATCCAAATGTAGGAGGAAAGTTTTGGAAGGAAACTCACCATTTTTTTCCTTTCTAATCCTTTCCTTTCCTTCGTAAAAAAGTTTCGAGAACACGACCCTTTTTTTACTTTCCTTCTCCTTCCTTCCTTTTCCTTCCCTTTCCCTTCTAAAGTTTTTTCGAGAACACAAGTTTTTTTAACTTTCCTCTCATTTCTCCCACTTTCCTTTCCTCTTCTTCGTTAAAAAGGTTTCGAGAACACAGCGTAGATGCTTGTGTGTACAATACTACATGGTGAAAAATAACTAATCACATTATTTTAGTCTGACGTCAATTAATAATAATTACTTGAATAATTAACTCTAAATTTATCAACATGTTTGTTATCTTTCTTTTTATTTAATGAATACTATTATTTTTTTTTTTCTCAACAAAGCTTGTTCTAATAATCAGTTTAAAAAAAATACACAAGTATTTCTACAATACCATGTACCATTTTTCAGATATATATAAAGTATAATTTGCTACTTAATTTACAAAACTATTTGTTTTTCAATCTAAGCAAATACCCACGTTCAATTTATTTCCCGTCGATTAAACCTTGTACTTAATGAGTCTTTGTATGTATATAAACATGTCTCCTTTGATATGTCTTAGCGGTAAACGTGTTGGTATAATCCATATGTGTGAGGTCCTGGGTTCAAGCCATAGGTACCACACATTTGTCAATGGAATGTATGCGATGATTTACTTCCTCATGATGACCGTGGAACCGGTGCACTGGTGCAGTGGGAGTGGGAGTGTGGGACCCTCGTTGGCATGTATGTGTACATAAACATTTATGATGCATAGTTTATTTAACATTTATTTAATTTTCTAGCATAACAAAAAAAAATTAAAAAAAAAATCTAATGGAATTATCGGGGTACCGCTCCTTTTCTTTTCTTGACAGTCCAACTTAGGAAAAGCCCAATCGAGTATCTCTTATTAGTTATTACCCTGCAATTTGGGCTTGGGCTACATCACTTGTGAAAGCTAAACTTGTATCGGACCTCATCCAAGATTGTACAAAAACCCGATAGACCGACGACGAAACTCAAAGCAAAAGATAGCTCGATGAACATGAACCTAATCCGGTTAACCAATCCAACCCAATCCAACCAGGTCCGTGAAACTAAATAATTTAATATATTATATGTCAATTAATAAGTAACAGTTATCACTTATCATTATGGTTCATGTCTAACACTACAAGTGCCATTGTTTGCCCTATTTTTATGTCAGTGACTTGGTTGTTTGATATTAGTAGGAGTTTTTTTCTCTCTCCTCCACGAACTAATCCATCATTTATGTATCAACCATCATGTATTAGCTCGTCAATTCAATGCATACCAAATCAATCCGCATATCAATGGTTGGTTTGAGTTATAATAAATAATGAGTTGGGTTGGATTACAACTTTTTCTAAACGGATGTTATTGGGTTGAGTTGTTTAAATGTTACAATTAATCTGCATCCAAAACCAGCCAACGTGGACCTATGTGTGCTCATGAGTCTCACATACATGATGTTCAGTAACCTAATAACATATTGAAATCATATTTTCATAGATACATGTTAGCCATTGTATATATCATAAGCATAGTGAATCCATATTTTAGAAAGATGGAAAAAAAACAACATTTATATAAAGTCATTTTTTTGTTTGTTCATTAATGGTTTATTGGTTTCTTCAAAAAAAAAAAAAAAAATTTGGTTTCCTGGTAATACTTGTTTATTTATATTATTTTTTGAAGGAATTTTCTTGTTACTTAATTAAATCAAACAATTGTATTATGTTATAGAAGTAAATATATTCTGTCTTTTATAGCATATAGATTAAATACTCTAATTAACTACAGGAAATTAACAATATATTCACATAAAAAGAACAAAAAATGTAAATTTTGAATAGAATGTTTTATTGAAATGTTGTTCTACAAGAACAAAAGCTTGTTTCTTTATCTCATTTGCATTCAGCGAGCGGGGATCCACACAAACATCGATTGTGTATGAATGAAGAGTTATCGAAGCCTTCAGACCGATACCGCAACTTCCATCCTGAAGGTATCTCTCCACATAATCTATTGTAACTAACATTTAGAGCTTGTAGCATGGAAGCTTCCAGTATTTGGGATGGTATCTTCCCATATATCTTGTTATGAGATACATCAAGCGTTACCAATGTCTCGTTCATGAAACTAACTCGTGAGAAATCAAACTCAAAGTTGTTTCGTGAGATGTTGATTTCACTGGTATTTTTAGATGCACCAAACAACATCGAAGCATCCCCAGATAAATTGTTTCTCGATATATCAATGCGGTAGATTATCATGTTGCCCAAGGACATTGGGATCTCACCGGATAACATGTTATGAGATAAACTCAACCCTTGCAAGGATGGAGATACAAGATGACCAAATGATTCGGGTATTG
Organism: Centaurea solstitialis; assembly: GCA_030169165.1. Classification (NCBI taxonomy): domain Eukaryota; kingdom Viridiplantae; phylum Streptophyta; class Magnoliopsida; order Asterales; family Asteraceae; genus Centaurea; species Centaurea solstitialis. The sequence continues at coordinate 86,925,466 of CM058042.1, forward strand.
GTCCCATGAGTCTATTCCTACTAAGATCTAACCCAATCATATTCGGGAGAGTGGAAAGTGATGATGGGATTGGACCCGAGAGGTTGTTGTATGAAAGATAAATAAACATTACACTTTTGAGCTCTGCAAGAAATGGAGGCACGTGGCCTGAGACATTGGTCCAACTTATATCAAAAAACGTGACGTGCTTTAGTCGTGTAATGGCTTGAGGGATTTCACCAACAAGAAACGGCATCTTGTGAAGTCGAAGTGTCTTGAGATATGTCAAATCACCAATGGCATCAGGAATTGTACCTGCCAGGTTAGAGTATGTGAGGGAGAAGTCCACCACACGATTAGTAACCTCATCACAATCAAATATGTCACAACAATCACGATCTGAGGTCCACATCGGTAAGAGCTTAGGTCCATTTGAAAAACTGTTTTTGAATTTTAAAATCGCTGCTTTGTCGTCTGGATGACAACGCTCCGTAAGAGCGACCACCGAGGATGAAAGGAGGAGTAGAAGAAGCAACATGAGTGCTAAGTTATAGATAGAAGAGGGGTTGTGGATTTGAAGTGGATGGTCATGCCTTTTATACAAGGAATTTAAGAACACTAACATCTAGTCAAAATTGGTGACCTCCAAACTTTGACTTTTGCTTTGACTTTAACCTATTTCATTTTATTTATTTTGGTTTTATTATGGTTACCCATTTTAGAACGTCTAATAAGCCTATTTCATATCTCTGTATTTTGATTTTATGTGAATTTAAGATATTTTAATTAGGAAAATTTGTAAAGTATTTAAATATTAGATTGTGTTGAAAAATAGGGCCATTCAATGGATATCGGTGGGCAATGCCTTATCTTGTAAAACATGTGGGGATACCCTACAACCACTTGCTATCCATTCTCACCTTCTTGTATTTTCATATATAAATCACAATATATAAGTGAATTGTCTTGTGAAAATAATATCTTAAATTACAAAAATCTATATAGAGATATATATTTTAAGAAGACAATTTGTTTGTTTAAATTAACAATCGTCTGGATGTTATTTATAAGTAGTTTTTTTTGTTGTTTTATTTTAAATGATCAAAACATTCTAAAGGCACCATCATAGACTTTGCTATCATAGAACCACATGTAAGTATCATATGTCAAATACATGTTCCCCTCCATCAATTTTACTAGTATCTTGTTTCGAAATCATATTTCGCTTGAAGACAATTTCGATATGAATGTTTGATCAATCAAGTATTGAGTAGCAACTGAAATACTTTTTTAACTAAAAAAATTTGCTTCTATTATAATAGGAAAGCCTTATATCTTGAGATTAAATAATCAAGTTCATGATCCATGAGCATTCCAGCATGAGTTATTTATGTCTTACACAACAACCCCTTAAAGAAAGGGCCAAGAATGGGGGACGACATGGAGGAGAAATGGAGGTTTAGGGTTTAGAGGGGTTTGGCGTTGAAGGTGGGCTACAAATTAAGTATTTGAAGTGGGTTTGTATAGTCAACTCTCAACAACGAGCGGACATGTTTTCAATTTGTTGGTATCAGGAAGATTGGTCATATGGTTGTGTGATTATCTTGTAAATGGCGGTAAAAGAACTTGTTAACTTGTTATTATGGAGTTTGCAATCTTAGAAGGCAATTGAAAAGACTTGGAAGAATTTTGTGTTGTTATATTTTATGGTTTTTTGATGTATTTAGTTGACTAATACTTGTGCTTATTTGGTTCTTTCTATCATTGATTCATATGATAATAGTTATGACTATAAATTCCTCAACTGAAATAATTGCTTGGGATTTTAGCTTTCCGTTATGAACATCCAAAATCTCAGGATCGGTGTTGTGTAATCCGACCGATGGCACCGTGTTCTGGTCTAGTTCGATCAAACGTCCAAAATCTCATATCTACTTCTATTAAATAGTGGATAATCTAGCATCTTGGTATTTGATATTATCATATCATATTATTCTGGATCAAACTAACTTCTTGTTAAAAAGAGTATGTTTTATGTAATTGTATGTAATTCACTAATGCTCATATAAACACCATAATCTTACTTGATCAAGTATATGACATCACATTTATCTAAAAAAAGTGTATACAAAAGTGTCACTAGTATCATTTCTCAACAATGATCCGATGCACATGCCGACAATAAAAAACGTTAGACTTAACGCTTACTAAGTTCACACAGTTATCATTTATATAAAATAGTAAACTGACAAACCGTTTATCTAAATAATTTCTCAAATGAAATGTATTTAATGTAAAAAGGAACATATTTCTCAAAGACCATTTCTAATGATGAAAACTCTAAATTGGAACATTCATTCAAGTATGAACTCAATATCCAATACTTACTCAAACCTTGAATAAAAGTATAAAACTCAATGTTTAAATACTAAAAACACGTCTCAAACTCTATTTCCCAAACACCAAAAGATGGAGGAGGTTCAATATTTTAAACCACAATTCATGGGTAACATTTCATAAGCAAAACTAAAAACATGGATGTTACACTATCAAAACAACACCTTTGAGTGACGAAGAAAAATTGTATGTGTCAAATGTGGCGAACACAAAGTAAGTCATACATCAATATTCATATGAATAACATGGTAAGGCTCATGTCCTTAGTGCCAACCGCCATTGGGTAGCGCTTTAAGGTTCATGGTTTTTACTACTTACCACTTAGGATAGCTCTTCAAGACTCAATATCTTAGTGCCTATTTTGGAGTTCATCTCAAGACTTATATATGTTCTTAGCGTCTACCCATAGTGGGTAGTACCTCAAGGCTCAAGTCTTTAGTACCTACTTGACTAGGCCAAAGCCTAAAAAATAAAGGTCAAAAGTCTAGCTCATTTGAGTTCACCTCTATAATACCCAACAACCGTGATGCCTACTCAAGCATTGGCACCAAAGTAAGAAACTCTTCCCTTACCAAACATAATAGACTATTATGCCTATGAATCCAGTGCATTCTTATCTAAATTATTTGACTCCAAATGAATAACCAACACACCCTAAACATATAAATTATTGCCAAAGCTTGACATTAAGCAATTTAAACCATACAAAAGTCCCAAAAACTCAAATTAGCCAAAATGGAATCAACTGGCATCAGAACTTATTTAACTACCTAAGTAGAAGCCAATATAAATAATAAAACACATTTAACCCACTTTTATGCAAATGCAAGCTTTAAAAGTATCATTGGCTTAAAAACCCTCATTTGTTAATACGCGTTATTTTTCAAAGGAAACGATATGTTTATTTTTCCAAAATGCCTTCTAGCATGAAAAATGTAAATTCCAAAACGCATAAACTATCCTGAAAACCAATTGTTATCCAAAAAAACTTAAGGTGTGTTTAGTTGTAAATTTTTTTTTGTTTTCTAGAAAAATTTTCCACGAAAAATGAAAATTTAGAAAACTTGTTTACTTGATTCAATTTAGAAAATTTTTTCCAAGAAAACAAAATTTTCATTTTCAAAATTTACACTTGAATTAGAAAACTACTTTTTATAGTTTTCTAATTTTCATTTTCATTTTCCATTTTCAATTTCAATTGCCATCCTCTTCTCGTCGCCGACCATCGCCACCACCGTCACCGCCGCCGCCGCCAGTCACCACCACCCCCCCGGCAGCCGCCGCCCGCCACCGCTACTGTTGCGACCATCGTCCCCTTCTTGTCGTCGCGACCACCGTCGCCGCCCCACCGCTGCCGCTGCAACCACCCTCCCACCTAGGGGTGAGCATCGGAACCGTGTACCCGCTTTTGGAACCGGAACCGCTATAGAACCGCCGGTTCCGGAACCGGAACCGATGTGAGTGGTTCCGGTTCCGGCTCCTAAAATACGGAACCGGTCGGGACCGGTTCCGGTTCTCATTTTTGTGGAACCGCTAACCGCCGGGTACCCGCCGGAACCGGTTAGGCTATATATATGTATATATTTATATATTAATAAAGGTAGTTTTATATATATAATTATTATGTTTAATAGACTAAATTTAGAATTATTAATTTTACCTTTTACATTACGCATAAACTTACGACCACTTTTTCACTCGACTTATTTATTTATTTTTTTCGATATTTTTATATCGTATTTAACATTTCAAGTTGTGTTTTTTGTTATTTTCATTTTCAAAAATTGTCCTAATTATTTATATAGTTTTTATCGGATAAGTTTTCATCGTTTTACTATTTATTTCGTTACGTTGTGACTATGTAATAACTAATTATTTCTTTTTTATAACATAAAATATTAAAAAAAACATTTAAAAATTAGAAACCGGGTACCCGTTTCGGAACCGGAACCGGCGGTTCCGGGACCGGTTCCCAAATATGAAGAACCGGTGCAACCGGTTCCGGTTCCGGTTCCTTCATTCTAGGAACCGCCGGTTCCGGTTCCGGTTCCATGAATTTTGGCCGGGTACCCGGTTTTGCTCACCCCTACTCCCACCACTGCTGCCCACCACCGCCACCACCGTTACCGTCACCATCGCCACCCCAATCGTCGCCACGGGAACCCCGTTGTCACCACCATCGCCACCACTATCGTCGCCGCCGAGGCCACCGTCAACACCGACGTCGTCGTCGAGGCCACCGCCGTCGCCGCCGAGGCCACCGCCGAAGTCGCCGACGCCACCGTCGTCACCGTCGAGGCCACCGCCACCACTGCCGTGGCTACCGCCGCCATCGCCGTCGTCTACGAGGCCACCGCCCCCATCGTCGTCACCGCCGAGGCCACCGCCGATGTCGCCGACGCCACCGTCATCGCCGTCGAGGCCACCGCCACCACCGCCGTCGTCTACGAGGCCACCGCCCCCATCGCCGTCGCCGTCGTGGCCACCGCCGTCGTCTACGAGGTCATCGCCCCCACCGTCGTCGCCGCCGAGGCCACCGTCGAGGCCACCACCGCCATGACCACCGCCGTCGTCGCCGACGCCACCGTCATCGCCGTCGAGGCCACCGCCACCACCGCCGTCGTCTACGAGGCCACCGCCCCCATCGCCGTCGCCGTCGTGGCCACCGCCGTCGTCTACGAGGTCATCGCCCCCACCGTCGTCGCCGCCGAGGCCACCGTCGAGGCCACCACCGCCATGACCACCGCCGTCGTCGCCGAGTTCCCCCACCACCGACGCCAAGGATTGAATTATTGAAAAAATGAAAAATGAAAAGTGATGAAAAATGTTCAACTAAACGAGTTTTCTAATTTTCTAAAAATGGAAAATGAAAACTCCATCATTTCAGGTAAATAGGTTTTCTAAAATTTTCATAGAAAACTGAAAATAAAAACTCCAGTCCATTTTTTGAAAACGTTTTCTATGAAAATGAAAACACTTTTCCACAAGTAAACATTGCCTTAGTTTTTTTGTTCTCGTCGATAAAAAGTTTTTGAAATTAAATTTTGATAGAGAATTACATTATTTTTTTCAAGGGTTAATTTCATATATACCCTTATTAAAACTCAAAATATCATATTTACCCAACCTAATCTATAAATATCATATATACCCTTCTTAACCTACTAAAATATCATATTTACCCTAATAACTATTTATATCAATTTTTAATTATTTTAAAATAAATAAAATTATTAAAATTAAGTAAAATACTATTATACCCTCATGCCCCAAATTCCAAAGTTTCTTGAATCTTCTACCATGGATGACGTCATCATGCTTGCTTTTGTAAAACCCACCAACAACCATCAAATCCCCCATTTTGATCATTCCATTTTCCCTTTTCACTGTTAATTCATTTTCCTTTGGGCTTTCTTCATGCAAATCGAAGACAATGGATATTTTTAAGGTGAAATATTTCTTGATTTTGGCTGCCATATTGGTTTTTGATTAATAATCTAGATATCCTCAATATCCCAACTGATTCCTTTCTCAATTTTGGCCAAATCACACTTTATCCCCAACATTCTTGACTTTCCGATGGATTGAAGTACTTTGATCGGAGTCTTCTCTACATTTTCGCCGGCAAAACATTTGAACTCAAACAAGCTAGTCTCTAATCTGGAGTACTTCGACCCACTACTCACCATCCCTTCTTCACTACTCCTACACTCAACTGCTTTCCTACCACCTGCACCTGCCGTTATGTGGCGATACGAACAACGCCGTCATCGTTATAACAACCACCACAATGAATATCAGAGTGCCGATGAATTACTTCATGTACTGGTCTTCACCTTCATCGGAGAAGATATGTATGACGACTAAGCTTGTTTTGCTTTCTGGTGCTTCACGATGATTTCTTTGTGGGTTTTGCTGCAGCTGCAGCCTGCAAGCGACATCATGGTGGATTTAAGAACATGACATCACTGTGGATTCAAAGGGTTTGAAGTAAAGTGCTATTTTAAAAGTAGACTTAAGAGGGTAAAATGGTCATTTATTAAGTTTTAATAATTAAATTTAATTTATAATAATTAAAAAATGATAAAAATAGTTATTTGGGTAAATATGATATTTGATAAGTTAAGAAGGGTATATATGATATTTGTAAATTAGTTTAGGTAAATATGATATTTTGAGTTTTAATAAGGGTATATATGAAATTAACCCTTTTTTCAAATATATGAATATTTAAAGTTATATAAGTACTGTTATAATTCTAAAATAGTTTTCTAAAATTTACACATCAACTTTCTTAAATATTTAGATTTTAAAGTTTTCTTACAATAAGTTGGTGAATTGTGGATTTGGTTCCTATGGTTTAATAACTTTTTTGGCTATGGTTCCTATTGTATGTTTATCTTGGATATGATCCTTGTGGTTTTCATTTCGTTTTGGCCATGGTCCTCTAACCAACTTTTTAATTTAAAAAAACAAATAATAAACTAAGCTCTTATTTCATTTATTTTGACACCATTATATATAAATATATATATATTAAATATATGAATTTGTGTGTTTAAAACTATTATTTTTACATTTTTACAAGAAAAAATAAAATAATAGAAAACTACTAAAATAGTCCTTAGTTTAACGGAGTTAACGAATGAGTTAGTCTGAGGGACTATGGCCAAAACGAAATGAAAACCACAAGTACTATATCCAAGATAAACATACAATAAAGACCATGACGAAAAGAATTATTAAACCAGGGGACCAAATAAAAAGTTTACTATTCAATAAGTAATTAAAATAATTTCCCTGATGTTACGATAAAGTAATGAGTATTTTAGCAATAGGAAAGGAGGGTGCACCAACAAAATACCATCATTACATTAGCTCAGCCTTGATGAGTGTTTTCTTTCTTTTGACCACCCAAAAAAAGTGCTCATTTGTTCCCTTGCAACTCGAAACTCTTCGTTATTACTAAAAGAATTAAGATATCATAGTTAATATATAAAGGGTTGGATTTGGATAAAAAAAGATTGATGTTTTCGTGAGAAGTATGAGAAGTGGTTATCAACCGTTAGATAAGAAATGAAAGCACATTTAGATGAAATGCACCAGATCAATTCATTTCTAAAACACTATTCATGGGAGGAGAGGGCATGAGATTAAAGAGATCAAAGGGTTTAGATCTACTTCTCATGATTCTCATCGGTAACTCAACTTCTCCCACGATCCTTCGCCAACTGATAACTCCAAAATTATACATGTTTTGGTAGTTCGGTTTTGTAATGTTTGACCCCATTTTAGCCTGTTTTCTGGATGTTTTACTCACGAAAGCTATAAAATATTGGTTTTACAGGTTTTGGAGACCCTTGGGCGGAAAAGTACTAAAAGTTGTGAAAAAGTAGGAAAAAGTGCAAAATAGGATACAGAAGTCCTTCGCGTCCACGAAGTGGTAAATCTCGCGCTGCGAAGTGGAGGATTTCTAGAAGATTTCTGCTTTTTGTTGACTTCGCGTTCGAGTTCAGAGGTTTGGCGTTCGCAAAATATTTAAAGACCCTTGATGGAATATTCTAGAAGTAGCTGATTTGAAGAATTAGGGTTCGTTAAGTGGTTCGCGCCGCGAAGCTGCTCTTCGCGACTGCGAAGTGGGTCGAACACTTCTTTTAAATACTGGTTCCAGACCTGTTTTGAGATAGAGTCATAAAATTAGATAGCTTTGTTCCAGAGTCAGTTTGCAGTAAAAAGAGGGAGATGATAGATTTTATGAGCGTAGACTGTGGAAAGATTGTTACCCGGAGTCTACTTTCCGGTATTCGATCATCTTCAGTTTCACAGTGGGTCTAAAGTCTGTCATTTTATCTTTTAATTGCTGTTTTTTTAGTCATGTCTAGTGAGTAGTAATTTTGTTAGTACTTGTTATGGTTTCGATGAACCTTGTTGGATGATGTTTTGATAATTAATTGATTTAGTAGTTTTGTTTGATTAATTGAATGTTTGTCTTTGATTCCAAGTTGATGTTTTGACTGTGGTTTTTCTGAACTTGTTGGTAGGGTGTATTTATCATTAGATAGGTAGACTCCTTTGGGCTAAACAACCTTCGTTATCTCTTATTCCGGTAAAACGGAGTAAAGTGGTACTAGTGTGCTTGAACCATAAGTAGACTATTTAGTAAGAACCCACAACTTGGCATTAGTTAGGATATCCGTTGTTAAGATAACCTGTCTTTGCAATTGGACCGGGCAACCAACCTGGATTATAATCAGAGGTAATACATGTTAGGGTGCTCTTAGCTTAAATTCCTACAATAATCAAATAAACTACACTTTTATGACTTGAATAACTCATCCACAAGGGGATTCAACCTAAACCATAATAAGTACTACCTTTGTCAATCATTGTTTTAAGTAAAGTTTTAATCTTTTTCTGTTTTAAAATTGCTTTCAAAGAAAACCCCATTTTTATGTTAATTAAACTCTTAAGATTTGTTCTAAGTTTCTTGACTGTTCCCAGTGGTAAGAACGATACCCGGACTTTCCTAGACTATATTACTATCGATCAGGTACGCTTGCTTGTGAATGGTGATTAGTTGAGGTTATTTTTGTGGTTAAACTTGGTTCTATTTGAATGTATACATTTTACACCATCACCAATATATAAATATGTTATTATATACCTGTTAACAAATTCTTAATAATATGGCAAAAAGTTGGATTCCCTACAAATACAACCTCAAACGCTCCTACACCGAACCAGTCTCGACAACAATGTAAGGGCATTTTTTTATCTCAGTCAAGGGTCGATACTAATGGGGTGTTGAAGATCGAATCAAGGAGTGATTCTATCCATACCTTCCATAAGAACCTACCCACTTTTCCATATACACTAAAAGACAAATATTTTTTAAAAACTATGCAATATTATTTTCATTTTTAACCTTTTCATAATTTCCATTGTAACCCTTATATGTTTTTGATTTACTATATTTCACCCTTTCATACATCTCTATTACTCTCATGGATGTCCGATTTTATATATCATACGCTAATCATATTTAACCCTTTCTCGATCATTACCATAATTCTAGGTTATCAAAGTTATCAGATTTCTTAAATGTTTCTCTATCAAATCTCGTATTCTTTTAATTTGAATCTGGATCGAGAAAATAGGAGTGAGCATTGGGCCCGGACCGGATCGAACCTGGTTTGGAACCGGAACCGAAATAAGAAATTTGAAGAACCGAAAACCGGACCGTATAGTTAATACCGGTTTCGGTCCCGGTCCCGGTTTTTCGGTCAAAAACCTGATTGAAACTGATATTCATAGTTTAATACAAAATTGTATAACATATACTATTTCTACATTTATTATTTGTGTATTATGGTTAAAATAAATAAAATTGTTGATTGTGTCTATATATATGATGGAATAAATGATTTCAACTATTTATATTATACGTTTAAAGTATATATATAATATGAGATTTCGAATTATATGTAATGAAATTAAAGATTTAAACCATCGTATATGTTTTGATTCAATGTTAACTACAAAGATATTACAAATTTTTGTGAATTAGTATTTATATGTTCGATATATGAAATCATTTTATATTGTTTGTAAACTTTTGGGCCGGTCCCGGTTAATTACCCGAAAAAATGGGCCCGAACCCGGTTTGGAACCGGAACCGGAAATGAGAGATTTGTAGAACCGAAAACCGGACCGGTTGCACTATACCGGTGCCGGTTCCGGTTCGGGCCGGTTTTTGCGGTTCCATTGTTCATCCCTACCAGAAAGTGTTCTTGAGCAAAATGTTGATTTTCATCCTAAAACTATGATGATGTATGTGAATCTATAATTTCACATGTGGATCAATTAAACACTTCATATGTGAATCAGGGGGGACCTAGATCTTTTTTCAAACGGTAACACCTTTCAAAACCCTATAATTTTTTTACACTACGACGAATGAACGAAAAGTGGCATGTGCCACCGTATGCAATGAATTAGGTGAGCGTATGTGTGAATCGGTAAAATAGTTCATATGTGAATCATGCATGTTCACATATGCACATAAAATTCATATGTGCATCAATCAAACGTTTTATATGTGAAGTTCACTGGTTCACATTTTTACATATAATCCATATATGAATAGCACAGGTTTACATATGCATGTATAATTCATATGTGAATTACACCGATTAACATATATGTATCCTATTTGTAAAATTTATGAAACTATTTCTTTATCTTTCACATAATTGTTACAAGACGACTAGACGACCAATTATCCAGTGTTGTACAATTAGCTTTCAAATCTTAAGCGTCAGTTTTTTAGATGGAAGGGCTAGGATTGGTTTTTTATTTCTCATATGTTTAGTGTTCTTATTTTAGAGAATAAAAATACATATCCATATAAATTATCACTTATTGGTATATACAACACTCTCTGTTTAAACACAAAATATATTCAACTCAGAGCAAGTTACAAATTTGGTACCAAAGGAGTGTTAGCCTAGTGGTAAGGCTTGGGCACTGCATAGTGGTGAACCCGAGTTCGAGCCCTGGGGGATGCATGCTGGAGGTACGGGGGCTTCGACCCCGGGCTACATGCTTTAGCAGTCGGGATTTGGCCCAAAATTGCCGAGGATTAGTCTGGGCCCAATGTGGTCTGGAATACCTCTTCCAAAAAGTTACAAATTTGGTCTATATGGTTAGTTAGAATTAACATGTTTATTTCTGCAGTTTTGAAATTACAAGATCATTATCATAGCTTGCAAAAATATTTGATAATGGTTAGTTTAAAAGGGCAACTTTTTGTCGTTTTATTGATTATTGGTGTCTTTACCAGATCAAAATCAAATTTTTGATTTTTAATTACTATGCTCTTTAATAGAGTAAATAACATAAAAATGAAGATGGCAACCATTCATTGGGCTTTTTAATGGTCGTTAAGAGTGACGGACTAAATTTAGAGGGTTTTATGATCCGATACTTGTCTTATTATTTTTGACAAACCACTTGGACGGACTTGTAATTTACTTCTTAATTTAACACAAATTTATGAAAATATTTATTTTTAGTCTATTTATTGTAGTTTTAATACATTAAGAAAGGGAACTGGACCAAAATAGCCTAAGTTTTGCGGATTAACTTTATTTTTTCAACCATTGTTAAAACCAAATTCTTATTTCCATTCAGAGTTTATGGAAATTTTTTATATAAGGTTGTAGATGTGTCAAACAAACATGAACTGAAACTTGTTCTTGTTCGTTCGTTTAACTTAACAGAACAAGAACATGAACAAACAAACGAACGAACACAAATGAGTAAATTGTAAAAGCCAACCACCATTACCAACATTCCATTCCTAAAAAATAACATAACAAACTCAAAATCTAAGTAAACATAGAAGAGATAAAAATGAAATTCTCAAGTTTAATTTAGTTAATCATTTTACATATTGTCATAATGTAAACGAACATTAATCAACAAACTTTACGAACATAATATCACAGTTCATGTTCGTTCATTTAACTAGACAAACATAAAAATTATGTTCATATCTGTAACTTATAAAAACCAACACAAACTTTCGGCCGAACCGTTGAGTGGTCTTTACACAAATTCTTTCCGTAAATATGGATACTTACACAAACTTGCTTTCAAGATTTTATTTTATTTTAAATCTGAGGTTAAAATGCTTTAATACATTCACATAAACTCTTATTAAACTAGATTGAAAAAGATTGGCTATTTCCACATTACTAGGTTCATTTCTGGTCCAGCAAGGATGGAATAGAATGTCATCACACCAACGCACGTGCAACATCTCCTCCCATGTTCTCAAATAAAATGTTCCCCTTTTTTTCTCACATAACTTATTTCTATATTGTAATCTAGATTAATATTTCATATTTTATCGAATTTAATCATTTTATTAACTACCATTTAACTTAGTTAAACTATCAGCTAGATCATAATAGTTCAGCCAATGAATTCATAATTAACCTACTTCCATTGAAAAGACAAAATTGCCCCTTAAGAAAACGCACTAGCCAGCCACTTTACAAAAGATGGCCATAATGGTATTTCTCTTTTCCTTAAAAAAGATCGTTTACGTGTCTAGTAATAAAGTTGATATGCCATAATTACCTCCATCTCCCTCTTTTTCTCAAACTGCAGCAGAACCAGAAACAGAAACCTCTGTGGGAGGTTGCTTGCTGAGTCCCCAGTGGCTTCTCCAATCAGCAAAGAATGAAGAAAAAACAAACCATGATGCTGATTGTACAAGTCATTGATGCACATGATCTCAAGCCTAAAGATGGCCAAGGATCAGCCAGTCCATTTGTAGAAGTTGATTTCCATAACCAGCTTAGTAAGACCACCACTGTCCCCAAAAACCTCAACCCCATTTGGAACCAAAAGCTCTCATTTCACTTTGAAAAAACCGACGAAAACAGCCACCGTTACCGCCACGAATCCATCGAGATCACGGTGTATCACGACGGTAAGTCGTCGCTCGGAAGGATCTTTCTAGGACGGGTGAGCATTCCGTTCGTGAACGTTGTCAAGAAAGGCGACGAAGTGTATCAGAAGTTCCAACTTGAAAGCAAGCGGTGGTTCTCGTTCGTTAAAGGTGAAATTGGCTTAAAACTCTACATTTCACCAGAATCCGAGCTGTTGGATAAGCTCGAAGCTCCTGATTCGGTTCCGAGGATCGAAGGTTTGAAATCTGCCATCGACGAGGTGATCGAAGTGCGATCGGAGGCGAAACGAGGTTCGAAGACGTTGAAAAAGATTGAAACGTGTGCTGACGTTGCTCCTTTGCCACCTGATTCAGCTCCGGTGATTGAAGTGCGATCGGAGGCAAGAAGATCTTCAAAGCCGCTGAAAGTAATTGAAGCGCATTCTGCCATTGCTCCTTTGCTACCCGAATCAGCTCCGGTGATTGAAGTGCGATCAGAGGCGAAAAGACGTGAACCTGTGCCGATCAAGATGCAACATCGTGCTAACATTGAAGCAGATCAAGACTACGAGTTGAAGGACATGAACCCACAACTTGGCGGCAGAAGGTGGCGGGGTGGCGGCCCCTATGGTGGAAGAGGGTGGCTGGGAGGGGAGAGATCCGGTAGCACATATGATCTTGTTGAACAAACTTATCATCTTTACGTTAAAGTCGTGAAGGCAAAAGACCTCGCTAACGTTGACCCTTATGTCGAGGTCAGACTCGGGAATTACGTAGGAAGAACGAGGTATTTAGAGCATCGGACAAACCCTGAATGGAACCAGGTGTTTGCGTTTTCGAAAGATAGCATCCAATCATCGACTTTGGAAGTTTATGTGAAAGATAAGGAGATGTTCGGGAGAGCCGACTATATAGGGAGAGTGGTTTTCGATTTGAACGAGATTCCAACAAGGGTCCCGCCGGATAGCCCGTTGGCTCCCCAGTGGCACAGGATGGAGAGGGCTAGAGGCGAACTCATGCTTGCCGTTTGGATGGGAACGCAAGCCGATGAAGCCTTTCCTGAGGCTTGGCACTCGGACGCTTCCTCCGTTCAAGGGAAGGCGTTTTCAACGTTCGATCAAAGGTTTACGTTTCTCCCAAACTTTGGTATTTTCGGGTGAACGTAATCGAGGCTCAGGATTTGATCTTGAATGACAACACCCACGTTCCAGAAGTCTCTGTGAAGATACAAGTCGGAAACCAAGTACTAAGAACGAAAATTAGTACGATGAGGACGATGAATCCGATATGGGATGAAGATTTGGTGTTTGTTGCCGCCGAACCGTTTGAAGAATTGCTGGTGCTTACCATAGAGGACCGGGTGAACTCTTCAAGAGACGAGGTTTTAGGGACGTTGACTTTACCATTGACTACGTTCGAGAAACGACTCGACCACCGGCCGGTTCATTCTCGTTGGTTCAATGTGGAGAAGTACGGGTTCAGTGGCTTAGAAGGTGACCGAAGGAGAGAACTTAAGTTTTCTAGTCGGGTGCACCTCCGAGCTTGTTTAGAAGGCGGCTACCATGTTCTTGATGAATCAACGCTGTATATAAGTGATCAACGACCCACGGCTAAGCAATTATGGAAACCGCCATGTGGGATCTTGGAAGTCGGGATTTTGGGTGCACAAGGACTGCTCCCGATGAAGGTCAAAGATGGGAGAGGGTCTACAGACGCTTACTGTGTGGCAAAATACGGACAGAAATGGGTTCGGACAAGAACGATTCTCGATACCCTCAAGCCGAAATGGAACGAGCAGTACACGTGGGAAGTTTACGATCCTTGCACAGTCATCACGATGGGCGTTTTCGACAATTGCCACTTGGGAACCGAGAAGCACGGCGGCGGTGGTGGCGGACCTAGTACGTTAAGAGATTCGAGAATCGGAAAGATAAGGATTCGGTTATCGACTCTTGAAGCTAATCGAACTTACACACATTCTTACCCACTTATCGTGCTCCAACCCTCTGGGTGAAAAAGATGGGCGAGCTGAACCTAGCGGTCCGATTCACAACCCTATCCATGGCTAACATGGTTTCAACCTACGCCAACCCTTTGCTGCCTAAAATGCATTACTTGCATCCATTCACAGTGAACCAGATCGAAAACTTAAGATATCAAGCGATGAATATAGTGTCTGCACGGCTTGGCCGTGCCGAACCGCCTCTTAGGAAAGAGGTCGTTGAGTACATGCTCGATGTAGATTCTCACATGTGGAGTATGAGGAGAAGCAAAGCGAACTTTTTCCGGTTAATGTCGTTGCTTTCGGGGTTGTTCTCCATTAGCCGGTGGCTGAATGATGTCTGCCACTGGAAAAATCCAGTGACATCGGTACTGGTTCACATCCTGTTTCTGATTCTGTTATGGTATCCAGAGCTCATCCTACCCACAATCTGTCTGTACATGTTCTTGATTGGGCTATGGAACTACAGGTCCCGGGCTAGACACCCGCCTCATATGGACCCTAAACTATCATGGGCTGAGGCGGTGCACCCTGACGAGCTCGACGAAGAGTTTGACACTTTCCCGACAACTAGATCGGCTGACATCGTTCGTATGCGGTACGACAGGATTCGGAGTGTGGCAGGCAGGATTCAGACAGTGGTGGGAGATGTAGCTACGCAAGGGGAGAGATTTGGATCATTACTTACTTGGAGAGACCCTCGAGCTACAAGCCTGTTTATCTTTTTCAGCCTGTGTGCAGCTGTGGTCCTTTATGCAACTCCGTTTAGGGTGGTGGCCCTTGTTGGCGGATTGTATATGCTTCGACATCCTCAGCTACGAAGCAAATTGCCATCAGTTCCAAGCAATTTCTTTAGGAGATTACCTGCTAAAACAGATAGTTTACTCTAGCAAGTGTATCAGCCGTCAAACAACTAGCTTTAAGCAGGGTAACCTACACGTGATTTCCGAAGTCTTTTCTAGAAAAGGCTAGAGTTTAAGATTCAGGCTAACGATTGTTTTTCTATGTAATAAATACCATGCATGTGTGACTTCAGTTACCATGCAATGTTGGAATAAAATTACGGCATTAACGACTTTCTTCATCCTTGTAAATTTGTGGTAAAAAAGAACGAGTCTTTGCAAGCTGCATCAATGCTCAAAGAGAGCTGAGGCTGCTACAGGTTTCGAGCAGATAATACATAAAGGAAAGATTTATGGTTTAATGAAGCAACAGAAGAGCTGAATTAAACATCCTTTGCAAAATTCCATTGTACTTGGAGAATATAAAAAATAATTTCAGTCATACACCACAAAAAAGAAACTGATAATGCATCCTCTAGATCTATGTTGACATAAGAGATGATCATGGAAACAAAATTAAGTCTAGTAATAGGTCTTCATTTTTCCCTTAAAAAACAAGCTCATGAGGTTTCATGCCTGCCTTGAGTGAAAATCTTGCACCCAAATAGCTTTTGAGATCAGGAACAGCCTCAATTGATTTTATCAATGCTGCATCTAGAGTCTTCTGGTCGTCTTTCTTGTCTTGTGGAAGTGTGTTCTTTTCCTGTAATACACAGTAATTACATATCAGATAAAGTACAGCAAAAACCACTAAAATAAGAACAAATGAAACATGGAAAAATAGCTTTATCACCAGAGTAATCACTATTACTTAATAGACAAATGAGCTTAATATTTGAAATAGCTTCATCAGCTATTATTCAAATGACCATAAAACTTGAAAGTAGTTCAAAAATTATCTTCAGTTTTCCCTTACGGCCTTAAAATATAAGTTGTAGTTCAATATAAATATCAAAAAGATTCCAACCAACATGGGATTTCCCTAAAAAGAGATAAGTTGCAAAGATTTTACAATTCCAATAGGTTGGTTGGTGTCTAAATATTCAGAGATAAGATAGTGTTACCTCTTTCTCTGCTTCGAAGAACTCGCCCTCTCCTTTCTTCTTCTTCTTTTCAACTTTCTTTCCAAAGTATTTGTCATCGAACTTCTCCACGTTTACACCAGAGATGTCAACCTTGGTTGATGTAGCAATAACGTACGACTGATTCACCCTCCTCAAAGGAACACCATTGATCTTAAAGGGTCCTACGAAATAAAAGATATATCAAAAACAAATAGAGAAGGACCTCCCTCTCTTCCGAAGAGATTTACCACACATGCATCAACAAACGCAGAAAAGAACAGGAATTTAGATTACAAAGAGACACATGGAGGATATAGAGGCAGCAAATATTAAAAAAATGCAGTGTTGTCTTTCCAAATAGGCTTCTGGTATATCACTAAACTATAAAGATATTCAATCATCAGTTTTGTATTAATACTCCATGGTACTGCATGTTATGATGTTCAATTTTGTATTTACTGATTTAACGTCAAAGCATTCTCATCAATGCATCTCCAAGATTCATATTCACACATTAGTAATTATAACACATTATTGGAATATAAATTATAAATGACCACCAACACTTTCCACAACAATTCTATTCTAGTGCATATATGATTCTGTGTATTTCTCTAATTCTCAGCTTAATAAAGGAAGACAAAACAACCAAATACATCTATAACATATACAAATATGGTTCTATCACTTCCTACAATCAAAATGGAACAACTCAGTAACTGCAACGAATCAAGGATTTAACAAAAACAAACTAGCAATAAGAACCAGCAACTGCATACATCAAAGAAAGATGTGCAAACAATCTAGAGCATATAACAGCTTTTAAACTTCAAACATCACATAGAGAAACATAAACCGTCTTCAGTGAAGAAAAAAAAACAGTTTTATATAGCCACATCCAGCAAGTAAAATGCAGGCTTTCTATAAACATATAAAAAAAGAAAGATAGTTAATTTTTACCAGTAACCAGCAACAATCCAGATGTAAGTTGTTTAAGAAAAACAACCCTCTTGCCCTTGAACCTCCCAGCCAATATAATCAGCACAGTTCCTGGAGTAATGCTAGCCCTGAACATAAACTAATAATCAAGAAAACCATCGCAGATGATACAAGTATCCACGGCATAAATATTATCTATCTATCTATTTATATACCTGAGCTTGGTCAGCCTGGCTTTGCGCTTATTGACAAGGGGTTTCTTCACATCATCAGCTGGGTAGAACTTTGGCGGCTTCTCGGCCGGAGCAGCGGCAGCAGCTTTCTTCTCGTGTTTAGGGAAAGCACCGCCGTTCTTGGCCTTGATGGCCCAAAGACCCCTCTTGTGATACATCTTCGAGCGTGAGTATTTCCCCACACCTCTGATCAAGTCAGGGTTCCTGGTCACATGGGGCTTTCTGTCCTTTGGTGCCATTCGTCCTCTACCACACTATACTAGGTCTGGAAATGGAATCAGAAAGTGGTTTTAAATTCCATTGTCAAGATACAAATTTAGCAACATGCACTGCCTAAACATGACTAAATATCTAAATTTACACAATTCAACTCTAAATCAACAACTGTATGGTTTACTACATGAGCAATGTACAGAACATGGTGTTTTCATAACAAACTTTGCTTATTGTAAATTCAAACTACATATATCACCAAGAAACATATAGAACCTACAGAAATCAAATCAATATTATGGCAACAGCTAGCAAGCAAACAGTTAGCTGATCAACATAAGGTGTAAATCAAACAATGTAGGGCATAGTACTGAAATGTTGCAATCCTTAAATTGCTTACTAGTACTTCACACACAAAGATGCTAAATCAACATTTTTCATACATTACCAAAATCCACAAAAACAATTTCAAAGGGATGCAACTCACTTTACACAAATTCTCCTAACTATATTGAGATACTTTCACAATACAGTAACAAAAAACTATCATGGAAACTTCAAATTGAAGAGCATTGAGATACATTTTAGCTGAATTAGATATAAATCCTTGATGAATTATACAACAACAGACATAGACAGAAATCAAAAATCAAAATTTTCACAATTAAAAGAAACAGATAATTAGATTAGATCAGATTGTTACATTACCGGAAAATAATTTGGTCCGCTGAAGTGCGGCGGGTGAAATCGGCTGCTGATAAGAGAATGGAAGAAACCCTAATAGCTTGGTGGATATAAGATAAAAATGCCTAAAAGGGTAAAATTGTCATAATCAGTTCTTTCTGGGCTGGACTTTGTGATGGGCCTTCAAGATGAATTTATTGTTTGAAGACTATTTAACATTTGTTTACTGGAAAAAAAGTAAATTTTGCACTGAAATAAGATCAATTTTTGCATGATTTTTATCATAGGAAACCAACTTTTAAGATTATTATTTGAGTATTTAAAACATAGTTTGTGTAATTGTGTTCATGTAAGGGTTTCATAGATTATAATTCATCTATTTTTAACGTAAATTTTTTCAGAAAAGATAAAAGTATCCTGAAAGATTATTTTTTTAATGGGACAAAACAAAAGTCATATAAAGTTTTCGTAACCAAATATAAAAATAGCGTTTGTATTTTTAAAAATTCAATGTTTGTTACTATTAATTAAGGGAAAGGCTAACTACACTACACCATATGAATTGTTATCTACACCTCAAAAAGTAAACTGTCTGTCTCACACACATTAACATCAAAGTACACCTTTTATATTTTCAATGCATTTACACCCTTAACAAAATGGTGTAAATAGCAACCCCTTAATTAAACTTTTTTTTCATTATTATTTGCAGAGTGTTTATGATTTTAATTTGTTTGAGCCTTTGGGTATAATCAATTTTGAATAAAACACTCCTATATAGCTTAAGCGAATAAGCGGGCTCTTTGGTCAGTTTTCCGTTGAATCTTGTATAAAAAAAGTTGTTTATATATATTTGGAAGGCTTTTATTTAAAATAGTTTTTCATGAATGAAAAAAAAAACATGTTTTTTAATTGAAAGTAACCGGTTTGGAAAAACTTGACTTTATGCACCACCCTAAAAGCTTATTGAAGAGCGAATGCACTTTTTATACCATTAATCCAGTACCAAAGAGTCATGTATAATTACAAAATAACTTGTGAGCCTCATTAGTCATTAAGCTACTAACAAACAGACCATAAGTTGTTTAAACCATTAGGCTCACTAACCTATAAATAACCAACGCCATAGTTATATTGAAGAAGGATCGTATTAAGAACAAGGTCGAGACATGTAATCACTTTCCCATGAATGACATTTCTAACAAAAATTGATCCGATACATTTCGTTGCACCTTAACTATTTTAATCTTCGATCAAAATCAATCAAAAGCTTAATACTTTTTACTCTTAACATCTTAATTAGCTTTTCTTGACTCATTTTATTTCCTAAATTCGGGCAATATACAAAAATACAAAAAAAAAAAAAAAAAAAAAAAAAAAAAAAAAAAAAAACTCCAAGCATCACCTTTAATCAGATATATCATCATGAATAATATGAGCAAATTTGAAATTATCATATCATACGAGGTCCAATACCTCAAAAAATGGACTCAAGATCCCAGAATTCAATTAAAACTTAAACAACGATGATGATGATTTGAAGTCATCACAACAATCCATCAGTCCTTGCCGGCAATCTCCTGAAAAAATTCATCGGCACCGAAGGTAGCCGATGTCGAAACCTCGGATGCCGCAATACGAAGAAACCCGTAGCCAAAACCACCATCCTGATCGGAACGATATACAGAACGATAGCCGACACAAAGCAGAACACGAGAAACATAGCCGTGGCTCGCGGATCACGCCACGTTATCAGATTCTGAATCCGCTCCCCTTGAGTCGCAAGATCACCGATAACCGTTTGAACCCTCGACCCCACACTTCTGAGCCGATCGTATCTCATCCTCAACGCGTCGCCATTTTTCGAACTCGGAAACCCGTCAAACTCTTCATCGAGTTCGTCGGCACTTGATTTATCGCCATGAGACAACTTGATATCCATATGCGGCGGCTGCCGTGGCCTCGATCGGTACTTCCAAATCCCGCTCAAAAGCAAGTAAAACAACATCGTGCTCAAGATCATTTGCGGGTATACAACAAGAACCACGAACAAAACGTGCACGAGAACCGTTAGCGACGGGCTCGTCCAATTGCAAATATGGTTGAACCATTTGAAGAACATAACAACGCTCGATAAAACCTCGATGATCCGGCAATAGTTCGCTTTACTCTTTCGCAAACTCCACATGGTCGAACCCACATCGAGCATGTACTCAACCACCTCTTTCCGCAACGGTGGCTCGGCCCTGTTCAGCCTCATAGACATGATCTGAGTCGCTTGGTGCCGCAAACTGTCTTGCTGGAAGATCGTCAACGGCTGAACGTAATGCATCTGCGGTAACAACGGTTGCGTATAAACTTGCATCAGATTCAGCAACGATACGCACGTAAACCTCACCGCGAGCTGGATTTCGCCCATTTTTTTCACGCCGGACGGCTGTAAAACAATTAACGGGTACGAGTGAGTGTAGACCCGATCGGTTTCGAGCGTCGATAAGCGGATTCTTATCTTCCCAATGCGTGTATCTTTAGATCCACGACCATTATCCGTCCCTTGAAGATGACAATTATCGAACACAACGATGGTGATCACGGTACACGGATCGAAGACCTCCCAAGTGTACTGTTCGTTCCATCTGGGATTCAACGAATCGATCACCGTCCTCGTTCGAATCCATTTCTGCCCATATTTCGCTACACAATAAGCATCGACCGCGCCACGCCCGTTTCTCGTTTTCATCGGGGCTAACCCTTGAGCATTCAAGATTCCCAATTCAAGAACGCCAATGCTTGGAGGTCCAAGTAATCTCGACGTTGGCCGTAGATCGCTGCTGTACTGAGTCAACTCGTCGAGAACATGATACCCCCCTTCTAAACAGACCCGTAAATGAATCCGGCTGTTCAACACGTCAACATTCACCTCCCCGTTTTCGCCTTTCGTATGCTTTTCAAGATTATACCATTTGCTACTTACGACCCGATTATCCATTCGTTTCTCCACGTTATGCAGTGGAATCGAACACTTCCCGAGAACTTCTTCTTTGTTCCCGAGTTTCTCCTCCACGCTCAAAACCAGCTTCTCTTCAAACGGCTCGGCCACAACGAACATCAAATCCTCGTTCCACAACGGTTTCGGCAAAACTTTAGTCCGCAAAACCATATTCACGATCACACCTTTCACAAGAACTTCCGGCTGCCGGTTGCTACTGTTGCTAATATTCTGCAACTCTTGAGCCTCGATCACTTGAACTCGAACGTACCAAAGCCGAGGAGATAAATAAACTTTCGATCTTATATTCGTAACCCCATCACCATTAACCGAAAGAGCATCCAAATGGCACGAATCCGGGAAAGATTCATCGGCTTGTGTACCCATCCAAACCGCCACCATCAACTCTCCGCCTTCCCTACCGCCATTTACCTTCTCCAACCGATACCATTGAGCCGCCAACGGACTATCGGGCGGAACCCTAACGGGAAGCTCGGGAATATCAAACACAACGCCACCAATGAAACTATCCTCTTCATCGGCGCCGCAGTCTTTGTCTTTCACAATGAGTTCAAGTATCAGCGACTGAATCCGGTCTTTCGGGAACGCAAACACTTGGTTCCATTCGGGATTCGCATCCTTCTCGAAATGTTTCTTGGTGGACGCGACGAAATTACCGAGCTTAATTTCGATATAAGGATCGGGAAGATGATCGGAACTACCTCTTTTTGGTGGCAAGCTTTTGGCCTTCACAACTCTTACATACAAGTAATGCATTTGCTCCACGAGATCAAAAGCCGTTCCGTATCGCTCGTTTCCCGGAACCCTTCCTCCCCCTAGACTCGGCCTCGTCTCCCTCAAACTGAAATCATCGTTTCCATTCGAATTCGGATCCGAATTCCTGTTCTGATTCTGATTTTGCCTCTGATTCTGATTCTGGTTTTGCCTCTGATTCTGGTTCTGATTTTGGTTTTGATTCTGGTTTTGTCTTGCCATTGTAGAGAAACTGGAGTGATTCGAATTGAATCTAACAAAAACAGAGGAAAAAACCAAAATCAAATTGGGAATTTGAAAGAGAAATGTGATCAAATTTCAAAACCCTAGGGAATATGAAAGGGTTTGTTAACGAATTTATGGTTCACAGAGGCGTTACAAAGTATACATATGGACTATAGAGATAGGGTTTGCCGGTTTTCCTATAAAATTGGAAAAAACGGAAAACAAAATCAAATTTCCAACAAATAACCGTTAGGTATTTCAATTTGAAAGAGGGAAAAAAGGAAATTGTGTATAAATGCTGAATGATTAAGATTTGATTCATGCATTAAGACCTAAAACAGAAAAGGAAAAATATGAACTACTGTGAGAAGATAAGTGAAACAGAGTAATAATAATTAACACATTTGGATATTTGTTGTTTGTTAATAATGCATTGGTTGATTTGATATGAAAATGGTGGAATTAAATTAGGAAAAGTGAATCAAACCTTCAATGAGTATGCAAATCGAGGAAGGATGAATGATCGTAGACGTGAAACGGGAAGGAGATGATGATGATGACGATGATGTGGGATGTTTTCTGTAAGGGTTTGTTGAAAATGGGGGTGATTTCTGCAATAAGTGGAAAGTGTGATAAAGGGGTTTGAGAAAGAGAGGGGTGATTTATGTGTTTCAACTGAAAGTGTCAGAGAAGAAGAACTGAATCGAAGGAATTAAAAAGATATGGATGGAAGAACCTAATTTTTAGTTTTCTATAATGTTTTTTTTTTTTATGTTATAAAGTTTTTATCGTCAAATTTAAATGTACCATTGATAATTAGAGGGAGTTTTATAAGAAAAATATAACTCTTCAAGAAAACGTAAAGAGCAATCTCAATTACTCATCTGGTTTCCTACTTTTAATAATCTCTACCCTCTCATGAATCGCATCAATCCTTTGTGATCACGTCTATCGTAACCGCGAGATGAGTTGTTGAAATTGCTTCAAACCTTTTCTTAAATTGACATGGTTCTCATTTGAACATTTCCCATGATAATTATATATATTTTTAAGTTATAAAAGTTAAATCAAATGTTATAATTATTTTGTAAGTAAGAGGGTGAAATTGATTAAGGTGGTGGAAGTGAAGATGATGTAATTGAGATTGTATAAGTGTGTTATAAAGTTCTAACTGTCATGCTATATTCTTTTAAAGTAAAATATCAAGTCAAATTTTCTAATAGAAATTTACATTTAGTTTTAAGAGTAATTATATCAATATTAACTATATATGCTAATTATATAATAAAATATTTGAGAAAAGCTCATTTTTTATGCATTAAAACGTTGTTTATTGATATACTAGTAGTGTACTTGTGCAATGTGACATGATGTAAAATTTTATGTTGCTCTTGAATGCATAGAAATACACCCATTTTCCAACCTTGAATTTATCAACTCTACATATTGCCTACAATACCCACATGAAATAATCATAATTTGGGATTGCAACATATTCAATTTGCATTTACCGAAAATGAATGATTCCATGAAAACCCCGTTGTATGCATACCCCGAAATCATGAAATTCCATAAAAACCAAACTTCATTGAGGCATTTATTGAACAAGTTCCTTGAACCTTCGAGTTTCCCAAGTCTAACATTACGATTGATCATGTTTTATAAAAGAGTTTCACCCATTGTTAAAATCATGTTTGAATCAAAAGGCATAAGACATGATATTCGAAACAAATTACTCAATGTGAACAAATCATTCTCTTATCCATGCTTCGATATAATACAAAAATTCTACATGCATTCCTCAAGCCTAGCCATTATGGCACAAGCTTTAAGCATGGACAAAAACTTAAAATTATTGAGTTTCACAAATTCGTTGCCATTTTTTAATCATTTGGCTAAATAGAAGGAAGGATTCTAATGATTGATCAAATCTACCATTAAAGCACCCTAAACCGACGAAAATCAAGATTGTCTACCCAAAACATGCTTTAGGTAAATGATAACTCTCTATTTTGAGAGTTATTTAGTGTTTAAAAACCTCATTTTGTGTATTATTTTATACCCACTTTGCGTTCTATCTTTCTCTTTTGACTAAAATGTTTTTAAAAGGTGATGATACATCCAAATGATCAAGTTTGACGAAAAACGGCCTAAAACTAAACAAATCAGCTCAAATCCTGGTAGCAGCCCAAAAGTATTAAAGAAGCCCACAAAAGCTCTCCAGCAGTCCAAAGATTCAGAAATTCATACAGCAGAATGCCCCGTTGTGTCACCACTGTGGGGAACCATCTCAACTTGGCTTTTGGAACGCTGAAGAGGCAAGACGTGCAAGTGGCCATGTGATATGTTGAGAAGGAAAACAAGTTGTCTGAAGCTGAAGATAAGATTAAATCTTATTGGATGATTTTATACCCATGGATCATATCCATGGGTTAAAATCCCTTATAAAAACCCATCATCTGCAACCTTCTCAAAGCCACCTCCTGCACCACCTTTCTTTCTGTTTTCTCCCCTCACCTTGCTCCTCCGTTAATGGAGGAGCTTAAGGTGTTCTTCCCCCTTTTTTCTCTTTATTGCTTTATTTAACTATTGTCTTTAAGCATTTCGTATTTATTTTCTCGTACTGTAATTTATATTCTGTCTTTATGTCTATGCAAGTAGTAGTTAACTTTATTTTTTATATGTCTTTTATTTTAGGCTAAAACTTTTATGGGTGTGGGTGTAAGTCCCTCTTAAGACCGTGTAGACAGCACTTGGGTGTTGTCATTATTTTCGGATCTTAAGATTAGTTATTTGAACCGACGCTTAATTTCGATACAGATAAACCGGCCATTTTGATGTGTCGTGTTAGACCTCAGATCCAGAGATGGGCGGGTCCGAAATACGGTTTGGATAATACACGAAGAGCTCGAGAGGGCCTTTGATAATCACGCAGAGATGCGGGTTCTGTATGGTTTTCTAAGGTTCAGTAAGCCGGTCGGGATTTATATCACAAGGAGACTTGGGTGTAAATCCCCATACTCGGTGGAACGAGATTTTCTTTAAAGTCTACTTAGTAAAACCGGCAATCTTACGATTTGGTAGTAACGACGACTTTGTAGCAACTTCACGGTATGTTTTGTAAAAACGTAGTTTCGAGAGATTTGGGTTTTTATGAATAATTCCATAACGTGAAGTTTCTAAACTCGTGTACTACCTGGTTTTAAGAGAAAGCTTACACCCATTCCCTTTGCTTTAATTTTCTTTAATTAACTGTTATAAATCTCCCAAAAATATTATCTTCTTCTCTAACTGAAATCAGTGTATTCTCAACTCTATATTCGAAATTCTGAAAACCAATCCCTGTGGAAACGATCTCGATTTATTTATCACTTTATTACCTGTAGCGATCCCAGTGTTGGTGTATACTTGCATCCTCATTGTAGTGATATTGCGGCCACATAGTGGCACGGACAGCATTTTCACTATCAGTAAACCACAAACAACAATCTATTCTAAAACCTCACAAATACTTAAACATCTACTTAGGCTTTATACATGATGTAGGCAAAATAAGCCAAACTGCTACAAAAATAAATGACCAAACTCATTAAGCTCATGAAGTCTCTTTACATACTCATATCAACATTTTTCATTGTTGGCACCTCAACCATCGTGAGATAGTAAACAACAATTGGGGAACCACCAAAGGCGAAGTAACATTTGGCGTTGAAGCATATAAGATAAAGAACCTTAAAAGCAAGGCTTGTTTTCGTTACTCGAATACTTGAACAATAAACCTGTGCATTTGTGTTGATCTTGACAAGTAAGTGAATAATATAAGAAAACTATTAGCAAACAATGAAAAACAATAAACAACAATAACTCCGTATGTGTAAGAGTAGAAATTTGAGGATGAATGACCTTTAACTATTATTATTGTGACTAGTTTTTCACAATTTAAAATAAAAGCCATCACATTTATCTTAGGATAAACATGCATGTTTTAAAGCAAACCACGGTAGACTAATAAAGCACATGACATCATGCGTGGCTTCAACATGCTTCCATCCAAATCCTACAATTATGACTCTAGTTTTTCGATGTTGTTAAAGACTTTTAAAATTGATGCAAGTTATGTAAAGGAAATATGACCGCGATAAAGCAAATTTCACGGTACATAACTAAACGATCGAACCTCTTAATGAAAGAAAGCCATTATGAACAATTATTACTACTTCAGATATTGAGAATGTCAAAACAGGATGAAGGATATACAGTTTGCCTTTGCAAAAACATAACCTCAGAAACCAAGTTAAGCGGGTGGTTATAGAAGATAAAAAAGAACTCAGTAAGAGACAAGGTAATGATCGATTGTCTTGCCCGGTAAGTGTAGAAACGCCGATAGTCGCTTACCAAGTTCAAGATGTTTACCAACAATGAATTTGAACAACCCCCTAAATTACACACTAAGATAAAATTTGTTTTCCAGATGAAGTCGTATCATTTATATTTTGAAAGCGTCTTATAACGACAATTTGTAGGGGTGAGCAAAAACCGGACCGAAAACCGAAAACCGAAAAAACAGAAACCGAAAAATCGAAAACCGAAAAAAAAAACGAAAATCAAAAACCGAAAAACCAAATGGTTCGGTTTCGGCTTTGGCTCAAAAACCGAACCGAACCGAACCGAAAATATTTTATTATTTTAAAATTTTATAATATATATAGGGAAGGTTCAAACATCTTATATATATATATGTTATCGATTTCCCCTTGATCTTTCACGAAACAAGCAATCCTAACGCCTGAAACACCTTGTTTGTATTTTGACGATTTGTAAACTTACTTAATTTTATTATTTTATACTTTTATAGTTGAAAATATAGAAGATAACCGAAAACCGAAAGTCAAACCGTTTCACCAACCGGTTGAAAAATGGAAGAAACATAGAGTTATAGATCGAAAACCGGGGGGAAAAATCGAAAAAACGGAAAAAAAAAACAAAAACCGAAAAACCGAAAACCGAAAAAACCGAAAAAACGAAAAAACCGAAAACCGAACCGAAAAAACCGAAAACCGAGTTCCGGCCAAAAACCGAACCGAACCGAACCGTGCTCACCCCTAATAATTTGCATTTTTCTAAATCATTTAGAAAGCCAAATATATTAAAATGCATTAATATCAAATAATTTTCATGTATACAATAAATTACCAAATGAACACATTCTTAAAGTCTAATGACTAAAATATTCAAAAGCCTAAAATGTAACCGTTTTACAAGCTTTATTAACCCAAACATGCAATTTTGTCAAATAGTCAACACTTTAGATAAATATCAAGTAAAACATATTAATACTCAAAAATACACATTTTTGTCATATACATCGTTTTTAGAAAAACAACTTGAACTTACCTCGATATGTTAGGATAAACCTATGTTACAATCCACCCCTATCTTCCAAAAAATGGTGAAGGTTTTAGATCCATAAACACTCACCACTTGAAACTTTATTTGGGTCACCACCAAAGCATAGAGACCAAAAGCAATCCCAATCTCAAATTCATAGCAAGTCTCAGTCAAATTCTCTAATCATCCAAAATACCCAAAATAGGTCAAAATTTCAAAACATGGATGATACACTAAAACATGTCAATTGCATTTTTAAACTCGAAATCATTTAAAGCTAAAACTAAAACTTCAATCAAGCTCAACCCCAATTCTTATAAATTAAAAATCTTAAAGATGTTCTATTAACTTTATAAAACTCAAGGGATGCATCTCAAAATTCATCATCAAATTAACAAAGTTGGTCAATTCACCTTGTCCTATTTTTGTAACACCTATTCACTAGGCTTTTACCATATTTCTTTTCATGCGAGACATCTTCACCAACATTTTTAATAGTTTGAACTTGTTTTTCTTTAATTATGATGTATATTTTTCAATATCTAAAAAATTGATTGATTTTTATAGTTAAAACATGAACAATTTTGTTCAAAAATCTAAAAGTAAACAACATTTTCTTTTTTGTTGCTAAATTTATTTATAAACTTTTTACAAGTCATGTCATAAAAGCAATTATATATTAAAACCGAGTACCTCGCAAGCTCTTTAGTCAAATACTGCACAACTCAGATCAACTAGTTAGTATGTCAAGTCAAACTCGAGTTCAAACCAAACATATTTAACTTCACATGTTTACCGAACTTTGATCTAGCCAAGAAACACGAAAACTCAAATTCTCAAATGATGATAATAATTAGGGGTGTAAACGAGCTGAGCCGAGCTCGACTAAGCTCGAGCTCGACTAAGCTCGAGCTCGGCTCGTTTAAGTTCATAAAGCTCGAGCTCGGCTCGTTTCGTGCCTTAAGTGTCAAGTTCGAGCTCGTTAAGAATTTTACAAGTTCGGGCTCGACTTGATCTTCTTGAATCGAGCTTTAACAAGTTGATCCCAAGTAGCTTACGAATAGCTTGACTCAATTAAAATTGATAATTGAATTGATACACCTTTAAAAAAAAACTAGGGCTAATAAACCACCCGGCCCACACAATCAAAGAATCTTTTTCAATTTTTAAAAGATACGAATTCTTAACCGTATTTCCTCAAATGGCGCCAATTCCTTCCTTCCCTCAATCTTTTTCAATTTTAACCTCACTTCCTCCACTTCTGCAGAAATCTTGGCAAAAACCCACTTCTGAAATCCCCCCATTGTCTCCTTCAAACTTCCAGAATGTTCTACTCTCACAATCTGCTTGCAAGAAAAGGTCCGCTGGGTACCGTTTGGTATGCTGCCCATCTCCAAAACAAACTCAAGAGAGATAACTATGTTACCGTTAACATCCCCTCCACTGTTGGTAAGTTCTTTTACTTCAACTGCTGCTTTCTTTAATCTTTAACTTCTTTATGGAAGAAAGTTATGTTTTTTAGTGATTTTGATTAGGGTTTTCTTTCTGGGTCATGAAGTGCACATTATTGGTTGCTGTTAATTGATCAATCTTGAATCTTTGATTTACTGTTTTTATATTCATTTATTCAACATTGTAAAAAAGAACTCCATTAGTTGCATCAAGATTAAAACATTTCAGTTGAATTTTACACTTTTGCCCATTGCCATGATTGGGGTTTGGTCCCTTAAATTCATTCCCTTTTTTGTTACTTTAGGAATTCATCTAACACCATACTTAAAAGACCTTATGTTCTATAAGGAGTTCAAGAAATTTCCATTTAATCAACATATTAAAAAGCTGTCCACTTGTTAGAGATTCAAAAGAACCCAACTTTTTTTGATGATCAAAAGTATTTTCCACTTGTTTTTAAGGATTATATATGTTTCTTTGATTCCCTTGGTTGATCAAGCTCACATTTTTTTTGTAGAACAAATAATGAATCCACAAGTCCCGATTGCATTGAGAATGTCTGGTTATCTGCTGCTCGGTGTTGTTCGGATATATTCAAAGAAGGTCGAATATCTCCAGCGTGACTATAACGGCCTACTTATAGATATAAGCAAGACCTATACATATGCAAAGATTAATCTTCCCGAAGATACCAATCAAGCAAATGTCGATTCCATCACTTTGCCTGAGAGTTTTGAGCTTGATATATTTAATGTGGATGCCTACGATACATATGGGTATGAATTACACTTTATATTTATTCATTTCATAATCTCATTGATAATATTATCTTGACTATATTTAGATCATATCTAATTTGTCTGGTTTTTGATTCATAGGTCCCCTGACACGCATATTGGACGCCAAGAGGATATTTCAATCGACGGTAAGGTGGTATGGTTATATAAGTTTGATATCTATTAATGAAAATATGATTTCTAAAGTTTAGCATATTCTCAGATCAAAGTCCGATCAGTTTATCCAAAAACGGAGATCTAACTCCTGCAGGATTTATTATGATTTCGGTTGGTGAGGTAAGCATGATAGTTGTTTATATTTTGGTTGATAATCTAGTCATATAGTTGTTTTCTTTTTTCATGAAAGTTTAATGTCCAATTTTGCTGTTTTTTGTAGGATGTTTTTGGAACTCCATCTGTTTCTCAGTCTAATTCACAATCAAGCCCAATGCCGATCGAAGCAAGGTATTTTTCTCATAGAAGTTATCATAGCAGATGGGCTTATGACGATTAATGTTGTCAAATATAATGACTTTGTTATCTTTTTTAATGCAGCCCTCATTCTGTTCCTCCACCTGAAACAAATGTTGGTGTTGAAGAACCTGATCCTAATAATCAAATGGATATTCCTTCCTTAAGTTCTCCAGACACGGAGGAACCGAACTTAGGTTTGAAGAAACAGCTGTCTTTAGAAAAAGATAACGGTTCAGCCGCCCCCGGTGAAGTCTCGGTTCCTAATTTGCCGCCCGTTAATAAGCAAACGCCACCACTGGATTCAGCCCATTCAGCACCCCCCAACGATAACTCAGATCCACCTGTCTCATTTGGTTAGTGTCACTACACAAAACCAGCTTTTTATAGAACAGCAAAAATGTCTGAATGTCTTAATAACTATGACATTTTGGGTGTCTTATAAAGCTGATTCTATTGTAGCGTTTTCTTTTTATTGATATTTAATTATGGGTAGTGTTGGCATTTCATGAGTCATCGTGTTTTGTTTGGGATCAGGGCTGGCATCACCTTCGATTGCTGTTCGCCATCTCCATTGGCTGAACCAGCTCCTGCAGCTGAACAGCCAAGGGAAAACGGAGAAAGATACAATTCGATGAATCTCCAGTCTTCAAAAACAAGTATGGTTTTGTTTTACATTTCATGAAGCTAATACATACTATTTTGATTGCTTTTCTTGATGAGGCGGTTTATGGGTAATTTAGGGTCATAAAGAAAGCCTTAGATGGTCGCAGCAATTTGTCACGAAAAAGAAAAGGAGTCTGTTCTTCGTTGGACATTTGGAAGCTAAAAAACACTCTCAAAAATGAAAAAGTCATTTTCGACCCTGTTATAACCGGTTAGTTTGTTTTTGTGGCATTGTTTCTTTTTGGTCCTTAAAATTTTAACCGAATGCATATTTTAATGAACATGTGCAGGGGTGTGCCATAATCTTAGCCAAATGTTTGAGCCCGGCTACAAGTCTACAAAACCTCGGGTAATTGAGGCTGAACAAGACGATATGGAAGTTGAACGTATTCGTGACATTGTGGGCCCCGATGACAACAATACTATACCGACTTATTCATCAGGCGGTATGACAGGCATGCCTTCTCCAAATAATGGTTTAGGGTCGAACTCTTGTGAAGTGCAGACGTCTGTGGGGACTGGTGTGGGGTCCACACCAGACCCCACATCGTCTAGCGCCCATGTGTTTTCTGATTTGGAAACACATATGCAAATCTCTAAAGGTCAGCAAGGTTTTGATAACAGTGGCGGTTTACCTGATATCCCTGAAGCGGATGATGCCGGAGTAAGTTTCTTTTGCTCGGTTTATATTATTTTTATTTCTTGAATTATATAATATTTATACACGGAAAATTATGTTAATATTTCTTGTGCTCGATATTCAAACTCACCGTTCCATTGCTGTTTTAGGAATTGACAGTTTTGGAAGACGATGAGGGTATGCCTACGCCACCAGAAATTGGCTCATTGTTGGCAAGTACTAGGTATTGTTCTTGAATCTAATGTGATTTTTATTTGGTTTTGTGGTGTATTTATGTGCATTTCATGATGGCGGTGCAGGGCTGTAGCGCAATTTATAAAAGAAAAGTCGTCAGCCACCCGATCTACACCAGAATGTGAAGGGGCTGTTAGTTTGAATAGCATTCTAGATGGAAAACGAAGAAAAGTATGTGCTCGAATGTTCATGGAGACACTGGTAAAGTTCTTGGTTGAATTATGCTCCCTTTGGGAAGTACGTTTATAAGAATGCATTTCTCTATCCGACAAAAGTAGTTGAATAAAAAAATAATTAGACAACAAACGATTGGTAAATTAATAGACTGCCCATGTCAAATTAAAATCCTAAAAGCTTATAGGTTACTTTCACCTGCCTACAGCAATAATCTTTAGTTTCGAGATTTCTAACGAATTTAATCAATGGTTTAGATCTTGAAGAGCTGTGAGCTTGTTGATGTAAAGCAAGATGAAGCATATGGTGATATAACTCTAAAGGTGACTTCTAAGCTTTTGAAGCAGCAGTTTTTAAGGAGGTTGTCAACATTTTTGCAGTTGGGTGTTCATCATCATCATCATCATCATCATCTTTGTAAATGGCTTGGATCTCTGATTTTACTCTATTTGATTTCTTTTTTGATGTTTAGAAGTGATTTAATTGCTTTTATTTATTTAAGATATCTAGGTTTTACATGTAATTAGATGTTAATAACATTTTTAGATGTTGATAAACATTTGATGGTATATGGGTTTGATCTAATATGATATTTTTTCCCTTTATTTATTGTTGCCAATACCACATATGGCTCTTAGAAACCACATGTATGAAAATCATTTCAAATCAGACTTAGCAAATAGCAACCAAGGCAAGAGTAGTTCAAGCCCATCTCCATCATATTTTGAACATGAACTTGTTAGTGGAGCTACTTGGACTATTGACACTTCAAAATTAGGGGTGTATTTGAAAAGTGCTTTTTTGGCTTTAGTGTGAACAGTAATTGAGATGTTCTAGAAGTTAGATATTTTTTTATGACGAGAAGAATGATGCCTATATCATAGGAAGGTTCAATGAATCTTCCTCAAAGTCAATCAAGTGGTAAATGACAAAGAGCAACTTTATGGATCTACAGAGAATTCTACCAAAAATCCTCCATTAAACAAGCAAACGTAGTGTGCCTACTTTTTTTCTTTTTCCAGGTGATCGGCAGACGGATATGGCTAATTTACTAAATCGACAGATATAGTGTTGATTATGATCTTTAGTTTGCTTCCGAACATTGTTTTCCAGTTGGTTTCGATTAGTCTTCAATTTTGTAAAACAATGTAAGCAAGCTATTTAATGAATCAAAAAGTATTTTAAGTATGGATATACAAATCGTGGAGGACATCTTCAAATTTAAGTTCCCATAAAAAAGAATGTTGAACGAGATAGAAAATAAGGAAATTCATTAATGAGATTTACATATTAAGTAGGAAGAGGGATATACACGAAGTTACAATACTTGCGTTAAATTTGAATTTATAAAACAGCTACAACGAATTTGCAAACCAAAAAACTTAAATTCACAACAAATCATAGTTAAATTAGACATAAGTGATAAATAAGTGCTCGAAACCAAAAAACAAACAAGGACTTCCTTGTTTTCATCTAGTTTATGAGAAATTGAGAACTTATTTGAATATGATTAAAATTTCTTCCCCACATATTTATTCATATGGTTAAAAAATCGTTCTTTTTAATTTGGTTTTCATCTAAAAGAACTTAAATACAACCGGTTCGCTTTTTATTATAACCGTTCTTTTTTAACTTGTTTATGAAAACTTGTTTTTCAAATTTTAATTTTTTGGGTCATATTTGATTTTTTGGGGTATTTTCTTTTGGGCCAACTAAAACTTATTTAATTAGTAATTAATTACTTACTTTAGTTAAATAATAAATATAATAATTACATATCAAAATACATATAATTATATAAAATACAATACATATAATTATATAAAATACATGTAATTTATATATAAATATATTTTTATAAAAACATATAATTATAAATACGAACATAAATTCAAATGTAAATACATATAATTATATGTAAAATATTACATAAAAAAACCAGTCTAAAAATCGTTTTCTTGGAACCGGTAAAAAAAAACCAATTGATGTTTATTTGGGAAATCGATCAAAACCCGTTTTGTTAAACTGAACCGATTTGGATTTGAACGATTTAAAAAAATTGGTTTCGATTTTTTCTCCAGTTTTTCGGTTAATCGGTTTTTTTTTCACCTATAGATACACCTTTAAAACTAGGGCTTATATATATATTCGCCCGGCCCATACAATCAAAGAATTTAAGAATCCAGCCCAGGTAAACCATACGAATTCTCAAACACGTTTCCTGAAATAGCGCCAATTCTTTCCTTCTTCCCGCCCGGCTTAATTTCCCCCAAAAATTTTCAATTTTTAACCTCACTTCCAGTTGTTGTTCCTCCAATTCTCAAGAAATCTTGGCAAAAACCCACTTCAGAATCCTCCCATTGTCTCCCTTCAATCTTCCAGAATGTTCTACTCTCACAATCTGCTTGCAAGAAAAGGTCCTCTTGGTACTGTTTGGTGTGCTGCCCATCTCCAAAACAACTCAAGAAATCCAACTATGTTACTGTCAACATTCCCTCCACTGTTGGTGAGTTCTTTCTTTTCAAACTGCTGATTTCTTTAATCTTTAACTTCTTTATGGTGGAAATTTGTGTTTTTGTTACTGATTTGGATTAGGTTTTTTTTTTTCTGGTGTTCTTGTGTTCTTGTTTCAATTGGGTGGCATTTTCTTGGTTTTATAAATCTTGAATCTTTGATTTATTGTTTTTATAAGATGTATTTAGTTATGTCTTTATGTTCATTTATCCAACATTGGTAAAAAAATCCATTAGTTGCATCAAGATTGAAACAGTTTCAATGTTTTGAAAGTTGCAAGAGTTTTGTTTGATATTGTTCAAAGTTCAGTTGAATTTTACACTTTTGCCCATTGCCATGGTTGGGGTTTTGGTCCCCTTAAAGTTCCCTTTTTTTGTTAATTTAGGAATTCATCTAATACAATCAATTTATATCGTAAACACTTTAAAGATCTTGTATTTGGATAGAGTTCAAGAAATTTCCAGTTAATAAACATATCAAATAGCTGTCCACTTGTTAAAGATTCAAAGAAACTCAACTTTTTTTTATTATCAAATATATTGTTTCTTTGATTCCTTTAGTTGATCAAAATGACATTTTTACCAGTATTGCTTTCAAGATTCTGATGACAATATCTTGCTGCTTGTCTAATGCACACATTTAACAAATTTTTTGTAGAACAAATAATGAATCCACAAGTCCCGATTGCATTGAGAATGTCTGGCCATCTTCTGCTTGGTGTTGTTCGGATATATTCAAAGAAGGTTGAATATCTCCAGCATGACTATAACGTCCTACGTATAGATATAAGCAAGGCATATACTATGCAGACATTAATCTTCCCGAAGATGCCAATCAAGCAAGATTGAATCCATCACTTTGCCTGAGAATTTTGCGCTTGATGTATTGAATGTGGACGACTACAATCCATATGGGTATAAATTGCACTTTTTTATTTATTTAGTTATTTATTTCATAATCTCATCGATATTATCTTGACTATTTGGATCATATATAATTTGTGTGGGTTTTTGATTCATAGGTCCCCTGACACACATATTAGACGCCATGAGGATATTACACTCAACGGTATGATGTTATGATTATATAAGGTAGATATCTAGTAATGAAAATATGATTTCTAAAGTTTAGCATATTCTCAGATCAAACTCCAATCAGTTTATCCAAAAACGGAGATCGAACTCCTGCAGGATATATTACGATTTCGCTTGGTGAGGTAAGTGTGATAGTTGTGTTATATATATTGTTTGATAATCAAGTCAATATAGCTGTTTTTCATGAAAGTCTAATTTCCAAATTTGCTGTTTTTTGTAGGATGTTTTTAGAACTCCATCTGTTTCTCGGTATAGTTCACAACCAAGCCCAATGCCGGTTGAAGCAAGGTATTTGTCTCAAAGAAATCATTGTAGCAGATGGGCTTATGACGATTAATGTTTGTAAAAATAATGACCTTTGTTATCTTTTTTAATGCAGCCCTCATTCTGTTCCTCCACCCGAAACAAATGCTGGTGTTCAAGAACCTGATCCCAATATTCAAATGGGGTCTGGTGATGATGGCTTAATTGATGATGAGAATGTAACTCGTCCTGTTTTGCGTGATGCTATTCATGATAATTATGTGGTTATGCCTTCCTCAATGCCTTCAGACAGGGAGGAACCTGACTTAGTTCTGGTGGAACAGTTCGAAAAAGATAATGGTTCAGCCGCGCCGGGTGAAGTCTCGGTTCCTGATTTCTCACCGGTTAATAAGCAAACGCCACCTCACGATTCAGCTCATTCAGGACCCACCAACGATAACTCAGACCCACCTGTCTCATTTGGTTAGTGTCACTACACAAACCAGCTTTTTATATAACCACAAAAAATGTCTTAAGTGCCCTAATAATTATGACATTTTTCACTTTATTTTTTTCATAAAGCTGATTTTGTTGTAACGCAATTTGGTTTTTATTGGTATATAATTATGGGTAGTGTTGGCATCTTGAGTCATTGTGTTTTATATGGTATCAGGGCTGGCATCATCTTTGATGGCTGTTCAACCATCTCCATTGGCTGAACCAGAACCAGCTCCGGCAGCTGAACAGCCAAGGGCAAAACGGAGAAAGATACAATTCGATAAATTTCCAGTCTTGACTAACAAGTATGATTTTATTTTACATTTCTTGAAGATAATAATATTATTTTGTTTGCTTTTTCTTGATGAGGCGGTTTATGGGTAATTTAGGTTCATAAAGAAAGCCTTAGATGATCCCAGCAATTTGTCACGAAAAAGGAAAGGAGTCTGTTCTTCGTTGGATGTTTGGAGGCTAAACAATACTCTCAAAAATGAAAAGGTCATTATTGACCCCGTTATAACCGGTTAGTTTGTTTTTCTGGCATTGTTTCCTTGTAGTCTTAAAATTATAACCGTATGCATAATTTTTTGATCAACATGTGCAGGGTTGTGCCATAATCTTAGCCAAATGTTTGAGCCCGGCTACAAGTCTACAAAACCTCGGGTAATTGAGGCTGAACAAGACGATATGGAAGTTGAACGTATTCGTGACATTGTGGGTCCCGATGACAACAATGCTATACCGACTTACTCACCAAGTGGTATGACGGGCATGCCTTCTCCAAATAATGGAGCGTTCTCTTCTCCACGTGAAATGGACGAATATACCCTGCGGTTGGTACTGATGTAGGGTCGAAGTCTTATCAGGTGCAGACGTCGTCTATAGGAACTGTTGTGGGGTCCACACCAGACCCCACATCGGCTAGCACCTATGGGTTTTCTGATATGGAAACACATATGGAATACTCTCAAAGTCACCAAGGTTTTGAGAACAGTGGTGGTTTATCTGATATCCCTGAAGTGGATGATGCCGGAGTACGTTTTTTGTTCTTGGTTTTTTTTTACATTTTATTTTCGAATTATATAATATTTATTTACGGCAAATTATGTTCATATCTTTTGTGCATGATATTCAAACTCATTGTTGCATTGCTATTTCAGGAATTGACATTTTTGGAAGACGATGAGGGTACGCCTACGCCAATGAGTAAGTTCGGTTTTCTGACACTTGTTTAGTTTATATTTTTTTATTGCTACTATTGTACAAAAAACAAAAAGGGTCTAAAATTGACTTTCTGAAAGTTAAATTATTTTCTTTTTTTCTAGTATGGATTTAAGCATGAATATTATCATCTGACTAATGAAAATACAGGATCGGGGGCAGGGGGTACCCCTGCAGCGGATTACTCATCTGGAAGACAAAGGACACCGCCAGAATTTGGGTCGTTGTTGGCAAGAACTAGGTATTGTTTCTTGTATCTAATGTGGCTTTTATTTGGGTTTGTGGTGTGTATTTATGTGTATTTGATGATGGCGGTGCAGGGCTGTAGCGCAATTTATAAAAGAAAAGTCTTCAGCTACCGTATCTACACCAGAACGTGAAGGAGCTGTTAGTTTGAATAGCATTCTAGATGGAAAAAGAAGAAAAGTCTGCGCTCGAATGTTCATGGAGACACTGGTAAGTTCTTGCTTGAATTATGGAAAGTATTAAGTGCACTCTAAAAGTTGAAACTTTTAGTTGCAAGATTTCTAACAAAGTTAACTTGTGTATGTGGTTTAGATCTTGAAGAGCTGTGAGCTTGTTGATGTAAAGCAAGATGAAGCATATGGTGATATAACTCTAAAGGTGACTTCTAAGCTTTTGAAGCAGCAGTTTTAAATCAAGAAGGTTGTCAACAGTTTTGCAGTTGGGTGTTCATCATCATCATCTTTGTAAATGGTTTGGATCTCTGATCACTAGAGGAAGAAGTCCTATAAGTTATTGTATTCTGCAAAATATCTAGGTTTTACATGTAATTAGATGTTGATAAACAACTTATCTTTAGCTTGAGTATAACTGATCTTTGACCTTTCCTCCCCTTGGACCATTGTTTTACATTAAAAGTTGGTTATGATCAAGTTGCAAAACTGTTATAATTGGTCTTTCTAAAAACATAAACATTAATGTGTTATTGAGTAATTGATCATTGTAATTCCTTAATTGGTCTTTAATAAAGGACAATTTTTAGTTAGGCCTTGTTTACCAAACACTTACTCAGCTAAGTGCTTACGAACAAAATTTGACACTACCACTTAATGGGTAAGATTTTATTCTAAAGGGTATCGTATGGAACAATTTACTTGCTAAGTATCTTTGTTATATGTTTTTAGTAAGGTAATTTGACTTGATAAACACCTGGGTAAGTGTTTAATAAATGACCTCTTAGTTTTTTTCTTCAAATTTTGATGTTGTTGATCAATAAGAAAGCATGATGCTTTCTTTCAACTAAGTTGGTAGTAGCTAGCTAATTGGTTTAAAGAAAATTGTAACCATAAGGCCATCCGCAGCCGTGCAGGTGATACCACCTGCACAGGCTGCCACCTCAGCGCCACATCAGCTTTACCACTACCTTACCACTACCTTACCATTTCATCCACAGCCGTACAGGTCATACCACCTGTATGCTTAAATAATAAAATATTACCTATATATATATAGATTGTATGTATGTGTG
This sequence comes from Centaurea solstitialis, assembly GCA_030169165.1. Classification (NCBI taxonomy): domain Eukaryota; kingdom Viridiplantae; phylum Streptophyta; class Magnoliopsida; order Asterales; family Asteraceae; genus Centaurea; species Centaurea solstitialis. The sequence continues at coordinate 86,965,129 of CM058042.1, forward strand.
TGTGTGTGTCTCAAAATTTTGTTGAACGGTGAAGGCTCACAGCTCGCGCCCCATACCGGCCCCATACCGGTACACCTCGGCGGTGTTACCGCCGGTATGGGAGCTGCACCATGAGCCAAACCGCTGGGCTGCGGATGGCCTAAGGAACTAACTAATATAACTATGAAGGTGTTAACAATTGTTTTGTATGCATTTATGAAGGGATTTACAAGGATATATATATATATATATATATATATATATAGGGGTGGGTTCAAATGTGAACCACTTTTTGGTTGTGAACGTGAGGACAACCGAGAGCACGACACGTGGCGGATGACTAGGCGCCACGTCATGTCCACGGCGGATGACTAGGCGCGATTCATGGGGAGGGCATTGAATTAAAGGGGGGGACCACACTCAAAGCCGACGTGGCGTCTAGTCATCCGCCACGTGTCACGCTCTCGGTTGTCCTCACGTTCACAATCAAAAAGTGGTTCACAATTGAACTTTCCTCTATATATATATATATATATATATATAAGATGTTTTTAAACAGAAGGTACACAAATTAAAGAGGAATATATGGAATACATTTAAGCCATAAATAGAAGATGCTGATTATTTAAGCCATAAATAGAAGATGCTGATTCCTATAATCATGCGTAATCAACTTATATCCTTGATAACAACCGGTTCTTTCATTCCTACCTTTGTGGGAAAACCACCTTGTTAACCTGAAAACCTAACTGATGATATTGTTGAGTTTAACTGGTACTATACATAATCATTATTTAGAAGCCACATGTAAGTAAACATTTTAAAGAAGATTTAGCCGAAGCAATCAGAAGTTGATTCAAGCCCAATATAATTTAAATATGAATTTGTTAAGTATTTGAGCAAAATCATCCAATGTGCTTAGTTGAGCTACTTGTCCAAGGGAGACCATTGGCAATCTGGCATTTCAAATCATAAATTGGAATTTCTTTACATTTATTTTACCTTAGACCCTAAACCTTGAAACTGGGTATTTTTTGAACAACAACTTAATTAGTTGTTAGTATACACCTTAGTTAGGTTAGAAACGCCTCTGCCCAGTTTCGAACACTTCTATGCCTCTGAAAGTGGGTATTACGAAGTAGTTTTATGAAGCTTCAGGGGGTGTTATTGTACATGTCATAAACTATAAGGAGAGTATCTGTCCATCTTTCATCTCATCATCCCTTATATATATATATATATATATATATATATATTCTATTATTCTTAGAAAAGCAAAGAGAACAACAATCTCACTCATATCCCCCAATTTTCTGAAGAAGAAGAAGAAACAAAGAAAGATGCCTTTGAAAATGGTGGACGCTACCTTGTCGACCTTCAACTCAGTTTTCGAGAAATTCAAATCCGAAGCACCAAACAACAAAGCCAATCTCATCCTCTTCTTGGCCGATATCGAACCTTCCACTAATCTCAGTTGGTGCCCTGGTATGTATATCTCTTCCTTTTTACCTTCTAATTTCTATCTTGGATTTATCAATTGTAATGCGGTTTGTGTTAAACTTATCGTTCTTCAACTGTTTCTAATGAATGGATTGTGCAATTGTTAATGGATTTTGCTTCCTTTTGATCTTAGGGTTTGCTTTTGGTCTTTCACTAATCGCTACTGATTGCAAATCTAACGGAATTTGAACTTGATATGGGTGTTCTTATTGATTTGATACCTAGGGTTACTCTTTCACTTGATTGTTAGTTTGTTATGAAGTTACTAGTTGTTATAAGTTAGGTTATATTTCTCCCTAAAAAATTGGATAAGTTTTATAGTGATTTTGAAACTAGAGATTTGCCTGTTTGACTTCAAAAGTGAAAATTACTATTTGATGGAATTAACCATGTAAAATGTTGCAAATTGCAGTTTATTTTCCTCAAGATGGAATTGATTTGTTAATTGATCTGTTGGTTTTATAAGTATTGTCAATTGGGTGCATAGAATGGGAACTTGTATAACAAAATTTTGTTTCAACAAAGGGGATAAAAAATGCTTCTTTTTTGTTCCAATTTTGGTGGATTAATTGGAAATATGAAGGAAAAAGAAGTTGGTGGCTAAATTTTATAAGTGTTGGTCAATATGGCTATTTAGGTTAATAATCCTATTCATATTCCTCTTTGTTTGGATTGATGATTTAAAAGGTTTAGTATTTACGTGTATGGACGGACCCAATGTAGAGACTATGGTTGGCATGTGTCACTGTTTTGTTCCTTCGTTGTACTGCTAAAAATTATAGGCTCGTGAAAAGTGCCACCATATGTATTTTGAAACTATAACCCAAGTTACTCTTGGTAGAATTGGTTTGCAAGGCTTTTCTTTCACCCTACACCCGAGTTTTGAATCTTGTTAGTTTCATTTTCTTAGTTTTTAGCTTTTAATTTCATGGTTATTATTTTTCTAAATATTTGCAATAAAAGTTTTGAATGCATGACCTAACATACGAAAAACAACGAACTAACCAACAGACCAACGATGATTTTGTGAAAAATATCCCTGTATTTGTTTTTTATAGTCAAATGGCGCAGCCATTTGATTTTTCTTTTTGGTCCATCCTTGTTTACATAGTTCAACAATCTGCTGCTTTCATGGTCTTTGGGATTTTCTTGTCTCTAGATAAAAATGCTACCACTTAAGGCCATCCACAGCCATACCACCCATACCACCTGCATAGGCTGCCACCTCAGCGCCACATCAGCTTTACCACTACCTTACCATTACCATACCATTCACCCACACCCGTACCACTCATACCACCTGTATGATTTAAATAATAAAATATTACCTTTATATATATATATATATAGATTGTATGTATATATGTGTGTGTGTGTGTGTTTGAGACTTTTTGTTGAACGGCATGGAGATGCCGCTCGCCCTCCATACCGTCCCCATACCGGCACACCTCGGCGGTGTTACCGCCGGTAGGGGAGCGGTACCGTGAGCCAAACCGCTGGGCTGCGGATGGCCTAATAAGGTTAAAAGCATAATCCGGGTCCTGGTTCCTAGCCCAAAATGTATAATCGGTCACATTGTGTTAAGATAATTGCAATTTCATCGTGTTCATCTCTTTTTTTTAACAGATTGTGTGCGAGCCGAACCAGTTATATACAAAAAACTCGAATCCTCTCCTGATGATGTGGCGCTCCTGAGGGCTTACGTTGGGGACAGACCCACATGGAGGAACCCGTCTCACCCATGGAGGGTGGACTCAAAGTTCAAGCTGAAAGGAGTACCAACTCTAATCTTGTGGGAGAACGGTGAAGTTAAAGGTCGGCTTGAAGACCATGAAGCACACATCGAACGCAAGATTGATGGTCTTCTTTCTACCAAATGAACATCTCTTCAAGTGTCTTGAGGTTATTGCACCAAATAAGGTTTTAGTGAATAAATGATGTAAACTATGTTTCAACTTGACATGGGCACAAGAGGTATGAGCTTTAAAAGTGTGTTTTTGATATGAATAAACCTCTTTACACGGTGAAAATCCAGCATAATTTGTGCCCACATGGTGTGTGTATGGCTCATGCAACAACACTTGAAAAGAGGGCACTGTTTAGTTGGAGTTGGGCTTTGCAATTTTTTCTTGCAAACAAAGATTAAGGTGTTTAGTTTGTTTTTTAAGATGTACAAAGTCTAATTTCACCTCTAAAAAATAAGACGGTGGATGGTGCAAATTTTAAAAGATGATGAGAGGTTTTCAAATCTTTTCTTAAAAGTTGTTAAGTATGCAAACCTCTTAATTTTCAAACTAGAGAGGTTTTAGAAAGTATTTATTTTATAAAAACTAATACTTAAATATATCGTTAAACCTTATTATATATTAAAGGAAGAACCAATAAACAATGATTTGACGTCTTGAGAAGTCTTCATTCTTGAATTGTGGTTGATTTTTATCTATTCAACTTTGACATGACAGAGAAAGTTGACAATGGGGTTGACCGTTCTCTAAGAACTCATGTTGTTGGTTTATTTTAACGGAGCTTGCAAACTTACGAAGCTAACCTCTTTTTTTTTTTTTTTCTTTTTTTTTTTTTTTTGCAAATAATCAATCTATATTAGAAGTTAATTAATTAAGTAAAATACTTATATGTCTAGAGAGAGAAAGTTCAGTTACAAGGCCGATCGATCTTTGTTGTGACCAAGAGACAAACGAAATGTGACAAGTCACATGTGTCTCCATTTAATAAATGATAAACCTGAATTTTTATGGCAGTCATAATATACATATAGGAAAATTATATTTCCTCTCTTACCTTTTATGCCTATTCATCCTCTTGCTCATATTTCCTACACAAATACACTTATCACAAATGACCATCAATTTCTTTATCAATGTGACAAGTGTTTCCAAATGGGTTGTCGGATGGTTAGATATAAAAGATAGGATGATATATAATTTCTCTACACATGGACCATATTTGAGGATTCTCACAACAATTATTGGTATTCTATTTGGTTATCGATATTGGTGAGAAAATGATAGATTGAAAATTTTAAAAGGGTTTGAATATATGGGTTATGGAATGTCTTTGTGCCACTGCCAACTACCAGGTTGACTTTTGTGACCCACTGTCTGAATCGAATATTAATCATGTTTACATTGTATTTCATTAAGAAATTATATATCAATCTCAAATTTGTCATATCAATGATACACCACCATTGCAACCTGCTTAAGCTACTAATCACATGTTTATGAGTCAGATTTGGGCTTCTTGCGACCTTGGCCAGAAATGACATGAATCCAAAAAAGGTTTTTTTGATCGTATAAATCATGTAATCAATGTGTATATATATCTGTAACTTTTTATGTACATCTTACTCATCTACGATACAGCCGTGTGACGAAAAATAATGAATTAATCGAATAAGAACCTCAACCTCCAAGAACCAAAAACAGGATACCCCTGTTTGTTTGTATGTATAGAAAACACAAGACCAGAAAGGCATCACCACCTTCAAGCTGTCATCCCGATTTGGTCAACTTCTTGTTGTAGACCCGAACCTCATAACGGCCGTTGAACCATTGAATCGTTCCGCATACATTCGGGTATGGGATACTTAGTCACATCGCGCCCTGCTTTGCTGGTTCTGATTGCCGGCTGACCCATGGAATCGCGGTGCAGATCAAAGATGATCCTGTTGAATTTCGCTTCAGGAAGGGAAGGGTTCAAGAAATACGACAGCATTTGTCTCTTGTTCGGCGTGATCGTCTTTTTATGGCCTGCGTAAGCTCGGTGTCCTTGGATGGCGTGGCCCATGTTTCCGCCATGAGAGGGCATGAAGACGTCACTGTTTTCTGAAACGATGTAGTCGAGGGCAGCCATGATGGAAGCTTTGTTAGCAAACGGTTCTAGCTCTCCGGGTAAGGCGAGGTCTACTTTGTTGTAGAAATGCGGGTATTCTTTCGTTAATGGTACCAAGGCTTCTTTGCCGCCTAACGGATCTCCTCCCGCCCAAAAGATACGTGCGTTCTTGGGAGCTCGTAGAGCTTTCAAGAGCCTAAAAGATAAATCAAAGTATCCCATCAATTAGGGTTGCATTACAACAATCAAGATTAAGAACTTAATTAATTCATTCCGTTTTTCTTGTTAGAGTCCCATATCAGCTAGATAGAGAGACCATCAAACTTGTTTACATGCAAGAACCTCGTTTCTCTATATATAGGGAAAAGTTCGGCTGCGAACCAGATTTTCGCTTGTGAACTGGAGGACAACTGAGAGCGCGACACGTGTGTCCGGGTGTCCACATACAGTATGAATAACGAATGTGGACGTTCATGTATTATTCATGAATAATACAACATTTAGAATGGATAATAAAGTATTCATGATGAATATTACATGAATTCACTTATTATTCATCATGAATTGTGTATTATTCATTCTGAATGATTCATTATTCATGATGAATAATACATAAACGACCCGTGAAAATCTAGACAAGTGGCACACTCTCCTTTGTCCTCATGTTATTAACCGAAACTGGGTTTTTACACATACAAACACTTCTAATACCGAACCTATGACCTTTTAAACAAAACTCAGAAAGAAGGTTAATAGATAGTAAAAGGAGCTTACCGTGTAACCTCCAAGGCATTTAAAGGACAGAGACCAGCAAGCTTTCGGTCATGGGAAGTCATGTTCGATCTCGAAGTTAGTAGCTCAGGGCGAAGCTTTCTTTCGTTACGGATTATCTCATCGTACTTCGAGCTTAACCCGGGAAGACATCCTGTTCTCACCCAAACATCCTTCTCCATTCTAAGATGAAGTGCAAGATAAGGCCCTTTGCTTCTCATCCTCTCCGTAAGCTTATTTCCAAGTTCAAAAATCGGTGGTGCAAACCTCAATGCATGAAACGCAACCTATAAACATTCAAGCACTTGTTAAGTTACATTCCGATGAACAAATTCACATGAATTATAAAGAAATATGAGATTCATTTTACCTTGCATCGAAGCTTTTGGAGATCAGAAGGAAGATCTTTAGAAAGCCTTGAATCTAGACCTCGAAGAAGTAGAACACCTTCTCTCCTCATCTGCATTAACAAACAAAACATATCGCGATTTAAAATTAATTCGCTATCTTTGACTAACTAAGAAAATCAAGAATCGTTCATAATCGGCTGAATTCAACACAAGTTGATGCTTTTTTGTTCAATTCAAACAAAGATTGGATCTTTCTATGTTAATTGAGTTACCCCAGGTTATAAGTTGGAATCTTGACCAAGTAAAACAATATACACCCATTGATTTTTGTTCAATTTAAACAAATATCGGATCTTTCTATGTTAATTGAGCTACCCCATGTTTAATTTGGAATCTTGACCTAGTAAAACAGTATAAACCCATTGATGGAATTCATAGTTATTTTCGGAAGTTGCATAGAGTTTTCATATGATTCGAATAGCGACGAAGAATTTGCTTACCCTTCTGAGGTATCGGGCGCGAATCCATTGAGGAGAAACATGAAGTGGAGTGTGTTTTTCCTCTACTGGCCTCGACATCAAATGGTTCGACGGCAACGATGAAATTATTCTAACGTCATCCGCTAGAGTTTTCTTGAAGTGTTCAACATCAAATATATCAGAGAATTCACTGCACCCACAAATTAGGAATCCAATCAATACACGTATCACGTAAACAAATTGATGAATTTGAGATTTAACAAACAGTAATCTAGAAGAACCCCAATTCAAAACTTTTCCAAGTCTCATTGAGGACTTTCATCAAACAGGTAGATTGCAACAATCTTGCTATTGATGCAAAGAGGTATCTAAAAATAAATTTAAACAATTTGATGAATTTGGGATTTAACACATAGAAATCCAGAGAAATCCCAATTCAAATATGTTCCAAGTCTCATTGAGGAGTTTTATCAAACAGTTAGATTGCAAAAATGGAAGATTGAAAAACAATACCTTTCATCTCCCCAAATAACATTGACTTGCAAGATTGGTACAACAAGAGTAGCACCAAGTATTCTAGCAATCACAACAGCATCAACAATCTGATTCCTTTGCTGATTCATACCACCAGAAACCACCACCACCAAATACTTACTTCTATCTTTCAAAATCTCAACACTTGATTTCCTATACTCTGAACTAAAATCCAAACAAGGCCTATACCCAAGCCCATCTGGCTGTTCCCAGAAATCACTCTTTTCCTCAACTTTTTCTTCAACTTTTTGTTCAAGTTTGACCACTGAACTCAAAACAACCCCATTTGAAACCAACCCCAAATCCTCCTTTTTCTCAATACTCCCACATGGGTAAGGCGAAAAAGGGTCGAAATTATACCACATCTTCAACATACCAAAAAACCCACATAGAAAAAGCAATAAAAACCAAATCTTGGGGCTTTTAACGATCTTTGCTCTCGAAAACCCGATGCTTCTGGAAGCCTTTTTGGGTGAAACAACGAGAGAGTGAAGAGAAGTTGATGATAAGGAGTTTATGATCTCAGATGGTACAGAGATGTAAGATTGATGCTTCTTGTTGTTTGCAATCTTTGAAATAGCCATTGATTAAGGAAGGTTTGAATGAATGAATGAACGAATGAAGAAAGAATTACACCTTTGGATGGTGTTTATATGTGTGAGAAAGAGAGAGTTTCAGAGAGAGAAAGTGTGGACGGCGGGAAGGAGAAGAAGACGACCAAGAATCCGCGTTTGGTCGGAAGAGTGGAAAGGAAGGAAGGAGAGTAGAAATGTGTGTTTGTGTATATATATATATATATATTTATATATATAGGAGGAATGTGTATTATATATATAGGTGTTAATGGTTTGGTGGGCCCAGAGTTTATTTTTGTTTATTTGAACTTTAAGTGGAGGCTTTATTTTGAAATTTAAACCCCACTTATTGCATTGAATTTATACATGTATTTTATGAATTTAAAGAGTTGTATTTTACTTTCAATTATTATTGTTAATTAAATAATATTTATTCTATATTTATGTGTGTATTTTAAAGATTTATTAATTTTTGCAATAGCTGATTCTATAAAGAAAAAAAAAATTTAAACAACAATTTGAAATACTAATTTGAGATGATGTTTATATAAAAGAAAAAAAAAGATATTGTTCATTGATCAAAGCTTTAGTATCATATCATATCATTTTAATATCTTGGTTGGTATACCAAAACTTTAATCAAATTTACCGACTAAAATGATTAGTTTTGTACAATAATTTGACAAAAGAAAACACAATATAAAAGATGTAACTGGATAATGTAATTGTAACATGCAAAATTGTGTAAATATTTAAATTTGTAGTTTTATGATTTTTTGGCTTTTTCCAATGGATCATGGATAAGATTTTCAAAAATTACAAATATTCTGTAATTTTGTTGATTGACCTTAAGGTAAAAGATATATATTAGATACTTTACGAAATAGGAATATTTAAGAAATTGAGATATATTGCATGCAATAGTAATTAAGTTTCTTACATAATAAAGAGTATTTAATATGAAAATGATATTTATTTTAGATTACAAATCCTCTGATTTTGTTTTTTTAACTATGCTGGATTTCTGTAGACATATCTATGGAAATTTTTTATTTTTTTCTGAAACGGCAGAAATAAAGTACCTCTAAGAGCATCTCCAACAGCATTGCTAAAATAGAAAAAAGTGAGTTTTTTCTTCCTAAGTTGCTCCAACAGCATTGCTAAAATAGAAAAAAGTGAGTTTTTTCTTCCTAAGTTGCTCCAACAGCATTGCTAAACCAATTGCTAAAATAGAAAATTTTAGAGTTTTCTCTAAATAAAATACAAAGATTTCTCTAAAACTTCTAAATGATGAGAGAGAAACATTTTTTTAATGTGTTCCACCAATGGCATAATTTATTCTTTAAAAGTTTTTAAAAACTTTATTGGGATAATAAATATAATGTATATTTTAATAATATAAATGATGATAAAGCCTCTAAAATAGCAAAGCTGTTGGAGATCAAAAAATAAAATTTTAGAGATTTTGATTTCCTATTCTCTAATTTAGAAAAAAATATAGCAAAGCTCTTGGAGATGCTCTAACGGTTTACATGCAATTTCTCCAAAAATAGAGAGAAAGTGTCAAAATTTTAAAAAATAAATTGTATTTAATTTCAATAAATAAAGATTTTAAAGTTAGTTATATTACGAAATATTTAATAATATAACAAAAATGCTCTCTTGTTTTTTTTTGGTTTAATTTCATTGAGTTTTTGAAAATAAATATTTGATTAAGAATAAATATTTTAATTTTTTTTGGACGACAGGTATCCGGAATCCATTCGGCCACCCGACTAATCCTCTCGACCATGGAAACCGTTACCGGCCCATAGCCTCGCTCATGCCCGGCCCAAAGGTCGACCCATGAACTGGGGTGTCACCTCCTGTTCCTCATCCGAATCGAACCCAAGTAGACAAGGATACCATCCACTGCCCCGCTCAGGATGTTACTGACCATTGAGCTACAAATGAATTGACAAATGTTCTTCAGTATGTGGATGGGGGGATTAGAACTTGGGTGGGCACTATGTACCCTCTAAGCACTAACCACTCTATCACAACACCTTGGACAAGAATAAATATTTATTAATTAATGAAAATTAATAGTTGTTAATATTAATAAGAGGTATAATTGAAAAAAGCCATAAAAAACTTCTCAAAAGCTACTTTAATTAGCATTTCTATAAGGGTGTTGTCACTAACACCCCCCTCTACTTTATAAGACCAATCAAATACACCTAGAAGATTGAGAATATATAATTTTAAAATAAAAAGTCAATTTACTTATGGCTAGAACCACCTAAAAGTTTGAAACAGTGTCATATCATAGGGTAGGAGAGGGGGGGGGGTTGTAGTGATCCTTACCCTATAAACTATCTTATCTTGTGGTCATCCAAACATATACTTATTTTTGCCAAACACAACCTATATCATTGTCAAATTGTTACATGGTTTTTTTTGGAAGGGTGTTCGGGCCAAAGCCCGACTAATCCCCGGCAATTTTGAGAGCTAAACATGGCACCACTTAAATGTCCCTAGACATGCGCATGAAAAACTCAAACTCGGTTAGGGCACTATGAACCCCCGACCCCGAACGATAACCAATCCGACACAGCACTGTTGGTCAAATTGTTGCACATATTAGAGTAGTAAAACTTTATTGATATCTTAGTTTCTATACCAAAACTTTAATCCAATTTAACCACTAAAATAATTAATTTTGTACACAATTCTAAGAAAAAACAAATATAAAGATGTAACTGCATAATGTTATATCTTTCATTAAATTCCATTGTGTTTTTTTTGGAAAAATATCTCCAGATTTGGAAGGAAAAAGAAATTCGCTGTAGCGTATTTTCTCTGTTTTGTAAAGGAAAAACTAAAAATTTCAAAAACTTTATATTTTCCTATTCTAAAAAAACTATAAAAGATGTTCTAATTAAAGCGAATTATAATATTGATTTAGAGAAATTGTGTAATGCAGAAATTCGCTGTCATCTTTTTCAATTATATCAATCTCTTGATAACATTAACTATTGTTAACAATAAATATTAATTATTAACAAGTAATATATTTTGTCAAAATTATTTGTATTTGCATTAAAATACGTTTGGTATTATATTTAGTACTTGCTATACTCTGAATTTTGTTTATTTAGTAATAAATAGTTTTTTTTTTTTTTGAAAATAGTTATTCTTTTATGTAATTAAGATAAGCATCGTAAAATTGTTGATCACATAGGCTTTCCAATAAGGCCGGCTTGTATAAAGGTAATTGAATACCTTCAAATTTAATCCGATTATTGAATGAGTTAATGTTAAAATAATTACAGAAATTTGAATATACAAAATAAAAAAAAGATTTAATCTATTATAATTTACATGACAAATTTGGTTCCGAACACAAACCATTCCACTAAGTAATTCTCTCAGTAAGCATTATTTTCATAAAGTTCATTTATTGAATTGGTGGTTATCTCACTTGTAATTTGTAAGTTTAACATCTTCAAATGAAGATCAGCAATGATATTTATAGATATCATATCTGAACTCTTTACCATTTTCTTTACATGGATCGCTTTTTAATTCATATATTGAGTAAGATTGCCCACACATGAAAAAGTGTATGGCAACTATGTCCCTTTTTGACACACTACGTACAATAAAGTAAGTAGCACAAACTTATTTAACTGATTTGCCAAGTACAACCATACATGTGATCATGCATGGTTGCGAGAGTAGTTAGACATTTCTTCAACAAACTTCTATTTTTAGCATGAGGAATGTCAGTCAAACTTCTTGACCTTGTCTTTATAAGAACACGAGTCTTCATACAGGTAAACTGCTTTTACTTTCTTTGGCGTTAATCTAGTAGTTTGTATTTGACTAATTGATAGTCTTAAGTATGACCAATTTGAATCTAGTTTCTATAACCACATAAAATACTCCTGGTTTTAAGGACTTTATAGTAAATGTCGAAAGGTGACAATGTGTTAACGTGGTTTTATTAGTACCTTATCTATAAAAATATCTACTAAATGCTTAAATCCACAATCTTATCATCCAAATCTCGATAGGAAGAAGAATAATAGAGAAATATTCAAAAAAACGAACAAAACGTGCTTCAATATTTATCCATAATTAAATAATATAATTACTAGAAATCATTATTATAAAATTGTAGAGAAACTGATTGGTGGTTCTCGAATTGATGACGGCACCTCCATTTATATCAATTGTCTTTTTGCTAATTATGCATTCTTTGGAATTTTATTTTGGTATTTAAAAAATACAATATTTCAGTTGAAGGGTAACAAAAAAGCAAAAACAATTTTGGATGACACATAAACACACATCGTGATCAAAGTCGAAGACGTATCCAAGATCTATTCGGGCATCTAACTAATCCTCTCGACCATGAAAATCGTTACCAGCCCATGCCCGGCCCGAAGGTCGACCCATGAACTGGGGTGTCGCCTCGTGTTCCCCCTCCGACCATTAAGCTATAAAGAAATTGACAAATATCCTTAGTTTGTGTACGAAGGGATTCGAAATTGGGTGAACACTATATACTCTCCAAGTACTAACCACTCCACCACAACACTTGGACAACAAAAGAAAAGGCAAAATATATTTTACCCGTTTTACGACTTCACTTAGCTTCAACTCTGATATTCTTAAATGCACATAAGTTGTGGGAATGACCGTTTAAGTACATAAGTTATTTAAAAAGGTTTACCAGAACCTTCTTGAAACTTTTTTTTTCTTCTAATTATGAGCTAATAACTATTTTTATTGTTAATTATAAATAAATATTAATTAAAAATAATTACTTAATTTTTGTTATACCTTATATATTAGATATTAATAATGGTTATTAGTTATTTATAAATGTTATTAGTTATATAAAATTTTAATTACTATTTAATATATTTAGTTAGCAAAAACAAAATATGATAACATTAAAAATGTTTATGTATATCGTTTAAAATTAAAAATTGTACTTATTTTATCTCATAGATAACTAAAATATGTTAAAGAATTTTAATAAAATATTTAGTTTATTTATAAACTTTGTGTATTTAAACTATTAATTAACTAAAGAGTAAATTACGGATTTGGTCCCTGTGGTTTGGGAGTTTTTATGGATTTGGTCCCTAAACTTTAATAATTACAGATTTGGTCCCTGTGGTTTGCAAATTCTATTGGATTTGGTCCTTGTGGTTTGCAAATTCTATTGGATTTGGTCCTTATGGTTTGAAAATTCTATTGGTTTTTGTCCCTGCCTATTTGCACTATCAGGACCAAATCCAAAAGAATTTGCAAACCACAGGGACCAAATCCGTAATTATTGAAGTTTAGGGACCAAATTCATAAAAACCCCCAAACCACAGGGACCAAATCCGTAATTTACTCATTGAAATATATGAGCTTGATCAATTTTACTTATATGTATATTATAGTTATTTTAAATTTGCATATATATATATATATATATATATATATATATATATATAGAGGGGTCTTCAAGGAAAAACCATTTTTTTTATAAAAACTATAGGACCAATCTAAGCCTTTGATCTAAAAAGGGCATGATCGTCATTTTAGATTATTCCTCAAGTTTTTACAAAAGAAGAGGTTTTTACAAAATATGTGGTTTTTACAAATATATATATATATATATATATATTCACTTTTTTGTAAAAACTTGAGGAATTATCTAAGCCCTTGATTTGAAAATCGCAGTTTATTCATTATATGAATATTCACCATATGAATATTCATATTTCCCATATCATATTCATCATATATTCACCATATGAATATTCATATTCACCAGATAAATATTCAAATTCACCATATGTAACACCCGAAATTTTGTAAACTCGAACTTATCTGATAAAAGTAAGTAATGGAAATTCAATTGAATGTAACGCCTCAATTCCCGAAGTTGATTATTAGCTGGTGTTTAAGTTCATAAGTCGAGTCGGGAATTTAACTTATCAGTTTCGGGGCAAAAAGATAAATACCCGAGAGATGGAGGGGTGTAGTGTAACTAGTCACCAACTAGTTGATAAGCCTTATCCCTTCCTCCCTCTTTTCATTTGTGTGTGTGTTTGAGATCTTGAAGAAAGAAAAGGGAGAAAAGAGAGAAAGGGAGAGTAGGAAGAAGATTCGAGATCCGGAGGAAGAATCGAGCTTAGGAGGTGAAATCAAACCGTGAAATGTTGTTAGAATCGAGTTCCTAACAAAAGGTACGGCTTACTTCGTGTTAATTTCGTGTTTTAGTCGAGATTTGGGGTTTTGGAAAGCTAGGGTTTATATTTGGGGAAAACCATGGATCTCGACGATCCATGGAGTGTTTTCGAGTTTTGTTGTTAGTTTATCATGTTATATCATCATAGGATCGATCATAATCATTCGTGGGGTGTTTGGGAGTCAAAAATCGAGTTTTGGATGAGTTTTGGTAAAGGTTTGCGAAACAGATCGCGGGATTGTGCAGGTCAGTAAAACCCCGCGACCTGAGGTCCCGGGGTTAGGTCGCGCAAGTCACTGTTTCCGATTTGAAGTTTTTCGTTTGCGATCCTTTTCGAGTTTTGGCTTTGGGCTTTCCTTAAGGGTTATATTAGATGATGTTTGGGAGATTTTGGGGGCAATTGAGATAGTCTAGCCTAGTTCTAGACTAGTGTTTCGGTTGTGAACCGTAAGTGACATTTTTGGTGGTTTATTGATGTATACCATGATACGATTGTATAGGTACTTTCTTGTGACGTGCTAGCTATCTAATCCATGTTGGATTGTGAAGAATACCAAGGTGAGTTGTTAAAACCTTTTTGTTAAAACTGAGGGCACATCATCTTGATGATTTTACATTCCTTGCTTGGTTTTGTGGATAAATGTGGGTTTGGTACGAACTACTTGTCATATTGAGTTTAAAGCTTTCCATGAATATATGATGAGCTATGCCTACATGAATGATTTAGATTATATGGTTGTATACGTGCGGTAGATTATCGTATGCTACCATCGTATGTGTTAAACTCATGAATTAGTAGGATGAATGTAATTATGTGGAATACTTGAAAGTATTCGTGCCATGGACTTTTACAAAAGGGATTTGATATCCGAATATGTTGGCAAATATGAAATGATGTGAAGGGCTTAAGACCCTCGATAAACACCTCTGTTAATGACGCTATGCTAAATTCAGTGTCGAGGTTGTGTATGTGAATGATATGGACGAGATGCTATGCTAAATTCAGTATCGAAGTCTTGTATGCAATACCATGGACGTGACGCGATGCTAAATTCCGTATCACGATCCTATATGATAATAACCTGGACGAACCAACGCAATGTGTCCACACCAAACAGTCTTGGGAGGTTCTGAAATAGGAATGCCCCTATGTCGCCGGCCCTCGGGTTGCTCCTTGGTGCGCGGGCCTCGGATGATGTTGCCATGCTAAATTCGGGACATCGAGGTGTTTGGAATCAGTGAATGTCGGGGCATTGGTTGGTGGAAATGGGTCGCTCCCATTGTTTCCGAAGATAATAATAAACCGGTTTAACATGCTACTTTCATTGTTCGCATGACTTTGTATATTTGCATGCCTTAATGTATTTTATTTGCATGATGTCATTTATACAACTCACTAGGCTCCTTTAGCCTAACACTTGCTTGGTGTCGATGTGTCTCTCAGGTACAAGGGATGCCGTTCCCAAGTAGGTACCGGGATTGAGAGTGAGCTTTGGGGCATGTGTGAAGAGACCGGTCCTTTAGACCGTACATACGATGGCAAATTCGACAACCCTTTTTGTAGTCTTTTCCGAGATAGGATTTAGACTAGATGGTTGTCGCATTCTTTAATTAAAATTACAAACATTGTAATTATACACTACTTATACCCCTGTTTTGGGAAGAGCTCGCGCTATGGCGTTATATTATGTGTACCACCTTTCGTTAAATGAAAGTTTTTGTTCGCCCTGATTTTTAGGGTGTTACACCATATCATATTCATCATATGAATATTCATATTCACCATATGAATATTCATATTCACCAAATGAAAATCATATAATTTCATTCATCTTATAAATACAAAACAAAATGTCTATTTACATTTGTATTCACCTAATGAATACAAAACTAAATATCTGTTTACAACTAGATTCACCAAATGAATATAAACAAATGTATTTTTACATTTAAATTCATCTAATGAATCTTCACATCATCATCCACTTCAGCCTTCAAGAATATGATGAACCTTCATAGATCACATGATGAACCTTCAAGAACACATTATGAACTTTCAAGAACAAAACTTAAAAAACTCTTATTTTCCAGTAATGATTTCCTAAAATCTTCATAAAAAATGTTATTATTTAGATATGTTGCACAAATCAAGATTACAAACAACATTTATGAAACAACAATCTCTAAAATTGAATCAAACAAACCTAATTTTGAAAAAAAACTCAATAACCCTAGAAATTGGGGGTTTTCGATAGAAATAGAAAAAAAACTTACCAGATCATCGGATTTTGTTTGGTAACCAGATCTGAAAGACGGCAGCGGCGGTGGTAGTGGTAGACGGTAGCGGCGGCGGCGGTGGCGGTGGAACACCGGCGACGGTGGTGGATGTACAGATCTGGTGGTTGGTGGTGAGGTCCGGTGGTAGAGATGAAAAACGATTGTAGATTTGGAGAATATTGATGCGATTTTGGTGGGTTTTTTTTCTTTTTTCTTTTTGGGTTTTGGAGAAACAAGATGATGAGCTTAGAGGCATCAATGGAGGTTGTGGTGTATAGAGGGAAGGAGGTGTGTGATTGGTGGGGGGGAAACGAGGAAGACAATGAAGTGAAAGAAAGTTGCCTTTTCTTTTAATTGTTTAATTATAAATTAAAATACCAAAATGTCTAAATTACCCTTATGGGTTATAATCTAGTGTGGCATCATAAAAGATTAAGGAATTGTTATCATGGTCCTCTAGTATTAATAACCTTTGATTAAAATCTTTTAATGGATGAGATTGGTCCTATAATTTTTACAAAAAAAGTGGTTTGTATTTGATTTTTCCTCTATATATATATATAATATTAGTTATTTTCTTTGCTATTTTGTTTATAATAACTAACATGTTATGTTATAAAAAATTATTTCTATCATATTATTAAAATTTTATTTTAACTTTATAAGAAAATATTTGTAACAATTGGCTTTTTAAAATATATTTTTAATAATTATACATATTTATAAGTTAGTTTTTAATAAATAACATGTACATATTTAATTATATATATTTAATCATTAAGTAGTTTATCAATTAATTTGTCCTTTTCTTGCTTTAGATTTTTCTTTGTAACTCTCATCTAATAAAAACATGTAAACGAAAATATTCAACTTTATTAGGCCATCCACTGTCGTGGACGGGTTGGCTTCGGTTTGCCTTCGGCTTAGGCCAAGCCGACGGGTTCCCTTGTGAACACCGCCGCGGCCTCCAACGGTTAGGAGTGAATCGGTTCTCCCAAGCCGATTGTTTTTTTGACCGTTGCACTCCAACGGCTATTTTTTTTTTTTTCTTTTTTTTTCAATTTAATTTCCTATATATATATATATATCATCTTCAAACACCAATTTACAAACACAACTCTCAATTTTTCAAACACAACCTTCATCTCTTCCACTTTTCTCTCCAAAAAATGTCTTCATCATCATCATCACGATCATCATCGGCATCATCCTCATCAATTTACCACCCGAATTACGATGATGACGCTAACGATTTGTTGGAGCTCAACCACTTGGCGGCCATAGCCGCCGTGAACGAAGCGGTCAAACTAATTGTCGGTGACGAAGCAACTTCAAGTCGACAAACGAGGAGGACGCCAAAAAGTCGAAATCGTATAGTGGCACACGAGAAACTTGTTAACGACTACTTTTCAGATAATCCGGTGTATGACGATAACGATTTGGAACGGCGGTTTCGTATGACACGACGACTATTCCTTAAAATAGTTGAGGATCTTGAGAGGGAGTACGAATTTTTTAGGTGGACTCACGATGCAAGAGGAGTTAAGGGGTTCTCTCCGCTTCAAAAATGTACGTCTGCGATCCGACAATTGGCGTACGGTACTGCTGCTGATGCCACGGACGAGTACTTGCAAATGTCCGAAACGACATCAAGGGAATGTTTTACTAATTTTTGTGAAGGTATTATACATCTTTATATGCGAAGATATTTACGGAAGCCTACCGCAAATGATGTTCAGTTGTTGTTCGCATTGCATGAGCAACAACACGGCCTCCCCGGCATGCTTGGTAGCATAGATTGTATGCATTGGGATTGGAAAAATTGTCCCGTAGCATGGAGGGGTCAATACCATCGAGGTGATCATCAAGGACCGACAACGGTTTTAGAGGCGGTAGCATCGTACGATGGTTGGATTTGGCACGCGTATTACGGAACCCCGGGTGCCGTAAACGACATAGTCGTTGTAAACCAATCACCGATATTCAACGATTTGTTCGAAGGCAAAGCACCCGATAGCTCGTTTTCAGTGAATGGCAGACAATACAAACACGGATACTATCTCGCGGACGGGATTTATCCGAAGTGGACGACTTTTGTCAAGGCGTATAGATATCCAACGGAACCCGAACGGATAGCGTTTACGGAGCGTCAAGAATCGGCTAGGAAGGATATCGAACGTGCATTCGCGATGCTTAAATCAAAATGGCACATTGTTAAGTATCCGGCACGGGCGTGGACAAAGAAAAAATTAAGGTATACAATGTACACGTGCATAATTTTGCACAACATGATTCGTGAAGACGAAGGCTTTGCAAATTATCCTTTTGATGAAAGTTGGGTTACAACTGATGATACCGAAGTAGATATATCCGAAGAAGAACGAGCGCAAAACGTCAACGAAGTCAAAAATAGTGATAAACACCTCCAACTACGAGCCGATTTAACGGAACACTATTGGGCATCCCGAAATTAATTTTTTAATTTTTATAATGTAATTTTATATTTTTATTTCTAATATTAGAATTATTTTTATTAAAATTTTATAATGTAATTTTTAATTTTTATATAATATTAGAATTGTTTTAAATTAAAATGAATTTTGATGAAGTGGGTTGCAGTGGGTCGACAGTGGATGAAATGGGTAATTTTGGGTAGTTTTGTGGAAAGCTGATGTGGCGCTGATGTGGCAGCTGAAACCATTGGGTTGTAAAGGGTCGACAGTGGATGGCCTTAGGTTACCCATACCCAACCTTTTCAACTCTCTCACTTTTTAATGCCACATCAATTTTTTCACAACCCTCTCTTAACCCTCCCATAACCCTCTACAACACATACCCAACCCTCCAAACCCTCCCAACCCTCTCACACACAACACACACAAACACAGCAGCATGGTGAAGCCGCAACAAAGCTAGCCCGCCGGTAAAGAACCCGCGGGGTGTTTTTGAAGCTGGCGCCTGGCGGGCTCTACCCGTCCTACCCGCAGCCACCGCTGCATGTGGCCTTATAATATCAATGTTCAATACAAATTTTATATAAGTATAATAACTAAGAAATATAATTGATTATTATAATAAAAACAATTATTATTTGATTTTAAATATAATTTACGTAATTAAATCTTTAAAAAAATAGCAAAATTAATAAATAATAAAGATTACTAAAAAAATTAAAGTAAGTTAACTTTTGATCCCTAATTCCCTATGACAGTCATCTACTATCAACCCTCATCTTAGGCCAACTAGGGCTAGCCTGGTTGTTAGAGGATCACCCTCTTGTAGTAGAAGTTTTAGGTTCAAACCCGTACAAAGGCGTTTTTAATCTAACTGGGGATATACTAACAACTAAGTAAAGCTGTCTTTCAAAAAAAATCAACCCTCATCTTAGGTTTTACAATTAACTACAATTTTGGTCACTTAGATTGTCATTTTTTTTCACTGACAGACCTATTAAGTTCCTTAAAGATGCATCCGCTCAAAACAATTCTTGGTCCGCCACTAGTTTGGTTGCACTTTCGGTCCTTCAAACTAACTTTTACTAAATAAGTTCGTTACCTCGAGAAATATTTTAGGCTTTCTTGTATTTCTTTGTTTTCAATTAAAAACAATTATTATTATTATTATTATAATATGATTATTATATTGCATATATTCATATATAGAAAATGAAATGTTCCCGCAACCCTTATTCCGTTAAAAACTCCATGAAGTCCCCTCATATACGTTCATATATGAATCTTTGTAATTCACCTAACACTCCCAACCCCACTGCCACATCAGCTTCCACATCAGCTTTTCTCTAACCCCACAATTAACACTCTAAAACCCTTTCTGATTAGTACCCAAACTCAATCCTCCCAACCCTCTCATTTAATTAATTAAACACACCCCACAGACACACACACACAACACAACGGTGTGTGGGCACACCACTTGATGCCGATGCTGCCCAACCCGTCGGTCGTGTAGTAGAAGCCGTTGAATCCCTCCATCCCGCTAGGCATCAACCTTCCCAGCCCTAGCTATGGGTATGCATGGCCCTATAACATATTTATTAATATAAATAATAGTAAATATTTAAGTTAAATAAAATTAAAATTGTTCTATTCTATTTTTATGTATAACAAAATTTGTATTAAAAGATTTTAATAAAATTTAGTTGTAATTTTAGACAAATTGTTAACTAATTAGGATATATGAGGTTTACCAAGTTTATTTTATTAATATTATATATAATGATCTCTAAAATTCAAAGTTAAAGTTTTTCTAAAATTTATTTTAACAAATTTTCAAAATATATATTACATATAATAATCAATTTTAAGTTCTTTTAATGAATATGTTATATTATTTATGTTTTTTTTCCCACTATTTGTCTGTATTAGTTAAATATTGTTATTATAAAAAATTTGTTTTAATTATGTTTTAAAATATTGTAATCAAATGCATTTTCAATGAAGTGGTGAACCCCTTTTATTATTTCTTCAAGTTATTTTTGTTAAACAAAATTTGTTCATCAGTTTACCCATTAGTTTATCAAACATAGGCTAATTGATTATTTGAAACGTTGGATATAAGTAGCATAAGAGTTATTCTGTTATCCAATCGGTTTTAAATAGTGGACAACAACATTGATCTCCTAACTATTTTCTTTTTACTCTTACCAAAATAACCAATGAGTAAGGGTAGTTAAAAACCGACCCAACAGATTCATAAAAAAGAAACAACTACAACAAAGTTTTAGAGGATTTGAGTTCGTTTTAGCAAACCTGAGTCCCGTTTTAGCGGCCCTGAGTCCCGTTTTAGCGAACCCGAGTCCCATTTTAATGGATATGAGTTGATTTTTTTTGTCTTTTAGTTGGTTCTGTTTTTAGCATACCCCTTTTTAACGGATTCATTGGTTATTTTATATAGAAACGAAAAAAAAGGTTACTAGATCAACATAAAAGTGAGATATGGCTAGTAGCACTAATTTCAATTATTCTATTATGCGTATTATACCCATTAAAATAGTGTGGACGAAACGAACAAAGGGTATATCGTAAAACAAAATCTTGTTTACTATATATAATTCCGCAATGCATAAAAGGTAGTGTATAACGAAAATCGTTTATCCATATTTCACCACTAAAAATTCAGGTAAATAGACTATAGATAAGGGAGTAAATGAATATTTTTTTACGCATTCGTTTATCCAACATATCAAAACATAACAAATTAGGGGAATGTTATATGCACTTCTATGGATATCAAAATCAATTCAATATTTACGTTGAGAATCTAAAAAGCAGGATGTACATATATATGATAACACAATCACTGAAAAAGATGCATATAACAATAAATAAAAATGTAATTAACCTACCTTAAATTTAGGAAAATTGGTGTGACCATTTGAAAATAAGGTCTTTGCATCCTTCTAGCCAAAATCGTTCTCATTTTACGCTCCATGGCTAACCCTTATGTTAAAAATTGAACGGGTCCGTTAAATTTAGCCAACTCGAAAAAATGATCAATCACCGAACCACGGTTAAAACTGGATCCAGGTCCTCTAAAAATGACTCAAGTTCGTTAAGTTTAGTTGATGTGCACAAAAATTAGCTAACTCGCGAAAAATATCCATAAACCCATATCCCATTTAGTAGTTTTTTCTGTCTTTTAGTTAAGTCAGCTAAAATTAACGTAACGATTGCCAAAAAACAAAATAAAAAAGAGTTTGACTAGAAAACAAAACCGTACTTATTGGTCACCAATAGGCAATAGGTACCAATTTAACCTTAAATCACCCGTACTCATTGTCATCCCAAACTTGTGATAATTGATATCGGCAATTGCTAAATCCACCTGAATAATTGCTAAACACACCCAAAAAGTCAACATAATGATTAGTTTTTTTTTGTTTTTTGTTGTCTTTCCTTTTTAATTTATTTTGTTTTATTTTAAGTTATATTAATTAATAATATTATGCTTATTTTTAAATTATATTTATATAATATCTATTAATAAAAATAAATATTTTTTATAAATTGTATTTTTATTATTTCTATTATAATTTTACGTTACACATTGAGTTTTTTTACTTTTTAAATTTATATTTAAAAATAAAAAAATTGTTAATATAAATATAAATATTTTTTTTAAAATATAGTTTAAAAGTGTATCTAGATTCTGGATGCAGTTTATGCTTTCAGTTTATTTAGACTTATTTAATTGATACATATCTTTCTATTCAATAGGGATATTAGGGGTTCAGGAATGAGAATGATAATGAAAATTGATGTTTAGTTTGATATTATACATAGAAATCATTTTTGCAGATCCTTTAATTTTTAATCCTGACCAAATTGGGGGGAATGAATATTTTATTTTTATTTGGTTTTTTTATGCATTGTTCCATCTATATATGTTAAATGAAATATCTTTTGTATTTTCAAGTCAGATAAAAATATCTTTTTTTAGTATGAAACAACTTTTAATCAAATAACATCAACATAATGCTAATTCCTATTTCTATTCTCGTGCATTCTCATTTTTTGAAACGAACCAAACACCCCCTAAAACATGTTCTTTTCACATATTTAATTAAATACTATAATAAAAATATAAATATAAAAAACTAAAATATATATATAATATAAATTTAAATAAATAGTAATAATAATAATATATTATAAATAATAGAATAATAATAATAAAATATGTAAACATAATATATAGTATTTTATAATAATAATTAAATAATAAGGTTCAAGTTCCAATGCCATATGCACCCAAAATGCCTTTGACTTTTTGGGTACATATAGCAACCCCCTTGATATCATGTGAGCCCGTGATCGATAGATTTGGATTGTACCGTCATCAATTTTCAGAAAACATGAGGGGTACGAGTGTCAGGTTAGAAAACATGAGGGACCTAAAGTCAAAGTAAAAAACATTATTTTCTTTTCACTTCTGGCGTATCCCAGAAAGCTACGTGTCGTGTAGCGAAAACTGCCAGCTATGCAATGTACAATATTATTTATTAAATCGCTGTTAAAAAATATTTTCTTGATAAACTTAGCAACCACGTTTTGGAAAAAGTGAAAAAAAATATATAAATCCATATAAATGAATATGTGTAAAAATAATCAGCTCGTGAATAAATTAGAAGTTTTTAAAAATAAACTTATTAACTATAAATTTAAAAATGAGATGAACTGTAGTCGTACTCATCACTATAAAAAACACAAGTTACATCATATTTATAAGGCTACGCGTTCCGTTGCCTTAGGTTCAGCGGGCTGAGCTGGCTGCGGTACGGTGACATGGTGCTCGGCGGGCTGGGAGCCTAAACAGGTTGGCCACACCGCTGTTTTTGTGTGTGTTGTGTGTGAGAGAGTTGAGAGGGTTGGGGTACTAATTAGAGAAGGTTCCAGAAGGTTAATGGGATGGTTGGAAAAAAGCTGATGTGGAACTGATGTGGTAGAGGGGTATTGAGCCTAATGAAATGTTGATACGTGATGGATTTAAATAATGAATAAAACATGATATATTTTGGGAAGAAATTGATTTGTATTACCGTCTAAGGGGCCGTTTACTTGAACACTTACCCGGTAAGTGCTTACCGGTAAAATTGAACACTATCACCTACCATATGCATTTTAGTATCTTAAAACGGTATCGTATGCAACAATTTACCCGGTAAGCTCTTACCGGGTAAGAGTTGTGGATCTCACTTACCCGGGTAAGACTTTCGATTCATGCTATCGCTCTTACCGGGTAAGATTCTAGTCATGTTCATGTTCAACCCGTAAGGTAAATTGACACGGTAAGTACTTACCGGGTAAGATTCTTGTCATGTTCATGTTCAACCCGTAAGGTAAATTGACCCGGTAAGTACTTACCGGGTAAGTGTCAAGTAAACGGCCCCTAATACCATATTTTGTCTAATACCATGTTTTTAAATAAACAGTGTCAATCTTACACGTACATTCATTAAAATCAAGTAATTTTTCGTATATTTCAACTGTATTTATTTGACCCAAAATAATGTATATTTAATAACTTTTGAATAATGGTCTAGACTAAGTTGACAACTACAAGAAAGATATTTTGATCTGATTTAAAAACGTATAAGTATTAATTGAATATTTAAAACCTATCTCTGGGCGATGCACCTTGATAAAGGTGGGGGGAAGGCCCCCTCAAATTTTAAAATCATAAAATATTTTATGTAATAAATTTATTTATTTTTATTTTTATATTGTTAATTACTTCCAATTACTTTTTAGGGTTCTTCAAATGGTCTGCTCCGTTTTGAGGAAACCTCTACTCTATTGTTTGGCAACCATTTTCTTCTTGTATTATTATCGTTAGTTTTTTGCAATCTTGAATTTATTTTGTTAAATATATCTTAAGTTTTTGTTCTATGAGTTTTATATATATTTAAACCACTTCATCCATACAAAAATTATATAAATTAAATGATAGTATTATTTACTATTTGGTTATCTGACATGGTAAATAAATAATTGAAATAAAATTTACCTCTTTAGTTAGGTTAAGCAAACCTAAACTTGCAAACTGAATAATTTAAACCGTTTTGATTTGAGTGCGTTATTCAATTTTGGATTTTTGTTATACCCTAAGGTCCTAGCACTCTAAGTTTTTGGATCCTTTACTGAATGTATATAAATAACAATAAAATGTAAAAAAAAACGTTTTACCAAGCAATTTTAATTTTTTTTACTAAGCAAGCTTTTTAGGTTTTAATCTAGTCACAAATTACGTCTTCTTGATTATAATCCAGTTCTTATGTTAAGTATGTAATATTAGAGACAACTAAACTTGATTATTTTATATCTCGAAAATGATTTTATTAATCTATTACAAATGAGTGAAAAATGACACTCCAATCTTTTATTATCTAAAATCATTACTTAAAGAAACAAGAGCCTCATTTTATAGTTTGAAATATTTATATTTTTGTACTATTGACTATTCAGTTAGAAAAAAGTTATATTAAAATTTTATATTTTAAAAAAATATTAACACAATAGAAATAAGTTCATGTTGAATCCAATTTCTTCCATGATTTACGTAGTGGGGAGAATAGGTAAAGTTAAAACAGCATGACGTACACTTCCAAGACAGGAACATTGACTAGACAATAAAAGTCAAAGTTAGTAATAAAATAAAAAACAAATATGTGAAGAGAAGTGGTGTGTACCAACCATGCCACTAGTCTACTGCCTACTCGGACAGCCTGGCTTCTATTGTACATATTCCTCACACGTTTAATAATACAACCCATATTTTATTCTTCTTTTATTTTTTTCTCAAATACTTTGCTTTTGAAACAATGGGAATTCTTTTCCCAAATATAAGGCTATGTGTAACAACATTCCAGCTGGGTTCAGCTGCGTGCTATAGGCGGTTTCAGCAGGCTCGACCGGGCTGGGGAACTAACCTAGCGGGCTCGTAGCATTTTTTACGTAAAGATGTGGCCAATCCGAGTTAGCCGCTCTTCCCCCTCTCTCACAACGTACCAGCTTTGCTCAGCAACGTTTTTTTTTTTTTTTTTTTTTTATTAAAATATGTCT
Source organism: Centaurea solstitialis (assembly GCA_030169165.1). Lineage (NCBI taxonomy): Eukaryota > Viridiplantae > Streptophyta > Magnoliopsida > Asterales > Asteraceae > Centaurea > Centaurea solstitialis. The sequence continues at coordinate 86,991,265 of CM058042.1, forward strand.
TGGGTATTTGGTTTGATGGGTTACGGTACTAACAAAGTGAGTTTATGAGGCTTTATAGCAAGTTTATGGTAAAGTTAATGTGATAATGATATGGTAGAATGGGCATGAGGGTTTAGAGGGCTGACCTACTAATAGCCTTATAATAATTTGCTTAATAATTTAATTTATTAAAGTAATTCGTAACAAAACAAAATTAGAAAAAAAGAAAACAGAACTAATGATATTTTTATAATAATGATATTAAATAAAAAAATTAATAAGTTTTTTTGATAAAAAGATTATTTTTACATTTAATTTAGAACAACTAAAAATAAACTAGATTAAAAGTAATACTTTGAGCATATTCTAGGCGATGGTCCTATTAGACGCCAGCTGGTGATAGCTATTGGCGATGCTGGCATATTAAATTCTTACGTGGAGATAGTGACATTTCAACATCAAATTGCCATGTTGGCAACACCAACCAATAAGAAAATCACTTGGTACGAGGTCATGGGTTTGCTTTCATATATTTTCCATAAAACTATTTTAAAATGTTAAATTTAGACCATGAAATGGGTAAGCGGATGGCTTCTGCTTGCGGCTTGATTAGGTCCATCAGTAACATTATCGTGTTGTATTCGGCTTTCAGTACCTCCTATCTCCTTCAGCTTCTATAACCCGAGACAAATACCCGATCCCGTCCCACCCTAACCCCCTCATCATCTCCTTTTTCTTGTAACTATGACAATAGATCAAAAACGGGTTCATATATGTACTTGTGTGATTCATATACGAACTATACGTTTATACATGAATCTGTGTAATTTATATATACATTCGCATATGAACTTGTGTAATTCAAATATTAATTATTTTTAACTAATTCATATATGAACTATACATTTATACATGAAAATTGTGTAATTCACATATTAAATATTTTTAACTAATTTATATATAAACAATATGTTTATGCATGAACCCGTGTAATTTGTATATCATCACGAGTTCATATATGAATTTGTTTGTCGTCTATTTGTAAAGTTACAAAACTGCCTTTCTGTCTTTTCTAGCTTATGCGATGAATTATCTGTTGTTTCATGATTAAAGCCGTAATTATTAACCGAATAAAGGGTTATAGATAACATTTTCGCTTTATATTTTTTACTACTAACATTTAAACCTTTCCCTATAGATATAAATTCTTAACTTTAAAAATTTAAATACTCTAATTGCCAAATAAAATAGGGAAAAGTACAAAAAAAACCCAACGAACTATTCAGTTTTGAATGATTAAGTCCCTAAAATATTTTTTTGAATGAAAAAACCATTAAACTATTTCATTTTGGATGATTAAGTCACTGAACTATTTTCTTGAATGAAAAAAGCCATTAAACTTTCTCATTTCGAATGATTAAGTCCCTGAATATTTTTTCAATGAAATAAATTATCGAATTTTTAGAAATTTGACTACTTATATTCATTTAACTTAATTTAATATATTTATATTTTTACTTTAAATCATTTTTAGTTGGTTACTGGTAATTTTTTTATTTTTGTTAAGAGGGTACAAGTAACCAAATTTTGAAAGTTTGATGGTTTATTTATTCAGAATAAATTGTTTAGGGGTTTAATCATTCGAAATAAAAAGGTTTAATGGTTTTTTCATTCAAAAAAATAGTTCAGTGACTTAATCAAACAAAATGTGAAAGTTTAATGGTTTTTTCATTCAAAAAAATAGTTTAAGGACTTAACCATTCAAAACTGGATAGTTCGTTGGGTTTTTTTGTACTTTTCCCAATAAAATATTTAATTGTTTATATATATCTTTATCTTTAAATTTTATTTGTTTACTTAAACAACAACAATAATATTGAAGTGGTTTATAAAGGAAACACATCAAATGTTTTAAACACCCCATAAAAAACCTTGTACTATTATGGGTATACATTGTGGTCCTTGTACTTTTTTGGATATACATGATGATCCTTGTACTTTATGTTAACCTATGAAAACAATTGATTAAAGCGGAAGTAAAGCAAGCCTTCAAATGATTCAAGATTCATTTTACCATGATATGACAAATCATTGGCTTTGGTTATAAGTAATGTATGAAACAGATTGTGGTAATGGTTTTATGATGGTAATTTGGTGGTGTAACTAAGCACTAATTCAAATATTAGTGAATTGACTTGCAATGTTTAAAGTATCTAGCCATATCATTATCAAACATTCATTTTTTTAACGACTATATTTTTTTTTATTTTTTTTAGTATTGTTGGTTTTTTTACAAAAAAAATATTACTGAGAAATAGAAGACAGTTAAAATCTTAAAGAAATTGAAATTACAAAAATACATATTATGTTCCATTATGAACCTGTCACTAGTCATTTACACTAGCTAACCCAAGTTTTTGCTGAGTAGAGGAACCATTTAGGTAGATGAAAGCTTGCAAAGTCATTTGATGTCTTTTTAGCCAAACTCGACTATTTCGAGATAGTTTTTGAGTTTTTAGTCGATTTCAAGAGATTTTTTTAAGTTTGATGATTGATTTTGAGGGTCGTTTTCATTTTTCTGTTTATTTCGAAAATCTTTTCAGTTGATTGGTTGGTTTCTGAAGGCTTTTAGTCATCTTTCATACTTTTTTTTTCTTACAAAACGAGATTGAGCACGTGCACGAGACCTAACTCGGGATCTAATAAGTCTGCCCTAGGTCTTTTACACTTGTCAGTTTTGTTCCTGTATCTTGTACATATGTGTATCATTTTTGTGGATGTATTTAGAGAGTATATCTTATATCCCTATGGCAAAACTAACATGTATATGTCACGTTTACTATTTCAAACGTCATACTTATTATGTATATTGTAGGAAGTGAACCTTGCCTAAAAAACTAAAATAATAATAAAAAAATCTATCTTCTAAAACAATCTATATATTTTCAACGATAAATAATCATTAAAGGTATTTTGGATAACGCCACAAACAAAGGCACCATTGTGGTCACATCCACCAACAACATAAAAAATGTGACACCTAATTAACAATAAAGTTATTAATATCATTTGATCTTTATCATTCTTAAGTATGTGATGTAATTATTGTCAATGTTGAGGATTTTTAACTAAGTCTTTTCCTAGTTATATATTGTTGAAAGACCTCAACATCTAGTGATATCATATGATCTTTATCATTTTAATGTTATTAACGATAAACGGGTTACGCAAGTTACGATCTATAACAAAAGATCTCAGCAAAAACCTCATATAAAAATCCGTCAACTATGTGAAATACCTCGTAAGAAGGTTTTTGCTATTTGAAAAACCTTTTAAAAACTTTTGAAAAATTACATAGTTGATGCTCTAAATACACCCATACCAATATTTACTAATATTTCATATATGATATAATCCGATCCTAACATTACAAAGAGTGCATTTGACATTCCCTCTTTTCAATATGTGGCTTATGTACAATATTTTTTTATATGCACCATAAACTTGTTTCTTTTCAAATAGCGGACATGTGACATTATTAAGTGAACGTCTTTTATGGCTTTGAACATGAATATTTTTAAAAAGGGATAATTTTCCAGAATGTACCAAATTATACCTAAAAAGTTATTGGATGTATCTACCTACTAAAAATGTGTTTTAATGTATCAAACTTTTTTTTTGTTATTGTGGTACAAAATGACTTATTACGTGCTTAGCCGGTAAAGCGTCGTCGGAGACTCAGAACCATCGTTGGAGATCACCCGACAACCGTTTCTCCACTAGCAACCATCTCTCGATTCCATCAGCGTCGAGAACCATCGCCATCGAGAGCCGTCGCCGTCACCCAGAACTACCGCTACTGACGTCGAGCACCACCACCCATAACCACCACCCGGAATCACCACCATCGCCGCCTAGAACCACCACCACTACCACCGCCACCCAAAACCACCATCCAGAACCACCGCTACCCATAACCACCATCCAGAACCACCGCTACCCATAACTACCACCCAGAACCACCACCATTGCCGCCCAGAACCTCCGGCCATCATCCAAACTGCAGGTGACCGATTGATGATGGTCATTTGTAACACAATAATAAAAAATATAAAGTTTGATACGTCAAAAAACATTTTAGATAAGTAGATATACACAATAAATTTTTAGGTATAATTTGATATATTTTAAAGAATAATCTTTTTTTTTAAATTAGCATGGTCTTTTTCAAACAAATTGCTCATAATTTTATATTACCATCAAGTATGGACATGTTTTAAGTTTAGTTTAACTGTAACATGTTTTTTCAAGATCGAAACAAGTATTTTACAAATTATTGAAAATTTTTAACTATAGTACAAATTTATTTATTTATTTTGAGGTTATATTTTGATAAAATAATAACTAAACTTAGTACAAAGTGAGATGGGGCCCAAATGATTTGTGATTGGAATTTGGATTGTAGTTATATGCTCTGCAATGATTATGATTAATGAGAGTGTTATCAAGAAACACGACATACCATTAAGTGGTCCTTGGAAACTTGTACCATACGTCTACAATTGCTTATTCATTAATTTTTTAATCATAGTTCCACCAATTATTTACATAAGGAGTTTTTGATTGGAAATAAAGAAACGAGAATGAAAGTAAAAATATGGTTTAATTTGAATCATATAATGAAGAAATTCATTATGTTAGTCATTTTATATTAGTGATTTTATCTTTGATCACTTTTTTATAAAAGCTTATAAAATAGCTACAAGTATGTCAAATACAACTTTTCTATTGATGGATCTGAGTATTCGAGTACGGAATTTTTTTTACAAATATTACTCATGTCCACCAAATAGATGAGCTAGGACAAAAAATTTACAAATATTACCCATCTTTGCCAATTGGAGGAATTAGGTTTGATGGAAAAGTTTGATGGCTATTTTATAAGCTTTTACAAGAAAATGGATAAGGGATCAAACTACTAATTTTAAATGGCCAAGATAAAACAATTTCCAATCTCGTTTATAGCATCTCCAATAGATTCTTTTTAATAAGAAAATATTCAAAATCTCTAAAGATATTTACCTTCATCTTCAACTTTATTTTATTTTTTTGAAACTGCAACTTTTATTAAGCAAAACCAAGATATACAAGCAATTAGTGGTGGCCAAATCCCGGTTATGGACCGGTTATAACTAGTTATCGATCGGTCTGGTTAAAAATAATAGACCGGCTTAAACGGTTAAGGTGGTTTTGGGGTATATCTGGTCAATATTATTTTTAACCGGTTAATTTTGATCTGTTATAACTGGTTAAGATCAATTAAGGTTTTTTTTTTTTTTTTTTTTTTTTTTACAATTTTTTAGTAAATTAATGATTTATTCTATAAACTTTTAAAAAATAAATAAATTTTGGGTCACTCAAATTACTTTAAAAATACATATTATTATACTTTTAAACTAATTACATTAACTATATAAAAAAGATACATCACTTAAATATATAAAAAAAAAAACTATTTTTTCAAAAGAATCGATTACCGGTCATAACCGGTTAAGGTCCGGTTATGTAGCCGGGTCTAGGTCTGTTACAACGGATTATGCCAAAATCAGAAAATCCTTAAACGGCTACTAGACGGGCCGGTTATAACCAATTACTCGCTGAGCCGAATATTGGTTAATCGACTGGACTAGTAACAACATTCAATTGAATGTTGTTACTTTGCACATTCAATTGCTACTTTCTTGGGTTTCATGCACTTGCAACAACTTTCAACCATTCATCTTTCGAATTCATTTGCTTGCAATCATCTTCGTCGATGTTACTTCCATTTTGAGTAGGGTAAGTTTTGAAGGTTCAATGAAACGAACTATAAACTTTTTGAATGTTTCTCAAGGCTATTTGCTTTCAAACAAGGACTAGAATAGGTGAATAGGTGATTTGAATTTTAGACCGATTTCATGAAGTTGGACTAATTAACAGTGGTGTTTGCAGGTTTTTCCATAAATTGTGGAGTGGGAAAGATGAGATTTACAATATGGGAATATTACATGAATGTTTTAATGTACTCCTTATGACTTAACGAATTCTTAACTGAAGTATTATTTAAATACGAATGTCGTGATAGAAATACCGAAATTATTATGAAATTTACACTACTTTTTAAGGATCCAAACGACTGAAGGTTAGTATCTACCTTGTCAATAATTAAAGAATTAAGTCTTATTTAGTAAACAAGTTTATAGATGTATATACTTTTTCTTCTTTCAAAAGAGTAACATTTAAAAGTATTTTTTTTTAACTTTTTATTTACTGATTCTTTTAATAATTTATTGGCACTTTACAAAAATAATTCTTACAGAATTAATTATTTGAATCTTTACTATCGTTATAGATGTAACAAGTATCAAACTATCGAAAACAACTTTAAACAATCTGACAAACGATTTATCATTATGTTTCCTGTTGTTTGACTTACTAATTCTTTTTTGTATAGTCAAAGTATAATAAATAAACTTTGAATTACAAAGAAAAAGCCGATGGAAGCAAAAATCGAATGGACGGTGTAGAACGAGGGTTATTTTGATTCTTTTGAAGGTAGTTATACGTCAATCTAAAAAAATAAAATAAACTAATTAAATTGAAGCTGTATGAAGAGTGTAAACCGAGGGTTGTTTTGATTCTTTTGAAAGTAGTTACAAGTCAATCTAAAAAAATAAAAATAATTAAATTGAAGTTGTACGAGAGTATGAAGAAAATCATAAATTTTAAAATTTTATCCTTTTATTCTAATATTTATATAATCAAAATACAACTAATATGATATTTACACATAATAAAGGCTTATCTATTAAACTTTTGATAAATGTATCCTAAGTTTGTAAGCATAATAATAATCACAACTCTATAATTTTACTGAAGTAGAAAATAACTCTAAAAATTAACTATTTCAGTTATTTGATACTAATTATAAAAAGTTACTTTCAAATATACATAAATGCACCTCACAGGCTCACATCAATAATACACAAATTTATACATAAACAATACACATATACATATGTGTATTAACTAGTTATTAAGAGCCCGAGTTTCATACCGGGTTATAAACTGTGATAGATTTTATCATAAGTAGTAAAATAGAATAAATAAAAATATTAATTTTAAGAGATTTTAATCTAAATTTTTGAAAAAAAATGTACTTATTAATAGTTTGATGAAATTATTTGATTATCTTTTTATTAAAGTTACAATAGTTTATAATTAATCAATAAAACAAAATGGGCTTGATACAAAAGGAAAACAAATGAACTTCACTATGCATATAAACTATTACATTAAAAAATATGTTAGAACCGAAGTATGAGGACAGAAACGAATTTGAACAAAGCAGAAAACTACGACGTGATCATATTACTATTTTTAAGGAATATTTTCCCCCACAAGGTCGTTGATGAATCTAGGCTAATTTCCTCGCATGACCTCTTCATGTTTTAAGAATGGGTTTACTTCACGAAAGTGTATCCAACTTGTCACAAAAAGTTATTGTATGTATTGTACTTCCATTTTTACCATTTGACGTATCCGAGTTTAAGAAATGGTCATTGTATGTATCAAACTTTATTAAAACCTAATATTTAATGTATCCAACTTGTCATGAAAGTGTATCCAATATGTCACGAAATACATTAAATGGTAGGTTTTGATAGTTTTGATACGCCAAATGATAAAAATGGAAGTACAATACATACAATAACTTTTCGTGACAAGTTGGATTCACTTTCGTGAAGTAAACCCTTTAAGAATTTAATCAAATAATTTCATTAAACTATTGATAACATGATATTTATTTTCAAAGCTATAGTTCTTAAAGTTTGTCAAATGTTTTAGGATTCTTCTTCTTCGTAAGGCATTTGTGGCATCTTACCGCCTTATATAGAAATCTTCGACAATACACAACATATAGCTAGCTTTAAAGTCTATTTATTACAAAATAAATCTCCATGTATGCATTTTGTTATGGATTTGGTCCCTCATGTTAACGGTCATCCATTAATCCCTCGAATGAGAGGGCAAAATGACTATTATACCCTTTTAAATCAATTGTATACTTTTTTACTTGGGTATACCTGCAACGTAAAATAGATATTGGTTGCACTATATACCTCTTTTTGATAGCATATAGATAAACACCTAACACAATGCATGAGAATGGAGAGATAAAAATGGAATGAAAATAAAAACCACATGGATGAAAAAAAAGTTGTTAAAGATCAAGGATGAAAAACGTTATAATATCAAACGACAGAGACTAAAGTCGTAGTCTTGTAATTTAACCAAAATGATAATTTTGTAATTTAACAACGATAACAGTCTTGTTATTTAGACAATTTTCAATAAAAAAATAATAAATCAATAAATAAAAGATATCAATTTTAAGAGATTTTAACCTAAAGCCTTGACAAAAATATATCATCTACTTATCAATAGTTTAATGAAATTATTTGATTATTTTCTTTACTAAAGATATAATTATTTATAATTAATCAATAAAAAAATATGTTGATAAAATAAATAAATAAAGTAAGAAGTAACAAATTATGAATTATGTAATTTCGGAATATAAAATATAAAGAAAAGTATATTATAAGAAGCAAATATATGATTCAATTAATATTTTTAGATGAGTTAACAACTTATTTAATAAAGTAGGATGGATGGATGGATGAAAATAGAATGAAAATAAAGACTATATAGATGAAAAACCAAATTTTAAAGAGCAGGGGCTAAATCGTTATAGATATCAAACTCTAAGGACTAAACTGTAGTTTATTCAATTATTTTACTCACTACCTTATAAAGACAGCCGCCAAAGTCCAAACAATTGTTGATGGCATTTATGTAATTTAATCAAATTTTAAGGGCAATTTTGTTTTTTTCCTCACAAATGTATGGTATTATAATTTGTTATGAATTATCTAAAACAATGATTGGTGAATTATAGAGGAAAAGTAAAAGGAAAATAATGGAGAATACCAGCTGTTACAAGGTGTGTTTGTGCATCCTTTATTTATTTTTCTATTACTCATATTGTTTTCCTTTAATCAAAGTTATACCCAACTTCAGTTCTTCTATTTTTTTTTTTTTTTAAATTTATGATCTTACCTTTTTAAGAATTATTTCACCCCAAATACGTTTTGCAAAATAGATTCAAACCATCATCTAATACTTCAATTCGCTAGATTTAAAATAATATTTACAATCCCATTATTGTTTTATAATATCAAATATTTCGATATTTTACATCTTGTGGTTTCAAATGTTAAACTGGTCGACTAAAATTATTCCTAAATACAATAATATGTACACCTACTTTGATTATTTTGCCTGCCTAACAACTTATTATTCTCATTCCTACTGCTTGCCCATCATACTTATACTACCATTATTTGCCTATTGGATTGGAATAATATTTTTATAATACAAGTATTTTAAAATTTCCATAAAAACAAATGATCATCTTATACAAAGTATATGAGCTCTAAGACTAAAGTACGAAGCTTTTATCAATCATGTCCATTCGATTTTACCATGTGATTGTATTTGTAGAACTAAGATTTTAACGCTTAATTGATGCAACTTTATACAAGGTGAATGACCGTGTAAAAAGTTAAGTGAGAGTGAGAAGGGTGGGAAGTCGATCTGAACTCAAGATCATTTTTAATCTCAAGCCCACCCATGAATCATACTTGATATATGGATTGGTTCGGTGCATCTCCACGCATCTTATCTCAGTACATCACATCTTAACGTGTATCCAATGATTGATAACAACTTCTCACATTTCTCACGGTAACTCAACTTTTCACCGGAATCCAACCCTTTTTCTAGATAGTATATAAGTATAAATTTTAATTGGAATTTTTGTATTATAATAGTTTTACACAATCTAGTTGCAATAATACATGATGGAATTTAGGTGAAGATTTCGATAAGGTTGGCCAAGTTGCTGGTTTTTGTTGCTTATAGGCCCTGGCTAAAATAATTTGTTTCCATGAATAGATACACAAAGAGCTAACAAAAAATCACGAAATGTTGAATTTGAGAATTTGGTATATACATTAAACAAAATTATGGATATATCTATAGCTGTATTTGTCGTTATAACAAATATATGTTTATTTTTAGTGACTTAAATAAATATGTAACATAACAAATTTGTTGTTGAAACACATCACTTTCTTCAAATGGGTGTTTTTGCATTGAGGCCTAATTGTCGTTTATTGCTAAGTGACACTTACGTTTTAAAATAACCGTAAAATAATTACCATTAAACTTTTTTTTTAATTAAATCATATCATCTAACATTGAACATCAAGGTTAATTTATCAATAATTAAATCCAGTCGATTGATAATTGGATTTAATTAAAAAAATATTTTATGTAGTATTTTTGTTCCCGGTCAAGGTTTTTCTATTCTAAAGCACAAATATCACTTGATATCAAACTACATAAATCGGATCCATTAATGATTTGATATATTTCTAAATATCATTATAATATTTATTTCTTTTCTGGTTAAAGTTCATATATATATATATATAGAAGAAAGTTCAAACGTGAACTCAATTTTGGTTGTGAACATAAGGACGATTCTCAACCACCCATCCGGTCAATAAAGATGGCTTTGACCAGGTCTCCTCCTTTAATAATATTTACCCTCCCATGAATCGCGTCAATCTTCCGTAATCGCGTCCAGCGTAACCGTAGATGTGTGGCTGAGATTCGTTCTCACGTTCACAACCAAAATTGAGTTCACATTTGAACCTAACCCTATGTGTATGTGTGTGTTTGTGTCACTTGATATCAAAAGTAAGTGAAAAGTATAAAGTTAACTATAATGGAATTGATGTTACCAAATACATATACCATGTATGACAAACGAAAATTTATATGAAGTGACAAACAAATAGCAAAAAAACAACTTATCTTCCTTACACATCTCAACTAAAATTTGGAAATTGGAAGTATTAGAAATGTGAAACCTAAAAGCATCAACTAACATATTTTTTTTTTGAATGACAAAGGAGAGGGAGCTAGGGAGAAAGTTTCGACATAACCATCACCCTCTCCAAGTCGACCCGAATTTATTAAGGAAAGAACATTAGCATTTAGCAAGGAGCTAACGACCAGGAAAAAACAGAATCCAAAGAAAATACAAACAAAGAATTTGGGTTTTGTTAATTGATTCCATAAAACTTTTTCAAAAATAATAAAAAGTTGGATAAATGATAAGAAAATCTTCAATTCGGGAATCAGGATCCAAAGACACGCGTCTAATTTTCGTCGATCATGACTCAGTTCGATCCAGAAATAATTATTATGAGAAAGAAATATTTGTCTATAGATTCTACCAATAGAAATATTATAAACATATAGATTATGAAATTTTATTAATCATACAAAGTATTTTAATAATAAAAATGTATGTCCTAATTTCCAAAATAAAAAAGCAATTAGAGTAAAATACGATTTCTTTTCACCTTTTCGAAGATTTTGATTTTGGAGAATTATAGGAAATGTTCAAGGAGAAATCAAGATCTATAAAACGTTTTTTAAGGGTGTTCGGACCAAAGCCTGACTAATCATTCATTGATTTTAATACTTGTTTTAATCAAATGAGTAGGAGGAAAATATAGGAGGAAATTAAATATGATTTCTCCTAACTAATTTGCTAATGTTGGGTTAAATATCTCTATTTCAAATGTTCAATCTGTTTCTTTCTTGGGCCTGGGCTAACATTAGGATTGTTAATGGTTTTTATTTTCTATAGAAAATTCAAATTATAATAACTAAAAATATAAAATATCCTTAGTTCAAATGAAGTTGAAAACTATTTTTATTTTCTTAAAATATGTTTTCAGAAAATGAAATTAAGTTTTCGCTTTTAGTTTTCTATGAAAATTTTAGAAAACGCATTTGGTTGAAATGATGGAGTTTTCATTTGCCATTTTAGAGAATTAGAAAGCTCGTTTAGGAATTTTTGGAAAACTACTAAAATTAGTTTTCTAATTTACATAAGTTGTAAAACAAAGATTTCATTTACTTGGAAAACTTTTGAAAACTGAATTAATCAAACACGTTTTCTAAATTTCCGTTTTTCTTACAGAATTTTCTAAAAAATCTGGAAAATTTTTCACAATGAAGCGCACCCTTAATATCTGTATAAGCATTATTTTTATATTAGGCAACATTATTTGGCTATACATCTAACCACCAACGAATACTAGAATCCTAAGCTTTCACTATGAATAATGTCGAGGCTTTAAAGAGATTCGAAAGTAGCAAACATATAAGTCACAATAAAATGACTATTAGTATGTAATAGAAAAGTAAGGTTTGCTGTTAACAATGTAACGCCAGTTTCCACGTTTACATAATGCTTTTTTTTTCTTTCTATAAAAGTATTTATCAATTTATCTGATTGTAAAACGAAAATTTTAAAATGTTTGGATTAGTTTATGATGGTATTAAAATGTAATAAGTTGATAAGTTGATTATTGATTGAGGAACGTGGTCCAATATGGTGGCTGGGATGAAAACAAATAAAACATAAACAAAGAAAAATGACTAAAAAAGGTGGTTGGGATGAAAACAAATAAAACATAAAGAAGGAAAAATGACTAAAAAACAAGAAGAAATGCTACCAATATTGTTTTTGGAACCAACTTTTCTTCTAAAGTTTTCAACACATGAAGGGTGATCAATATATGATTGACTCATTGTCATTGACATAAAATACACATATGCATTTTATCTCATTTGAATAGCTTTACATGTTGCATAGAGAACATATATATGACAGATAAGCAATTGCTGCACAAATTAAGTTTCAGCAGCAAGCAATGGTTCACTTATTTTAAGCAGAACTTAAATACTATGTGGCTGAAATTTTGCTATCACCTCTATATCATAATTCATACTTCAAAATTTCTCAAAGAAAACCAACCAAGGGAGATTTGGGAAGTTTCGGTATGAGATCAACATACAGGAATTCGGACTTCTTAGCAAGCATTAGATTTTCAAGGTATCGATGAATGGAACCCCATCGTCACTGAGTTTAGTTCGTTCGAAGAAGATTCGGAAATATTCGTCATTTGTAAAGGACTTGTACAAAGCCAATGAGTCTGAACTTATCAGCTGTTTGGCTGGCTTAATATCGAACTTTTCGGTCGGATGGCAAAATGTGGCTATCGAAAACCTGTCTTTATGTCTATTTACTGCGGCTCGGTGATAGGGAGCTTTGTAAACTCCGTTGCTCACTACCTGCGATATGATTAGAAAACAATTAATACGAAATAAGAGGACGGTGTTTCTGAGGCATTCTTTTGTTAGGCAGATACGTTCTTAAATCTTTAGAAGGTCATGCATTTAAAAAGGATCATGATAGAGAGGCTAGGAGAACTTTTTATGAAGCTATGGCGTGTTTTTAGTAGCTTCATGAGCTTAACGAGTCTCACAGCTTATTTGGTCAGCTATAAATGATTGTTTATGCATAAAGCCAAGTTTATTCCTTACCTGCTCTTCCTAACTTAAAAAAACGCTCCTTCCGTAAATAAAAAAAAAACTTCCAATCAAAAACTTACCGAATCTATACAGAGTTACAGGCAGACCCTTAATGTCGATATCGAGTTTTCTAAATTTCAAGTTAACTACTTCATTGGACCTCGAAACTCGAAGTTACATCTTCTAAAAGAAAGTCTGAGTTAACATACCTCCATCATGATGCCAATATTTACAACGATAGCGTTAGGTATGGGTTCAACAAACACCCATTGTCCGTCTTTTAGGACTTGCAATCCGGGGATATCACCGCAATCAGTCAAGAGTGTGATTCCAGATATGTCAGCATGAGACGATATACCAAGAACTCGTTCAGGCTCGGGACAACGTGGGTAGCAATTCATCCTCACATCATAGGTTCCTCCTTCGAAAGCCTCACGAAAATCTTTGGAATCGATCCCCAAAGCCATGGCTATGAACCCAATTATGGAAACTGCAGCCTTCCTCATATCATTTGAGTATGCATGCAATGCTTCCCTGATTCACATAAACTATTTTATAAGACTTAAGTTTATAGGAGCAAACACTTGAAGGTTGGTACGTCCTATCTAAGGGCTTCTTTTCACAACTCTTTAGGACACTTTTGAAACAAAGTGTTATATTAGCCGTTTTGTAGGATGCTATTTTAAAAAGGTGTCTTGAAAAACAAGTAACCTATAAAAAGACGTGTCCTTAAGACTAACGGACATTTAGTTTCAAAAGTGTCTAGCAAACTCTCCTTGAAAAAAGTGTCTGATAAAACAACTAACCTATAAAAAGGATGTGTTTCGAAGTGTCACGTAAAAAAGGTTAATAGGAAATTTTGTTTCAAAAAGTCTCTCGTGCAAAGTGCCTTGTAAAAAGCTTAATAGGACATAAAGCTTGTTAAGACACCCAAACATGTCTTGTACACTTATTACAACTCTTTTACATAAGACATACAAATGTGTAGTCCTATTTGGACATTTAATCCCTTATGATGTCCTATAAACTCAATTTAGTTGTAACGGTTGTTAGTGCCTAAGAAACAATATAAGTAAAGTAAATTTTGAACTTGAAAACTAGTGTTTTGAGCCTTTTTCACACAGAAATAAACTAGTAATCATCAATCAAATTTTACCTGAAATTTTTCGGTTGTTCTTGTGGCCAAAACTCTAATTTTCTTGTGTGAACAGGAATGGCCTTGAGGAAGATCATGTCACACCATTCCAGCTTTTGGTCTTCAGAGATCACAAACGCCTGACCGTAACCTTCTAGACTTCCAGGTTTTTGTGCATAACGTTTTTTATCCTCAGAGGATAGCTCGAAGAACTCCTGAGATTTTCTATGCATAACTTTCAGCGATTCATCAGGAACTCCATGACCTATTAACTGCAAATGTAATAGATTCATTAATTAGATCATAGAAAAATCTGAGAATCGATCACGAAGTAGGCTGTTTAAATACTCAGATAATAGCACTTCTCATATGATCTCATTTTCATGTGTAACTATGTGTGTATATTTATATATAGAGACAAAAATTTAAATGGAAAGTCAAATCTGATTGCAAACACAAGGACCATTATGATTGCACCACGTGGCATACTATTTCGAGTGAATGATACAACAATAGGGTGTTATTTAGATTGAATAATGCTGCATTATTCACTCTGAATAACACTGAATGTTGTATTGTTCACTCGGAAACAATCAAGAAGTAGGCTGTTTGAAATCTCAGATAATAATTAGGTAGAAGCGATGATCAATATGACCTGAAAGATGCCCCAATATTTGCATGCATGGTGAAGCTTTTGAAGCTCTATCTGTTGATACTGTGGATGAAGGAGCTTGGCCATGTCCACTAGCGGCACCTGAAGTGAAGAGTCGCCGGAGGAAGCGGCGGCGGTTGGATAGTCCCCGGCGACGTCCCTCAGGTACCGTGAAGGCACGGCGGCGAGAGGTTGGGCTATGAGTTCCTTGATGCTAGGGACGGGGATGGATGATCCCAAATTGGTTGCCATTTTGGGGTTTCTATGGAAGGAAATAATAATATTTGTTCGAGTTATGAATATTTTTTCTAGTGTCCGAAAATGTATATTAGAGCAGATATACTATAATTATTTTTCGTGCGGTCTTTTTTAAAGTGAAAAACCAAAATTTTGTAATATTACTATATTAGGTGGTTTCCTTTTTATCAAATATTGTAAGTTTATGGTTCGTTTTCAAATGTTATTATATTCAATGGCAAAAGCGTAAGAAGACTTTGTTTGAATTCAAAATAGCTCCTGGGTTAAGGCCATCCTCTATCGGGCCGGTATGGGGACCGGTTCCCTACCGGCACCGGCGGGAACACCGCCGTGGGTGACCGGTAGGGAGACCGGTAAGCACCTCAACGGTACGCCCATGCCGGTTGGCTCTCCCCCCCTCAACTTTCGGTTTTGTTCAATTTACCCCCCCCCCCCCCCCCCCCCCCAACGGTAATATAGCCGTTGGGGTAAAAAAAAAGAATTTTTTAATTTTTTTTTTACTTTTTAAACATTCCTATATATATTTATTCATATTTAAAAAACCAACCTACATCTCCATCTTCATCTCTACTCTCAAATATTTATCTCTATACTATATACTCTATATCTTCATCAACATCTTCATCAACATCTTCATCTCAATGGATCCATACGGCACCCCCTCCGATTCGAGACGTACCAACCCGAACCAACCGAACCAACCGAACCAACCGTATCACCAACCGTATAACCTACCGAACCTCTCATATCACCCACCTAACGTATCATCGGATTATTGGATGTATGCGCACTTTCTTGCGCAACAACAACCACCACCACCACCACCATCACAACACTCCGGTTTCCACCAACCTACCGGTTCGCACCAAGCGACCGGTTCGCACCAAAACCCGACGACGGGAAGGTGGGCACTACGAGACGAGCAATACCCTTCCGGCGACGATGACGACGAACTTGTACCCGAAACGCAACCTTTCTCGTCGCCGTCACCGCCACCACCACCACCACCACAAAAAAAACAAACGTGGACGCAAGGGTAAGAGTGCGGCCACGGAGGCGGAATCGAGTGAGACGCATACCACAAAAGCCAAATGTAAACCGTGGACCTTGAATGAGGAGGTCGAACTAGCAAAAGCGTGGGTCGAAGTCACGGAGGATCCGGCCATAGGTAACTATAAAAAAAGAGGTATATAACAAACCGTTTTAATTTTATATAGTTTGTAACTAACGATGCTTAACTTTTATTTTTTTGTAGTAGATAACTATTGGACTTCGATCAAGGCTTCTTTCGACAAGCGCATGAACTACGACCCAAAAGTGCGGTCCGGCGATGCCGTTCCGTCGAAGGTGAGGACGCTCATATCTAGCGTCTCGAAGTTCGCATGCGTTTACAATAACGTGTCAAACTCGCGAGGTAGCGGGGAAAACGACATTATGCTTCTTGACCGAGCCAAGGACCGATACCATCGCGAGACCGGCAAAAGCTTTCCGTACGAACACGCTTGGAGAGTTGTCAAAGGCTCTCCTAAGTTCGACCCGGTCGTCTTGATGGACCCACGAAACATATGCGCGCCGAAAAATAAACGGTCGAGAACGACCGAAACCCCAACCGATTCCCCCAACGAATCCGATGCCCGTTCTAATTTCGTGAACCTCGATACCGACTCCCCCTCAAACCCGGAGCGCACACGACCGATGGGTCGAAATGCCGCAAGACGTGCGGCGTCTTCCTCTACGGCAACCGCGTCATCCGAAGCCGTGTCGATGGTTGCGACCGAACTAGGTTCCCTCACGACCACGAATAATAGGCTAATCGATGCGATTTCCCAACGACAACGAAGTATCGATTACAAGATCTACATGAAACCGCACCGGCACCTCGAGGGTTTAGAGTTGGAGGCCGCTTTGGAGGAAAAAGAACGGTTACGAGAAACGTGGGGGTTTAAAAAATATTATTAGTTATTTTAGTTTTTTTAGTTTTTATGAAATGTTAATTTTAATTTTAATTATGAAATGTTTTTTTTTTATGTTAATGTAATTTTTAGTTGTTTTAATTAATCTAATTTTAATTTTAATTTTAATTTTAATTGTCTACTTAATGTTTATTTAAAAAAAATAAAATGAAGGGTTTGAATTAAAAATAAAATAAAATGAAGGGTATGAAATGAAAATTAAAAAAATAAAGGGAAGGGTATGAGGGGTATGATAGTGGATGAAAGGTATGGAGTTGGTAAGGTAGTGGGAAAGCTGATGTGGCAGCTGATGTGGCAGCAGGTATGGCAGGTATGGCAGGTTCCATAAAGGATGGCCTAATATATAACAACACCCCCCCTCTACCTATAAAATCAATCAAAAACAATCTAGAAGTTTGGAAACGCTATTTATAACAAAAAAGTCAACTTTATTTATAATAAAAAGGGTTTAGTTCACGAAAGTGTATCCAACTTGTCACGAAAAGTTATTGTATGTATTGTACTTCCATTTTTACCATTTGGCGTATCAAACTATCAAAGCCTACTATTTAATGTATTTCGTGACAAATTGGATACACTTTCATGACAAGTTGGATACATCAAAATGATGAGTTTTGATAAAGTTGGATACATACAATGACCAATTCTTAAACTTTGATATGTCAAATGGTAAAAATGGAAGTACAATACATACAATAACTTTTCGTGACAAGTTGAATACACTTTCGTGAAGTAAACCCTAATAAAAACTATCTAGGAAATTGGAAAAATGTCAAATCATAGAATAGAGGGGTGGTGTAACGATCCAAACCCTTAACATATAAGTGTCATTCGCTCCTTGCTAACCTTAGTTGTTGAGCGAGCAAAAAAAATACCCTTTCTATTGATGTCCTTGGAGGCAGGTTCTGTATAGAGTAGAGCCGGTTAGAGTTGCACCACCGGTGTATTTATATTTTTCGAGGGACGAAAACAAAAAATAGGTATCCACGAGAGACCAAAAGTGTAGTTCGCTCTTCATTTATGTATATCTAGCTAACACTAGTAATATATTTTAGCATTTGATTTTGTTTTGATACTGTGCTACAGAGTGAATTACATATATGGTCCCTTGTTAATAAATGTTTTTGTGGTTTTCGTCCCTCAAAATTCTAAAGTACGCTGCTAGTCTAAAAACCTTGTTTTTTTTTATCCCAAGATGGTCCCTCCCATTAACGCCCTTTGTTTGGATTTGTTAACCCTGTCTTGTACCCCTTACGTGAGGGGCATTTTCATTTTTTTTTTTCGCCATGTGTCCAAATAATTCATCCTCGATTCCATCTCCAAGAACATTTATACACACCACCATCACCACCCACCATCATCAATAGTTGGTCACTAACTAAGGCATCCCAATACTAGCTACTTCACAGGCCGCCATCCACCACTCAACGCCACCACCGCCCAAAATGAAACTCATATGAAATACAAGTACAGAATTCTTCAAAAGAATCATAAAAATCATATTCATACACAAATAACTTTTGCTTCAAAATAATCTACACTCAAGGATATATCAACATGCTTCAAATTAAGAACCTGAATCTTGAAAAGCCCTCAAACTAACCACAATTGGTAACTGAGGGGTAACCCCACCTGATGAACACCAAATCGTTGGAATCATATGGAAATCACTAAAATCATTTGGTTATTGCGGATCTCTCTCTCATTAAGCACCAAACCCATTTGGAACCACCACCATGGAAGGAATCATTAGTTTCAAAAGTCATTTCTAAAACAAAATATACAAAACCCAACGGATCGAGATATCTCTCTTTAAGTTTGATATAAAGTGCGTGCATGTAGAAATTAAAATTTTGGAAGTGAGAAACTTAGCAGATTGAATTATATTTGTTGCAATATATTAAGGATATAGGATAGAATAAACTAAAATAAATATTTAATTATTAGTGATGATGGCAGGAAGTAGTAATATCGTTTGATTTCCACCCACATCGCCATGGTGAAGTTTAGTGTAGAGTTTAAGCAGCTCCATAAAGAAGGCTCCATAGGGTTGATGATAGATACGCAGCCATGTAATGAGCACAAAGCGAACTATTCTTTCGCCTTTTACTAAAGAATACCGTGTGCTCTTTACGATAAGTGGCATACGCCTATTTTTGAAGAGGTTTCCTTTGCTGGAATGCCTCTAGCAATGTTTAAACAGTTTAATTTTTTGCAGATAGATTGACAGGGTTGATCGATGTTGTTAAAAGAAAGTTTTGGTTTTTTTCTTTAGTAATTTCATCATGATTTTCGTTGTCTAACTAGGAATTCCATGCAACTAATATATATATATATATATATACGAAAGTTCAAATGTGAACCACTTTTTGGTTGTGAACGTGAGGACAACCGAGAGCGCGACACGTGGCGGCTTTGAGTGTGGTCCCCCTCTTTAATTCAATGCCCTCCCATGAATCGCGCCTAGTCATCCGCCGTGGACTTTACGTGGCGCTTAGTCATCCACCACGTGTCGCGCTCTCGATTGTCCTCACGTTCATAACCAAAAAGTGGTTCACATTTGAACCCACCCCTATATATATATATATATATATCCCTATAGAGGGACTTTAATTTGTGAACCAATATTTTGGTGTGAACTTGTGAACCATATCTTAACCATACAAATTCAAAATCAATGGTCAAGATTAATCAAGAAAAATTCCTAAAATCATGGGTGGTTAATAAAGATAAATCATGGAATTAATCTTAACCATCAAAAAATGATTTGGATGGCTAGGATTAAGTTCACAAGTTCACACCAAAATATTGGTTCACAAATGAAAATCCCTATATATATATATATATAGAGGGACTTTAATTTGTGAACCAATATTTTGGTGTGAACTTGTGAACCATATCTTGACCATACAAATTCAAAATCAATGGTCAAGATTAATCATGAAAAATTCCTAAAATCATGGGTGGTTAATAAAGATAAATCATGGAATTAATCTTAACCATCAAAAAATGATTTGGATGGCTAGGATTAAGTTCACAAGTTCACACCAAAATATTGGTTCACAAATGAAAATCCCTCTATCCCTATATATATATATATAGGGGAAGTATCAAATACAAACCACTTAGGTTCAAATGAGAATTGCTAAAAAATTGAGAAGTAGAGAAGTGATCTCCACCACTCATTCAGTCAATAAAGGCGGCTTTGACCGGTTACGGTGAACGCGATCACGGAGGATTGACACGATTCATGGGAGGGTGAAGATTATTTGAGGGGACCAAGTCAAAGCCGCATTTATTGACCAGATGAGTGATGGAGATCACTTCTCTACTTCGTATTTTTTTAGCACTTCTCATTTGAACCTTTTTCTCTCTCTCTCTATATATATATATGTGTATATATATATATATATATATAATCTGAACCTTGAACTTAACTTTTTACATCTCTATTGACTAATTAATGATAACACAAAAACCAATTAAACCTCATTTGATTAGCATTCGATCCCACATTGGTGTCTGAATGAAACTGGCAGCCACAACAAAAGCTATTTAAATAGAGTGTTGTACAACATAGTAGGTACTTACCTGGACAGGATGAATGAGTGATCAATAGGGCTCATGGTCTAGGTTGGTGACCTCCATTGCACTTGGGAGGGGTGTCAGCCTAAGGTCGGCCCAAGTGGTCGAGCCTACGTCATAATTTGTGTTAGTGGGGGCCTGCGTTCGCGCGGCCTTTGACAAAACTTTGAGGGACTCTGATTCCAACCTATGAATTGAGATCATGCACCTGGTTGTTTCCAATTTATCTGGCTACTACTTTGTTGTAGAATTCTAACACCAAAAATATAGAATTACATACATGTCTCATCTAGAAGGTATACTAACACAAATGCAACAATATATCTTTTTTGTCTAATGTTATAAAATTGCAACAGACAACCTAAAAGATGTGTTCACATCGTCCCGTAAAAAACACCAAAGTTAACCAAGCCTCGTTTAATTAGGATTTCTTTCAAGTTATATATATATATATATATATATAGAGAGAGAGAGAGAGAGAGAAAAGTTCAAATACAAACCACTTTTTGGTTGTGAACGTGAGGACAGCTCAGAGCGCGACACGTGGCAAAAATTCAGACTGACACGCGCGACTTAAGCCCGCATAATGAATAACGCTAAGTCGCGGGCTTTATGCACACAAGTCGCGCGTGTTAGTCTGAATTTTTTGCGACTAAGCTTTATTCATACTGAATAACGCTTTATTCAGTCTGAATAATAGTGTTATTCACTATGAATAAAGCTTAGTCGCAGAAAATTCAGACTGACACGTGGAGCGCTCTGGGCTGTCCTCACGTTCACAACTAAAAAGTGGTTTGTATTTGAACCCACCCCTATATATATATCATGTATATACAACATATATCCCACATTGGTGTAGCAATGAAACCTATAGTCGCAACAAAACCCATTTAAGAAGGGTATTGTACAACTTAATACATACTTACCTGGACGGAATCAATGAGTGATCAACAATGCTCATGGTTTAGGTTGGTGATCTCCATTGCACTTTGGAGAGGTGCCTGCCTAAGGTCGACCCAAGTGGTCGAGCCTACGTCATAATTTGTGTCAGCGGGGGCTTGCGTTCGCGCGGCCCCTACCCAAACCTTTACTACTTCTTAATGCTTTTTCTTAATAAATTGGGATCCTAATCCCCTTTCATCTCTATAGAAAGAATTGTATTCAGTTTATAATTTACCCATCAGTCATACATGAATGTTTTGATTAATCAGCAAGCGTTCTCAACGACTTTGATATTATAACTTGTTGGACTTTAATTGAAATAAATTAATTACTCAGTTTTGACACAGGTTAATGAAACGTGCAGCCATTAGAATGAACATAGACTTATAATTTTCTTTCTAGTTATACACATCTGACATCGTCATTACAATGAAAAGTATAATTCCAAGCATACAAGATGATCATAGAGTGGAGCTTCGCTATTCTTTTACTCGACTATTCTTCCTTTGATATTTTGTAATCTAATTGAAATCTCGTCCCTAATTATGTAACGTTTCAATTTGAAAAGGCATGTATCGACCAAATGAAAACAAACAGATTTTTATACATGCATTTTCAAAATATGCATGTGAAGAACAAAAAAAATTAGCAAATGTTGTTGACTTTTGAACTAGAAAAATATAGGGCTATCCCGTAAAGGAACCCTTCCAGAAATTCTCGACAGCCAAGGGGAGAACCCAAGGCCGAGGAGGGGGTTTGGAATTTGGAAATAATTTTCAACCAGCAATTGACGCGCCTCGGTTATTACCTCATTAGCTACGTCATTGCCCCAAGCGCAAAGATGCCTTTCTCTCTTCCCCACCTCCACCATTTTATACTAACCCCTCTTCCAACCACCATTTTATACTAACCTTTCCCACCCATTAATTAATCATTATCACTGTTAATTAATTTTGTTATTAATTTACCATCACGCCATTTTATTATAGGATTTGTTTTGTTTTTGTCATTGATTTAAGCACCTATTATGTATAAGGGAAAATAAAGATTTTAATGGCATATCTTGGTTATTTTGATGATGATGACAGCAGGAGCATTTCTAATAATCTGCACAAGGCCCCAAGAGAAGAGAAGAGGTGCATCCATCCCATATCACCTGACTAACAAAACTAACCAGGACAATGACTGCTATAAAAATCAAGGCCTAACTTACCGACAACCCATACCTTTCTCGGCCTTTTGGCTAAGATCAAGTGTAGTATATGTTCTTATCAATTTAATATCTGATATGTAGGCCATCGGTCTACTTGATATTAATCTTATTTTTTATGGGGAAAGACCCGTCACAATAGCTTGCTATTGGGGTTTTTGAGTGTCGCCTTGGCGTTGTACTACTGCCTTTGCGTGGCTCACCCCCTCCAATCTTAGTTCAAGAATTTAAAAATACCACTCCTGGTTGCAGATGTTGATATAAATTCGAATGCTAAATATTATACAACAGTGAAAAAACTACAATAATCATGAGTACATATTTGTTTCTAAAAATGAATAAAATCTCTTTATTAATCCATCGTAACGAGAACACAAACTATTATCTTTGTTTGATCATAATGTATACCATGATCTACAAAAACAAAATTTACTAGAAAACAAGGGATTAGTGGCCAACCCTTTGGCTACCCTGGGTAAAATAGCTCTTAAACCTATTTACACTTGACAATAATATATAGTTGATAAATTAGTTGTGAAAAGTTAATGTCTGTATAACCATTCCCTTTATTTTATGCAACATTATTTGGTTATACCCATCTAACCACCAACGAATAGTAGACGTACAGTCCGTCCTAAGTTTTCATTATGAAGAATGTCAAGGCTTTAAAGGGATTTGAAAGTAACATACATAAATCACAATAACATGACTATTTTGCAAGTATATAATAGAAATAAGGTGTTCGTTAACAATGTAACACCAATTTCCGGTTTACATATTGTTTCTTGACATTTAGTTGGGGCAAGAAATAGTACCTTCACTAGAGAAGAAATTGTCCTCGTTGGACGCTGGTGATCTTTTTTTTTTTTTTTTTTTGTAACTTCAAATTACTTGTCAACTAATTCCATATGTCCCAAAATAAAGGAGCATTAAACTTTGGATTTTTCTGAATGTTTTTAGGTCCCTAAGATTAGCCAAGGTGTCCACAACTTGGTCTGGACACCCACAATTAACAAAAAAAATAAAAGTAAGAGCATTAAACTTTGACAATCCAACCAAAGGGCGGTGGGTGGTGACGTACCAATAAAAAGTCTAAGGGGAAATTGGATTACTATCTCATTTGTCCTAAGCTCAAGACTAAACACTAGCATCTTATAGTTAGATTTGGCCTTAGCTAGATAACATTTGGTCTTAGATGGTCGTATCTTGATTATCAAATTGCTAAGAATGTAATATAAGCAATCTTAAATGAACTTTTTCCAAAAATACTTGTACAATACACCACCAAAAAGAACCTTACAACACACATGCAAGGATCTTTCCTTAAGAACAAAAAAAAAATTGCAAAAAATAAGGAGCAAGTGTCTTGTTATATATGTTTAATTGCAACTCACTAAAATTTTGAGGATTGCCCTTCATACTTTGAACCCAATTAAATAACAAAATTGGTGGGTAGTTGGAATAACACTGGTTATGCTACATGTCATGAGTTCTATTATTATATCAAGCAAAATTTAACTTTATATCTCTTCTAATTATAGACATTACAATTTACACCATTATGCATTTATGTAAAGTCATCTTTTCAGTTTTATTATTTAAAATTTTCTCCCAGTTTGATTTTATTATGTTTTTCATGATTTGTTTTTTCTAATATCAAGTTCATCCTAAGAGTCGTTGATGTTTGTCTCATTTTCAAATAACATGTATTTATTTTTAAGATGAACATCATTTCAAGTGGAAAAAAAATCAAAGCGGTGTAGCTCAAGTGGCAAAAGGCTTGGGGCTAGTGGATGGTATCCATTGGTCTCAGGTTCAAACCATGGGAGTAGCACTTTGGCGATACCCAGACTTTGGGCCGGCTTTCAGGTCGGTTCGGGTCCAGGTAACAGGCATGCCAGTCTATGGGCATGCGGGCTCGGCCATAGGTCGGGCTTAGTCGTGCCTGGGCGGGTCCAGTCTATGTGGACTGGGTTGGGTCGTCGCGGATTAGTCGGTGCTGCCCAATTGGATGCCCGGATACCGCGGATGCGTGTGTGAGTTTATTGCCGTGGAAAAAAATGTACTTTTATTTTTCAAATCAACACAATTGGCTCTTTCATAGGCAAACTTGATTCCCCAATCCCCAGTGTCAAACCGCAGCCCAACCTTAAAGGTGCACCCGCTCAGAATTTTTACACAGAACTTAATTACATGCTTTGTTGCTGAAATTTGCTATCATCTCTATATCATAGCTCGTATCCGAAATCCTCAAAGAAAACTAAGGGAGATTGTGGAAGTTTCTTACAAGATCAACATACAGGAACCCGGAGTTCTTTGCGAGCATTAGATTTTCAAGGTATCGATGAATGGAACACCGTCATCACTGAGTTTAGTTCGTTCATAGAAGCTTTGAAAGTACTCTTCATTTGTAAAGGACTTGTACAAAGCCAATGAGTCTGAACTTATCAGCTCTTTGGCTGGCTTAATGTCGAACTCTTTGGTCGGATAGCAAAATGTAACTATCGAAAACCTGTCTTTATGTCTATTTACTGCTGCTCGGTGATAAGGAGCTTTGTAAACTCCATTGCTCACTACCTGCAATGTGATTAGAAAACAATTAATACGAAATAAGAGGAAGCTTTATCTGGTGTAAGCCATGCTAAACACGAAAGAAAATGCATCCAAGAGTGCAGCTTAATGGAAGAGGCGTTCTTCTGTTATGTTCTTAAATGTTTTAGAAAGTCGTGCATTTAAAAAAGATCATGAGACAAAGGGAGCAACTTTTATAAAGTTTGGGCATACTTTTTAGCAGCTTAATGGGTCACAGCTTATTTGGTCACCTATAAATGAATGTTTGGTAGTAACTTATTGATAGAAAGTGGCTTATTTAGAAAGCTTCTACGTGAAAGCTTTATGCAAAAAGCCTTATTTGGAAACATTCCCCTCCCAATTATACAACGCACATTTCATCTATGAAAAACTCTCCTACACAAAAACTTTGTTGATCTATACAGAAAGGCACCTTATAAATGAAAGTATGAGTTAACATACCTCCATTATGATGCCAATATTTACAACGATTGCGTTAGTTATGGGTTCAACAAACACCCATTGTCCGTCTTTTAGGACTTGCAATCCGGGGATATCACCGCAATCAGTCAAGAGTGTGATTCCAGATATGTCAGCATGAGACGTTATACCAATAACTCGTTCAGGCTCAGGGCAAGGTGGGTAACAATTCATCCTCACATCATAGCTTCCTCCTTCGAAAGCCTCACGAAACTCTTTGGAATCGAGCCCCAAAGCCATGGCTATGAACCCAATTATGGAAACTGCGGTCTTCCTCATATCATGTGAGTATGCATGCAATGCTTCCCTGATTCACATAAAACAACTTCCTTTTTTGTCACTTAGATTCCAAAATAAACCAAGAAACATAAAAATTCGTAACAACATCATCATAATAAATTTGAGGGTCGGCAAAAAATAGTTTATTCAACAATTAAGAGGCCAATTAAGGTGTCGTTTGTTTTTTAAGAGGCATGAAGTGTGAAGTCTGATTTCACATCTAGAAAATAAGAGGTGAATGATGCACCTCTTAAAATTTTAGAAGACGATAAGAGGTTTTCAGACCTTTTCTTAAAAATAAAACAATTAGTATAAGTTTCAAACCTCTTAATTTTCAGACTTAAGAGGTTTTAGAAGGTATTTTTTTAAAAACAAACAGCCCCTAAATGTCACTACAACAAAATCGTGTTTATAGGACACCAAAAAACGCCTGAGTGTCCTAATATTAGTCTTTATAGTACTTAAGTTTATAGGACCATACATTTGTATGTCCTATTTAAAGATGTTATAATATGTTTATATGGCCCTTTTGGGTTTTTAACAACTGTTTAGGAGACATTTCTATAAATTTAGTGTTCTATTAGCCTTTCTAAAAGGTGTCTTGTAAAACAAAAATGTTACAAAAAGATGTGTTTATAAGACACTTTTAAAAGTGTCCTATAAAATGGCTAATAATTTGTTTGAAAAGTATCCTATAAAAAGGTTGATAGGACAATTTGTTTAAAAAATGCCATATAAATGTTTGCTAAAACATTCAAACATGTTCTAAACTTATTACAATACTATAAAAAGGTTAATAGGACACATAAAGGTTTTGGTTCTGTAAAGTAATCTTGGATATTTAAGTCAACTTTACTAGGGTGATATGATTGTTAGTTCTTAACAAAAACTATAAGTAAAGTAAATGCAGCAAAATCCGCATCCATTTTGAACTTAAAAACTAGTATTTTGACCCTTCTTCACACCGAAATAAACAAGTAATCATCAAATTTTACCGGAAATTTTGTGGTTGTTCTTGTGGCCAAAACTCTAATGTTCTTGTGTGAACAGGAATGGCCTTGAGGAAGATCATGTCACACCATTCCAGCTTTTGGTCTTCGGAGATCACAAACGCTTGACCGTAACCTTCTAGACTCCCAGGTTTTTGTGCATACCGTTTTTTATCCTCAGAGGATAGCTCAAAGAACTCCTGAGATTTTTTATGCATATCTTTCAGCGATTCATCGCAAACTTCATGACCTATTAACTGCAAAAGGTAATAGATTAATTAATCAGATCACAGAAACATCTCAGAATCGATCACAAAGTACGCTGTTTGAATTCTCAGATAATAGCACTTCTCATATGATCTCATGTCCATGTGTAATTATGTATATATATATACACACACAAAAGTTCAACCGGACCCAGATTTTTTTTTTGAACGGTGGCACAATTTGACTATAGGAAATTTCTATAGAAATATTTTCTACAAAATTTATATTGATGAAGTGGTTGGTCCATTGTTTTTCAATTGTTAAGTCTCAAGTTCAAGTCTTGTTATAAGCAATTTTTTAATAAACACAATAAATATGAAAACTAAAGTTAAAATCAAGTAAAAATGACTGCATAGATTATTTGTATTGTGCCTACTATCATTAACCAAGGAGGACTTGAATCCATGACCTCAAACTTGTAAAACAAGAACTAACCAACCCAATCAAGAAAGACTTGTGTTTTTATTGCAGTTTCAAAATATATATGGTGGCACACAGGGAATGAATTAATACGGTGGCACCTTTCACAGACTAGTAAACACTACGACAGAAGAATGAAATGGTGGCGCATGCCACTGTATCTACAAGACTAGGTCCACCCCTGAGTTCAATTGGAAACTCAAATCTGACTGCGAACGTGAGCATGTTGAGATCGCACCACGTGACATATTGAGAATAATCATGTATTACTCGGATAATACAGACTATCGACTCTGAATAACACCGAATGTTGTGTTATTAATAATACATGATTATTCAAAGTCAATATGTCACGTGGTGCGCTCACGGCTGTCATCACATCCACAGTGAAACCGAGTTTTCAATTGAACCTGATCATACATGTTTCTATTAATCATATCATAGAAACAACTCAGAATCGATCACGAAGTAGGCCGTTTGAATACTCAGATAATAGTTAATAAGTATAACCGATTAATATTATAATTGACCTGAAAGATTCCCCAATTTTTGCAGGCATGATGAAGCTTTTGAAGCTCTATCTGTTGACACTGTGGATGAAGGAGCTTGGCCATATCCACTAACGGCACCTGAAGTGAAGAGTCGCCGGAGAAGCGGCGGCGGTTGGATAGTCGCCGGAGACGTCCCTCAGGTAGCGCAGGGGCACGGCGGCGAGAGGCTGGGATAGGAGCTCCTTGATGCTAGGGACGGGGATGGATGATCCCAAATTGAGAGTCGCCATTCTCGTCAGGAGTTGAAACTCGTCGGAATCGTGTTTAAGAATTCAGGGAGAGTTGGTGTAAACGGTGGTTATCATGTGCTCCGGCCGTCCTTGGGAGCTTTTTTTAGTACATAAATGGTGAGTTTAATAAAAAAACTAGAAAGGTACCCGCGCGCGTTGCAGCGCGAATGATGTATCAATTACCCGACTTTTTATACATCATTGTAAACATCAATTTAATCATATGTGTTCAATTAGTTAACCTTCTAATGGTTTATTAAATAGTCAATCTCGAAAATTAAAATAAAATTATTATCTTTATATAATAGAATATAAAATATAATTGCATAAAAAATATTCAAGGGCTCATTTTGAAGGTATTGACGAGACGATTATAATGGTATAATTTGTGAAAAAGAGAAACGTAATTTTAATATATTTTAGTTCATAATATATGATTATTTAGATTATATGATAAGGGTTTAAAATAGAAAATGAAAAAATAAAGGACTAAAATAAGATTAAATAACTAATTATGGGGGTACAAAATGTAAATGTGTAAAATGAATTGTTGAACAAAAATAAAATTGAGTGATTTCTTTTTATAAGTAGTATAGATTAGTTGGAAGAAAATAATAAAAATTTTGTTTCGAGTTATGAATATTTTTTTTCTAGTGTCCGAAAATGTATATTAGAGCATCTATAATATAAATTTTTGTGACATTCCTACAAGTGAAGTTGTGAAAAACCAAAATATTTTAATTCAAATGGTTTTTTTTTATCAAATGTTGCAAGTGTATGATTCGTTTTCCAGACGTAATTATATTTGATGAGCTTAATTTTATTAAAAAAATTGTATTTAATTATTTCATTTTTATAACTAGGGAAAATTTCATCTATGTCCTTAAAAACTTGCTATATTACGTATATGTCCTTACGAACTTTAAAACTACATATATGTCCTTCTAAACCTTAAAAACTCACATATATCCTTATCCCTAAATTAATTAGAATTTCAACATTTAAAAAATAAAAATCATTATCTACTAATTTAATGTATTTTGAAAATTACTTAACTACCCTTATTAGTTTTCTACAAAAAATCAAAATCAAATCACCATTATTCCTTTAAAATTGATCTCCATATAAATCCTTTTTGCTATTGTTCAAGGCAGGGGTATCTTCAAGATTTGGGTATTTCAAAATCCAAATTTTTTCCTTCAGGATTTGGGTATCTCCAAAATCAAAATCTTGGTGTTGTTAGTTGTAGAAAAATGGGTCATCGATAGGGTTTTTAGATAATCATCTTGTTTTAAGAAGAGGATGTATGAGAGATTCATTATCTTGAAGAAAACAAGAAGATGAAGAAGAAGAAGAAGAAAAGTCTTTGGAACATATATATGTCTTGTCTCTCTCTATCTCTCTTTTCTCTCTCTCTCTCTCTATATATATATATATATATATATATATTTACATCTGCAAATTCTAGAAAGAGGGAGAAAATGAGGAAGCAAACATCAAAGAGAAGGGATTTACATGAAATAGCTTTCAAGCTTTGGCCTCCTCCCTTTCCTTCCCTTTTTTCCCATTAATGGTAAAACAACAAATTTATTCCAAGCTTTCCCTTTTTCCCATTAATGGCAAAACAACAAATTTATTCCAAGCTTCAAAAGCACACCAAACTCCACCACCCAGAAAAAAAATCAAATTTAAAAAACAAAACAAAAAGGCAAAGTGATATGTGCTAGGCACCCATGTGAGCAGACACAAATCGATGAATATTCAAGAAATATATATATATATATATATGAATTGATTAATTAAAAATGGAAATGGATTTAAGGTCGATTTTAAGAATGTCAAAGGTTTGAAGCCTGGAGATCATGATTCATAAAGGGTATAAAAGCTGATTATCAGGTGGTTGATTTTAAAGGAATAAAGGTGATTTGATTTTGATTTTGTGTAAGAAGGGTAGTTAAGTAATTTACAAATTACATTAAGTTAGTAGATAATGATTTCTATTTTTTAAATATTGAAACTCTAATTAATTTAGGGATAAGGATATATGTGTGAGTTTTTAAGGTTTACAAGGACATATATGTAGTTTCAAAGTTTGTAAGGACATATACGTAATATAGCAAATTTTTAAGGACATAGATGAAATTTTCCCTTATAACTAAATTAGCATCTTTGACGTATAGTTTGGGTTGATAAAGGTGTGAGAGGACATTGTTTGCTCATTATAGAGTCAATCGTAAGGTTTTTTGTTTCTAGGTGATTAACACCAAGGTTGCTAGTCCATTGAATTTGAACAGCTTCGGCGACTTGTTGCAGTTTGGTGAGTTGAGGTGATAAAAATGGTATATGTACTTTATAATTTTAAACCTAATTACTTTTTATAAAGAAGAAATGAGTCATCGGACAGGCTGAAAATATGGATAAATGAGTCATCTTGTTGAACACGTGGAAGGCTAACAATTAATAGAAAATTAATTAAAAAGTAAATGTTAAGATCTACTGTTCATACTTCCTGCAAAATGTTATAGATTATAATAAGATGTACCAATGAAATCAAAACATACCTCATGTTCATATTCATTTACTCATATTGAGTAGTTTTTCAATAAATAATTTTGGAATACAATGCACAAATGGGTAGATTAGGTCACACAAGTGTTGCACCTTTGATCTGTAGCTTCGATCTACTAGGGCCTTAATAGGTCGGTGAGAATTTGAATTCTTAGTTACGGTTTATGTGGCAATTTTGGCCGCGGTTCTCGTTTTATAATTCTTGTCTGGCGTTCTTATGTTTTTTTGTTTAAAACGGTTTTGTTCTTGTCTTTCTGTCATAACGGTTTTTTGTATTTTTGTAATCGGTTTATTAAAAAATTACCGTCGTTCGATTTTTTTTTGAGGGGTAAGTGGTTTAAAAAGTAGCATGTTAATTATTGTTGTAAAGTAAAAAATTTAAAATATAATGTATTAAAAGTTAATTTGAAATTACGTTGTAAAAAAATTGAAAGTATAAGGTTATAAGAATAAACTACAAATCTGGTCTATGCGGCTTGTTACTTCTTAGTTATAAAATTTTTGGTTTACGGTTCGGCCACTTTGATATGAAAAAGCGACAACATTTAATTCCTCCCTCTAACATACCTTAACTTTAAGCAATTATGTCATGGGTATTTTGTCTTTTAACTTTCTTGTAAATTCTTAAAGCTTCTCTCCATCAAGTTTTGGTCCGGTTCAAGTTTTAGTACGGTTGGTTCGTAAGGTCGGTCCTAAGATTTCGGATGCCCATGGCGAAATGTCAAAAAAATGCCCCTTTACTATGCAAACGAAAAACCAAACAACAATTTAAAGGGGTTTGGAACCTTGTCAAGCTATGCGGCTCATCCCCACGATGGGTCTTTATTAGTTAAAAGAAAAAGGATACAACGTGAAAGAACCTCAGGTTGAACAATTTCTTCGTGTTTTTTTTTCTATTTTGAGAACCCGAAGGTTGTAATCGAGGAAACATATCTTAAACAAACAATAAAATACAGATAACAGAAAGATAACACCTGGTTTAGTTTAGTCGTGAGTGGTGAGTTGTGAATCATGAAATTGCAAAACCCGTTTATATGAAATTAGGCCCAAAAGCGCAGAATCGAACCTACTGATGAATACTTGGGCTTGTAAGAGTGATGCCCATGGGTAGGGGTGTTCATTTTCGGATATCCGGATTTTCGGATATCCGAAAATTTCGGATACTGAAATTTACTATCCGAATCCAAATCCGAAATTCCGGATATCCGAAAATCCGGATATCCGAAATTCCGGATTCGGATACCGGATAATCCGAAAATTCCGAAATTCCGAAATATTGGATAAAAATGTCATTTTTAGCAAAAAGAAAACCCAAAAAAATACATCATTCTTGTACATAATAATCGTCCACATGTTTCCAATCATCCACAAGCTAATACGACATCAAATACTTAGTTTACATGTTTTAAATAATAATATGAAAGTTTAAAGTAACATAAGAACATAAAATAATATATAAAATAGTAGAGTAAATTATGGATCTGGTCCCTATGGTTTTCACTTTTTAACTACTAAGGTCCCTAAACTAGGGAAATTATGGATTGGGTCCCTGTGGTATTCGATTTTGCACTACTAGGGTCCCTCTCCTTAACTTTGTTAACGGAGACTCCGTTAACTCAGGGGTATTAAAGTCATTTTATCTATTTTTATATTAAATTATTTTTTTATTTTTTTTTTTATTTTTTAGTTTTTAATTTTTTTTCTTTTTATATAATAAGGACTTTCTTTCTCTCTCTCTCTCTCTCTCTCTCTACACGTATCGTTACATACAACCCCATGTCTACCATCATCGTCATTCTTCAACCCTCAAAACAATTGTTGAGCTGTAGTGCTTTGAAGAAGCGTAGAGTCTTTGTCCCAGAATCTGTGTCGAAGAATCTCTGAGGATTCGTCGAAAATTGCAAGCCGATTGAATGTTTGATGAGAGAGAGAGAGAGAGAGTTGTCAGAGGTCGGTCTGGGAAGACGGGGTTTTCATATCTGCAGGTTCCTTTTTTTTGCTCTTGTCTGAATCAGACAGGGTGTCAAGGTAAGGAAGGGAAGGGTCACGGTGATAAAGATGACCGGATGATGAGTTGAAGGGTGGGTTGCCATCGGAGGATGGTTGTCGCTGGAGGCTAGGTTGAGGGTTGAAGGATGACGATGATGGTAGACATAGGGTTGTAGGTAATGATACGTGTAGAGAGAGAGAGAGAGGGAGAGAGTCCTTATTACATAAAAAAGAAAAAGAAAAAAAATGAAAAAAAATAATTTAATATAAAAATAGATAAAATGACTTTAATACCCCTGAGTTAACGGAGTCCCCGTTAACAAAGTTAAGGAGAGGGACCCTATTAGTGCAAAATTGAATACCACAGGGACCCAATCCATAATTTCTTTAGTTTAGGAACCTTAGTAGTAAAAAAATGAGAACCACATGGACCAAATCCATAATTTACTCAAAATAATATATATCTATTATTAATAAAATGCATATGAGACTTTGAGTAGGGTTTTAATTTTTTAATATATATCTATTATTAATAAAATAATATATAAAATAATATATTATTATAAAAATCGGATATTTCGGATATCCGAATATCCAAAATTTTCCGAAAACACTATCCGAATCCGAAAATCCGGATATCCGAATTTTCGGATATTTTCGGATCGGAAGTTTTCGGGTATTCGGATGTCGGATCGGATTCGGATTTTTTTGAACACCCCTACCCATGGGCTAGATGATGCCCTAGTATTAGGTGGTAATTGTAATTGTTTTGTAAGAAATCGGTCGACTTTGGGTCTTGCAACCTGGAGAAGCTTGTAAGTGTAATTGGTTGGTATTAAATAAAATTGTTGCTTTCTAAAAATAAATAAATAGTCCATTTAGCCTTTCATCTAAAATTAATGATTGATACATGCAAAATATGAATGATAAATATATCAATCTAACACCCCTGATCTAAAAGAACGATACAAACATACACCTACAATATTTCTTGCGACTTCAGTTGAAAACTACATTTCCTGTAAGTATTAAATGAAGATTAGTGTTAAAATAAATTTGGTTCATTAACAATTTAACATGACTAACAAAAAGACCATTAATTGCATATTAGTCTATTAGTTCATGACCCAATAAAAAAGACAATTGACACTTGGATTTGCAATAAATGCGAATCAAAATAAACAACCCATGAATTGGAAACCTTTTGCATTGTGAATTAGTACTAGAATTTGATTGAGATGGTCGTATGTGGTCCATTCCTATTCATATTATGAGTCAACTTCAAGAAAAGTAGAAAACTAATGCTTCATATGAAATGTTCAAATATGGTTCTTCCTTTCGAACAATTAATTCCTTTAAAAGTCGTGAAAATGAGGAAACAACTATTTCTTCATTTGAAAGACAAATTTAGCTTGTCCATTTGTTGCATTGCATCCTTGGTGTACATGAACAACCCACAATATAACTAAAACATATCGGTTGATCTGTTATTTATCAAATTCAACAATTTTTGTGGCCGTTAAATTTATTTATAGTTTGTCGGAATTAGTTTGGCATAGCCTAAGACACCATTCCAAAAAAGAAAAAACAGTGTCTCGTACCTTTTAGGGTCCGTTTACTAACTCTTATCGGGTAACTGTTGTCCTAGTAAAAGTGTTTACCAAGTGTTTTTGGTAAGTGTTTGCCAACTAAAAATGAGCATTTTTTACTTCTTCCTTTTTGTTTTTGCAATTATATGTTAAATAAAACTCTAATAGAATGTAAAGGGCAAAGAGGGAAACGTAGAAGTTGACATGGGAAAACAAAAAATTGGTGTTGACTTAATCAGATATCAGATATTAATCAGATCAACAATTTGGTGAACACTCTGATTGTTGACCGAGTCGGCATTGCTAACCATTTAGCACCTAATAAACAAACACCTTTTAGTGTTAATTTGGGAACTACCCAAATCCAACTTTTGAAAATTCAAACTAATTGATTAATCATTCAACAATATTTTTTAGGATTTTGGATAAATTATTTTAGGAGTCCATCCAAGGCCTATTTTATTGGATGGAATTAAAGGGATTTGAAATTGATTTCTATCCAGATCCCATGTTTGACTTGAAAGATTTTCCGTATTTGCATGAAATCCTACAATCAATCGATTTCGAAGTCTCACGAGGATGGTTGGTATTTCATAGGATTTGTATATGACAATGTTTAAAAATATATAAAAACAACTTATTTGTAATAATCAATTATTAAAAGATAATTTAATTATTTCAACTTTGTTTTTATAAATTAACTATAAGGAATGAAATTCTTTTCTATTTCAAATCCTACAAACCAAACACGACAAATACTCCAATCCTTCAAAGTTCAAACTCTAGTCACTCCAATTCCAAAACTTTCCACCAGATCCAAAACCATTTCATCAAATCAAATGCCTCTAAGAATATTGATAGCTCAAAGACTATGTGTTTTTTTCTAGTCAAGCTACTTTCAATACTATATTTAATCATTGAATCCGAGATCACCACACCAAATACAAGCTACTAAGTGGAGGTATAACAACTAATACAAAACATGATGGGTATAACAACTAATACAAAACATGATGATTAAGACCAAAACAAAGCTTAAGATGCACCTCATAAACAACATACCTAGACTTAAGCATCATTGTTGTATATTAAGGTACATCATGAAAATAAACATTTTATTCTTTTTCAATATTTGATCAATCAAGTGGAAGATTCAAACACCCTAAAGAAACTGGTTCATCACACAATTTATTTGGTTTCCTCAACTGGACTCATTATATCTCACCTTCATTCCATTCTGCCATTTGCCTCACTACATTATCTTCGCCGTTGTTGGTTCAAGGAAGCCATCATCAAAACATGAAGACATATGTTGAAACCCATAGCAACCTTTTATGTAGCGAGAAATAAACACAAGATGAAGAAGAGAGCAACAATGAGTAACAAGATGGAGAGGAGAGCATTTACGAAGCAGAGACAAGCTGAAGGAATGTTGTGAGAGCGTTTTAGGGGGAGCATTAGAAGAGGGAAATAACAGAAAAAAGGAGAGTTGTACGGATCAAGCTCACCCTTACAAACACTTATGTATGGCTAATAGAATAAGGGGTCATTAACTTTTTTTTCCCTCCAACCTATCTGGATAAATTCGTCCGTCTAAGGTTAGAGAGAACGACGGATACAAGGGATGCAAAGAGAGAAAGTTAAACTACTTATGTTATTTGATTAAAATGACTTAACAGAGAGAAGTAAAGAGTCTTGACTTATTTCATATAACTTTGAACTAGCTTAACGAATTAAGCTACAAACTTAAACCAAAACAAATAAACTACCTAAATCATCAAACTCATTAAGCCATAAGTAAATAATCCAACGTGAAACATGTCATTTAAATTTAAGTCAACAAACTCATTACCAAATAACCCATCTCTTTTGGTTTGTTATGTAAATTTGTGCATCCAAACTTCCCATTATCCCATAAGTTGAAAAAAAGGAGTCAAAACATATAAAAGGAGGCGGAACTCAAACCCAACATTTAACCAAAACCCGAAATTCCCCTATAGATCTGTTTCAAATCCGCCCCTCTCCGACCTCCTCCCCCCAACCCTTGTTGTCACCACTCTCTCTTCTAAACTCCAAAATCAAACCCTAATTCGCCGTCAGTTGTTTCCCTAATCTCACCAATCGATACCCAACCAGCCATTTGAACCCTAAATTGGAGCTCAAATTCCCTTAATTTCATCTTTCTTTGAACCATTACGCGAAAAATTAGGGTTTTCTTCGGCTAATTTTTGTGAGAGCTTGATACTCTTGGGATTTTACAATCTGGCTATGGATTACGAGCCTTTCGATAGCAGTGGTGAGCTCTAACTCTGCAAAGATTGTATTTTTTCGACTTTAATTTGTTGAAAGCTAGGGTTTTTTTTTTGGTGAATTTGGTATTTGATCGGTATGTGATGATTTCAGCTTGAAAATTTCCAGCATTTTGTTTCTGAATTGGGG
Organism: Centaurea solstitialis; assembly: GCA_030169165.1. NCBI lineage: Eukaryota > Viridiplantae > Streptophyta > Magnoliopsida > Asterales > Asteraceae > Centaurea > Centaurea solstitialis. The sequence continues at coordinate 87,028,934 of CM058042.1, forward strand.
TTTAGTGTTTTTTTGGTGTAAAGTTTTTGGAATGGTTTTTATCTAGGAGGATGAAGAGCTTCTATAATGGCACTCTTAGCTGAAAGCTTGTTGCTTTCTTTAATAGTAGGTTGTAGTTTGGGTTGAATGTACTTGAATTAAGTGAGGCTTTAATCATGGGAGCTACCTTTTTGGCATAACCAAGAAGAGGGGTGGGGGGTAGAGCTCCAGTGAGATAAACTGCCTTCCCCTAAAGAGATCATCAGCTGGTTATTATAGAGGTTTATGTAACTTCTTCATAACTGGAAATTATCATTGGTGGCATTGTGCAAATTTTTTGAATTGTTAGTGGAAATATTACCTTTAAGCAAGCAGAGATAACCCAGATATCGGTAATTAAGAATTAAGAGGTTGGTCATAAGTAGCTCAGTTGTTTCTCATTCGAAAGAACAAAAAAGCATGTGGCTTGTGCTCAAGTAGGGTCCTTAGACCATGTGTAAGCTTTCCTTTTCTGGTTGATCGTTGGCTTTTCCATGCATCTCTTTTAAGGTGTGTACTTTGTGTTGCTTAGTTATGTGGCATGCCATGTCGGTTGAATACAATTCTCTAAAGCATTTCTTTTTGGATGCATGATCTTTTCTGGGTTTGGTCGTTATCAGGATGTTTGTACCTTTAAAAGCTCCAACTCTATAAGTGGAGTTTGTGTCATTTTAGATTCATTTGCTGACGTACTTTTGTGAGAGTGATAAATGAACTACAAAGATATACGAGTGTTACAGAGATTCGAGCTGCACATTACACACAATACTCTACTACATGTTGGACTTTTCATTTCCTAGCATGTAAGCCTTGTACTCTTCACTATCTGCAGAAGTACAATGATGCTAATTCAATTTTGTTTTCAACGTTCTAAATGTTTGCAGTTGGATTTGAATTTGTCATGAATTATGTGTCACATTGTACGTCAGTTGTCAGTTTGTTTTAAAGTACATTAATGCTCCAAAAGTTCTTTAGGTGGTTTGTGGCGTTTGAGAACCAAAAATAGCAGTCTGTCACTCTGTTGTATGTTTCTAATGGCCCATGGTAACCATGTTGTATAATATATCTACACAGTTTATAAGATTGATGGCTGAAGGGTAAACTGTTGCTCGGTCCTTGTTGGCTGGTTAATGGTAAATTGGACATAGCATAGAATTGAGACACACTGCTCTCCCTTGCAGTCACATATGGGCATTATGGTCCCATCACAATGCTTTGGTGCAATGTCTTTTTAATCTCATAAATACTTCATCTTTGTGATGCATGAACTTAAGGGCTATCCTGTAAAGATTACACCCATCATTTCATAAAAGATTCTGTGGTTTTTAGACCAGAAGCAAGGAGTAGGAGTTTGGTGATGGCGGAAGAGTGTTTCTGTCCATGATACTTCTATCAAATAAATGTAGGGATCATTGAATGATAATCAAGTTCATTCTACTGTAGGTCCGATGGGCATTATGGTTGATATAGAGTCTGGCTTTGAATTTGTGATAGTACTTCACGTTAGGCACCAATAACTACAATTTCTATATGCAAAAGGCCATAATATGACACCATCGGAGCTGAACTTCGCTTAAGATTTACTTTTCCTACCAGGTAACATTGGAATTGGACATATCTTAGTTAGCTACTGACTACTGAGCTGAAACCTTACTTTTGTCAGCAAGTTTTGCAATGTCATGTGTGAATGAAAGATAACAAAACTATGATAAAACCTATATTGCAAGGATATGGGTGCGGGGATACAAATACATGATACGTGTATGCTGAGATTTGGAGATTCTAAAAACTTGAGTATCTTAGTGTGTTTACATACATTTGTGTGTGTATATAAAAATCTTAAGCCTGTCCAATTGAAATAAAAGGCTACTTTATGATTCATAAATTAATTAAGATGAATTTAAACTAAAATCTAAGTTTCCCATAAAATTGCTTTTACATATTTAGCTTATATACTATAAGAAAGAATGATTTGTTTTTTTCCGTTGGTTTCTCCTTTTTCTTACTCATACAACTTATATATGCCACGTGGCTACTTTGAAATTCTTGTGTCCCCATGAATTCATGGTTAATAATTTAGGGATGTGGTAAATGCCACACACCCCTAAATAAATGTGCCACAAAGCACCTTATAGGGATTTGGCCAGTTGTGAAAGCACCCCTGCCTGTGTTTTAAAAGGCGCGCCTGAGGCGCACCGAGGCGCGAGGCGCGCTGAGGCGCGAGGCTGATCGCCTCAGAGTACTGAGGCGCTTGAGTGTACTAGAGGCGCACTGAGGCGGCGAGGCGCAGTGAGGCTCCGAGGCGCAACTTTTACAGCCTCATGTACATCAATTTCATTAATCACTTTTTTTGTCATCTAGGCTTTAGGTTTTTTTAATATGGGCTTTAATAACTTAATTGCTGATCACGCTTTAATTATTCAGGACTCTTGACCTTCTGAATTCTCTCTTTTTCTTTTCTATAAATCGTGAACTTCTACCGTCCTACATTCATGCAATCATGCTTATCTCTTAAGTCTTGAACTTCTCACAATCTCACCATTATTAAGTTTATTAAGTTAATTATTAAGTTGTTTTATGTTTAAGACTTTGAGGTATAGTTATAAAATATATAAAAATATTTCGTAATATTTAGCGCCTCGCGTACGTGAATCCCGCGCCTCAAAGCGCCTCAAAAACTGAGGCTCCCAGACAGCAAATCGCCTCGGTGCGCCTCGCGCCTTTTAAAACATAGACCCCTGCTTCCTAGATGAGACTTACTGGCTACAGTTTATTAGAACTGATGCTGCGTATGCGGCTATGTGTTTAATGTTACATTTGGAATCTTTCCAACGGTGGAAGTGTGAGATAATGGATTAATCATAAGACGCCTCCTGTATATTTTTGGTGGTTGCTAATGTGGTATAATGGTTTAATGTTCTTTTATTTTATAGTTGATAGACATAGTCTGAAAAATCACATACGATATCATCTATTTGTAGCTGATGTATGGGACCTGCTGGTTCCCTCAGGGATCACAAATATATTTGTGTGCTCTGGATGTGAAATCAATCCAACGAAGTAGATGAATCTACAAGTTAAGTAGTCTACGGCTCTATGCCACCTTGTCAATATCAGAATTTGCCAAAAATATGGAAACCTATGACAAGAAAAAATCAACATTATGTTTGGAGGAGATAGCTTCTTAATCATTGCAAGTCATTTCTTCTAGCTGGTGTTTTTCTTTTAATTAGGGTGGTTGTGGCGTTTTCTGAAAATGCACAAACATAGGACGAGAAAAGGACAGAAGAGCAGTGAAGGAGATAAAAGTTCATTTGATATTTTACTCGCTGTACTTGAATAGCATTTTCACCAAATTTGGTTGCTTAAGCTGGAACTTTGTTCATTTTTTTTTGTCGCTGCTAAATATATTTTTAATTATTTTTGTACATCAGTTAGTAGAAAACTGATGCTAATTGGTGGTCAAAAATAAAGAAATTAGTATTTGAATCACATCCATACCTTATTTACTTAACTACTTCATCATCTTTATTCTATTTACACCTAGGCTAATTTATACTTTTTCTAGCATGTAATATTTTTCATTTTATGGCAATAGAACCTAAATCAGTTACCCTATCTTACTATAATCATCTTATTGCTAGTTATTTAAGATTTTTTGTATTTGCAATATATTTGGTTGCACATGAATGCAACTGTATATGGATGTACCGTATACGTACTGTGCTGCACTGAAGTATTCAGTGTAGTGCATCCCTAAAATTAATGTAGTTAATGAGACTACATCAGAAGAGCAATGTTACACCAATACAAGTATATATGGATACATTTAACGTACTGCATGTGCAAAATAATATATCCCTACCTGCATTGCATCTCTAAACCGTAACACCCCCTTCCTGCCACCAAGAAAGGGATAGAACTGTAGAGATGCTTCTTGCTTAATCTGTATCATAAAAAGGTAAAGATGTATGATACTACCATTGGTGAACATCAGCAGCAATTGGTGATAACAGTAGTTCAGATAGTAACCTATGCCTATGTGTTGCTTTAAAATCAATGTTGAAGTTAGGATGTCTTCAAAATAATCAGGTGGTGACCCTTTTAAAATATGTTGTAAATATTACTTCTAAAGGTGTATATTCAATGCAATTGATGGAAATGATGCTCCTAAAGAAGTGTATAGATTGTTATCTGAAGTATCTGTTTGAAGTATGATGTTTTTTCTTGTATATAAACTAGGCTTTCTTGCTCCAGACTTGTAATATTTACATAAGATGGTCTGTACCGAGTGCTGATTGCATCCCTTCCGCCCATTCTTCTGCTTGTTATTTTTTATATACACCTGACATCTCAATTTTTCTAGGTAGCTTGAGTCTCATGATAGATTATTTGAAATCGTTGCAGGAACTGATGATGATCTTCCTCCGTCACATCAAAATAGAATTCCAAGAGGTGGGCGTGTTGCAGGAAATGGAAGAGCTGCAGTTATGGGTTCTGCCCAATATCCTAGGATGTACGCGGAAACTGACATGGAAGCCCAAATTCATCACCTTGAGCAAGAAGCATACAGTTCAGTTTTAAGAGCGTTCAAAGCTCAAGCTGATGCCATCACTTGGGTACTTCTAAATACACGCACTAATCTGATATCTAAGTTTTTGCTTAGTCAGGTTTTGTTGAATGCTCAATGAAATGAATTTCTTCAGGAGAAGGAAAGTCTAATAACTGAACTCAGAAAAGAACTGAGATTATCAAATGAAGAACACAGGGAGCTTTTGGGCAAAGTAAATGCAGATGATGTTATCCGTAGAATAAGGTCCATTGGTGCTACTAAACAACATTTGTTATTTTCTGACAATTGCCCCTATTTATTAATTTCAGCGAGCGTTATCTGTTCTATTTTCTGATGGATAATGTTTTGATGATACCAATAGGGAATGGAGACAGTCTGGTGGGCTTCAACCTGGGATTCTTGGCACTGGACAGGCTGTTCATGATCCATCACCCAGTCCCTCTGTCTCAGCATCTCGTAAGAAACAGAAGATGAACCCATCAGGAGGTTCACAATCTTTTGGTGGACCACCTGCACCTTTTCATCCACAACCAGTTCCCGCACCGAACCAGCCATCTTCATCAGCTGCTAGAAGAGCGCCTTTGTCAGGAACTAAGGGCAAAAACAAGAAATCTGTAAGCTGAGATCCATGATTTTGGCACTACATTGTTTTTTTAAAGTTGCTTCTATTTACTTATCTTTTGACTTTGACCTTCATTTTGACAGGCCCAGATGATGGGTGGGGCATCTTCAATGAAGATGCAGTATCCTCCGTCAGGTGGAAGAGGTCAGATTGGTAATCGTGTGACTTCTGGTGCACTTGCAAATGAGTCTGCTGAGACAGCATCATACTCTCCATTAATTGGGAGAAAAGTGAGAACCAGGTGGCCTGATGACAACAATTTCTATGAAGCTGTTATAACGGATTTCAATCCTGTCGAGGTAATTTGAATATGCGACATGTATATATTCAGTATCCTGAGCCTCCAAACTATATGCTAAAAAAAATTCTCATTACCATTTTCAGGGTCGGCATGCGTTAGTTTATGATATAGGCACAGCAAATGAGACTTGGGAGTGGGTCAATCTTGCAGAGGTAAGTATAGAAATAGTCTACTATATTGCTAATTAAAATAGAATGCTTTGAAGTATAATAAAATATGTTTACAGGTGGTGCCAAGGTGCCAAATGTATTATCCATAGACACACGCACGTATACATGCATATGTGGTTAGCATTAGGTGTTCCTATCTTTCTAATTTATATATTTGACAATAGTAGCACTTATCATACTAGTATTGTGATTATGGTTTTGGCATGGTTACCTACCTTAGCTTATGCTGTCTTTATGTTTATTTACCTCTGATTCTTGTTCGTAACAGTTTACTCCTGCAACACGCCTATTTCTGTATTTTGATTATGTTAAAATGTGTAATGCTTATTGAATCAGACCCTCTAGATGTTCAAACAATTTGCTTGGCTTTTATGGCTTGGGAATTTGTTCAACTTTTAACTAATATTTTTCTTGTTGATGCAGATTTCTCCGGAGGATATACAATGGGAAGGTGAAGACCCTGGAATTCCTCACAAAGGGGGGTTCGGTCGAGCAGGTCATGGAATGAATAGACCCGTTGGCCGTGATGGTGGTCCTGGTGCGGGAAGAGGTAGAGGGATGACCAAAGGTCAAACGAGAAAGGAATTTCTACCGTCACAAAATGGCATAGGAAAGAAGGGTCCAGATGATATTCAGTTACTTCACACTGATGCTCTAATAAAGGAGGTAATAACAAGCACCTAGGTTGATGATACAAATAACGTTGAAGGCGTTTCTAGTTGTTCATTCATTTGCTTAATATGTGCAGGTGGAGAGGGTATTTGGCTCTAGTCATCCAGATCCTCTTGAAATAGAGAAAGCTAAGAAAGTGCTGAAGGTTAAAAAAGAACTCATAGCTGAATCTTCTAATTGTATTTTATTGATTCAGAGGGCTAATTAGTCATTCTTTGTAATGCAGGAACATGAACAAGCGCTTGCCGATGCCATTGCAAGGCTTGCAGATATATCTGACGGTGAAAGTGGTACAAACTCTATTTAATCTACTATCATTTTACCTCTAAGACATCATATTAAATCCAATCATGCTGTGTTAGATATCGGTTTCTCATTTGAACATCATGATTGTACAAAGTGTCTCAACTCTCAAGCCACAAGAAAAGTTGGATTTTCCAACTTGCCTATGTCAGTTTGTTGAGGTTTCTGTGAAAATCTCGCTTAAAAATATTGCTGCCTTGATAAGCTCTTGAAGGAGGCGTTTTAAATGTGTAATTGACATTTTACTGTGGTCATGGATTTGTTAAGCTAGATATTCTAGCATCAGAAACTTGCATGACCGTGTTATGGAAATCAAGTTCTAATCATTCTTGTCAAAACTAACACTAGGCTGAATATTGGGTCGTAGTTTACAAATATCTCCCCGCAGCTTTTCATGTGCATTTGTGCTGCAATATGTGTATTCATGTCCTTTAGGTTGTCAAGTCTCTTCACGTCTTCTTGAAAGTGTGCCTTTATATGGTGGTCACTTGTATTTCTACTTCTTTAGGGTCCATTTGAAAGCCACGATGATTTTTTTCATACTTTATGACATCTATATGTATAAATAATAGCTACACCTCTTGTTTAAAATGCTACAATTTTAATTCAAGTGAATTGGGCATTTTCAACCAACCTCCATACTTTCAAAATGCAATTGATAGAATGTGCAAAAATTGGCAAAAGTTGACAAGAACAATGGTCACGTTGCTCATTTTTTCCAACTACAAGTGGCTTCTTTTGTACATATTTGCTAGCTAAAATGTTCTTTTTCTCTTTTCCTTCTTGCTTTTATATAAGTATTGTTGGTTGCTTTACATGTCAGCGCCAAGTACAATAATTACAATTTTGTAACTCAGAAGTAATTGCATATTGCTTGTCAATCAGCATCTTAGCATATTGTTGATGGTATTGATTTGAGTACTTTATTCCTGTTATGTCAGCGCCAAGATTCCCTGTTATGCCAATCATTGAATACTTTATTCCTGCATATTTACTATTTAGGATACAGATGTCTGTTATTGTCCATTAGGGGTAGACCTTGCTTCCGAGTAGAATATACCGCGTTTGGGTAATAACTGGTGTTTATTTCTGTTACAGATGAAGGTGGTCGGTTTATGCGTGGGCAGCCAATGGATCGAGAATGAGGAATTGGGTTGGTTCACATATGGATGGGAGTTAGCGTAGTAGCAGATTCTAACGGCAGTGGCCTGAGATGTAAAACCCGCCGAAGGCAAGATAGGTTTGTGCCACTTAGTCGTGTTTTGCAGATGGGGGTGACACACATTCAAATGAAAGATTCTATACAAGGGAATTGTTGTAAAATGCCATAATCTTCAGGTTACAAAAGTTACTGCTCATAATGTGTAGTGGTAAATTGGTAAAAGTAGTAGTCTTTGGGTTAATTTATGGGGTGGGAAAGGGGTAGTTTGGTTATTTTAATGTTGGGTTGTAGAAATTAATGTGCATCTTTTTTCTTTTGTTGATTTGAAAGGTTTTTATGAGCATGGGTTGTGATCTGTGTTTCTTTCTTGTCTACTTTTTAAGGTCAAATGGTACTTTTTTGTAAAGAAAAGGTAGAAGGAAAATCTTCATTAGAATTAGAATTTCTACCTCCTCTAGGATAACAAGTTCATTGGGACAACAGTACCCTTTTATGCAGCTGGAGATTCTTTTCATCTTAGAAAAAATAAAATAAAAACACCTTCCATTTTTGGGTGAAATCAAATAATTGAATTGTGATTATAATTTTAGGCGGTATTCTTACAAAATCCCCAAGAATTGAAATGTCAATTCCATTGACTATAGCATGCAACCCATTCTTGCATTTGTTTCCAGATTGAATTGATTGGATTTAGTTGAGTTCTGTCTTTTATGATTTGATTATTCCTTGGCTTAGTGCTTTTCAAAAAAAAGAAAAAGAAAGATTATTCCTTGGCTTAAGGATCCACCCTTCTATCCCATTTACCACATTAGCATTTTACTCTCTTTCTTTCTATATTACCATTTTACCCCTATGAAACAACTGGAGTGACCACCATTTTATCTCTACACACATCAAAAAAAAAAGAGGAGAGATGGACAAAAGAACAAAACAAAAAAGAGGAGAGAGACAAAAATGCGGTTTCCTTGCAGTGATAGCCATCATGTTGGGTTGTCTTTTCTTGACCCCGGCGGCGATGGGGGCGGTGTTCACCCTGCCACCCACTGGGCAGGATCACCACCACTCCGTACCCTCTTGCTATCCATATTTCACTCACATAATTCATACCCCCTCTTACTTTGGACCCACCAAATACTCACATACACCTATTAAGGGGATAGGTAGGGATAGAATTTGCCTATACAAAAGAGGAATTATAAATGGACTCCTATGAGATGAATGGATAGGGTTATGTAAGTGTATATGTGGGACTTAGTATAGAGGGATCTACTTTTATGTAAGTGGATGAAAGACTAAAAGAGGTCCATATAACCAATGTTTTAAAAACCGGGTTTTTAGTTGAACCGGTGTGATGACCGGTTTATGTTCGACCGGTTCAACTATTAGTTCAACCGGTTCCAAGCATTTTTATGTATTTTCCATTTTTCTACATTCATGTATGTTAGGGATACACAAAATCAATGGAAATAAATAGAAAATCAATGGTTAAGATTAGGTTTGTATAGTTTGCACAATCTAGGTGGTTTGCAACAGATACTTCCCCTATATATATAACCAATAATTTGATATCTATAAGTTATAAGAATATTAAAAATACATATTACAATAAGTTTTACATTAATCAAAAACATTAAAAATAATAATAATAACAAGTTTTACATATGGTTTATTTTTTAAAACTGAGGTTTTTTACCGATTCAACCACTAAACCGGTCGGTTCAATCCAATTCTTAAGACGCCATAAAACCGACCACTATTGACCCAAGCTTTTCATAGGTTCTTGGTTCAACCGGTTTTTGAAAACACTGCATATAACACCCATATAAAAGATTTGAACATAATAAACATATAACAAAAGTGTGGGTCCCACCATAACACACTTTCTATGTTTCTTTCATTCTTTCGTTGTGAAGGATATCAAAGACTTGAGCAAAATAAATACATAAGAAAAGAGTGGGTCCCATCATAACACACTTTCTATATTTCTTCATTAAGGAATCTCAGTTGTTTGACGAAAAATATCCATCTTCAAGTCATTTAACTCTAACAGTTAATTAAGTCTTGATTAAATTTCTTCAAATAATCACTAAAGATGTTCATAATTTACGTGTTTGAGGGATTTGATTATTCCTTGATATAAGCCAAAATATTAATTCCTATTCTTGGCAAATGTGAGTGATTTCATATTTTAGATTTAGTAAATAAAAAGTTAACTTACAAATGAGCACCACCATGTCACTATCGGTGTTGTTGTTGTAACCGCTACTCATCTTTGTTGTAACCGCTACTCATCCTGCCACGTGTCTTCATTGTGTTGAATTTTTTTTTTCAATTTTTTAAAGTTATTTCGTTGACATGTTCCAACTGTGTCAAATTTTATTATTTGAACTAAATGCTCCTTTAATAACATCAAGACCAAAACCCTTTTAAAATAATATCCACATTACCAAAAGATGGCAATTTAACACGGACAACGGGACAAATAAGAAACAAACCCCGTTGTGAACTATGTTACTAAAATTTCTTATAAATGTTTACGTTAGATCACTAAAGAAAGATATTACATATATAGGGGAAGGTTCAAACGAGAAGCATGTCAATTTAAGAAAAAATGAGAAGCAATCTCAGCCACTCATTTCGCGGTTATGGTGGATGTGATCACGGAGGATTGACGCGATTCATGGGAGGGTAGAGATTATTAAAGGGAGGACCGGTCAAAGCCGCCTTTGTTGACCGAGATGAGTGGTTGAGATTGCTCCTCGCATTTTCATAAAAAGTTATATTTTTCGTATGAACCTCCCTCTACATATATATAACCTATAGTAGTTTCCACTATTTATAATCTGTTTTTCACATTACCTAAATTCCGTGTATGCTATTTATTAATTTATTTTGTAATGTATAAAAGCTCATGGCTAACCCTTAGAAACTTCATTACAAATGTGAAATAATTGTACAAAAAAATTATAAGATTAAAAAAGATGAAGGGCAATTTGTTCGGATAGCAAGTACCAAATTATGTCCTTGTTGTTCATAAATGAAGTAATCCTTTTTGTGTAATAAACGAGTAAATCTTGAATTATTAAAATGATGGAACTATATTTTACTCAAAAGAAAAAGAACTAACTCAATAAGTTGTTAATATAAAATTTGAAAATTTTATAAGTTGTTAATATAAGATTTGAAATTTTATCAAGTGAAAGATCGTTAAAAAGTCAAAATTTGTTGTTCATTAGTAAAAATCAAAGATTCTGACTCAAATCAATTTTATCAAATAAATAAAATAAATCAAAATGTTTACAACATTTTATTACTATTTCAAATAAAGATATACCATAATTATTCATACTTAATCTTTGTCCCATTATTACTTGATCCGACCTATATCAAACCGATTCAAACATTCCATAACTTGGGATTAAATCATACATATCTTAAAGTATAAAAGGTAATTATAAAAACTATGAATTACTTCTATATCCTTACAAAACTCCTAAATTACTTCTATATCCTTATAAACTTGTAAATTACCTCTATATCCTTTCAAACTTTTAAAACTCTCTTATATATCCTAATATCTATTTAATTGATTATTAAATTATTTAAATATTTGATACAGATCAATTTCGATCTGTATTCGAGATTTTTAGAAAGTTCCGAAAGAAGAGAAAACGTGCTCGAAAGAAGAGTCGAGACATGCGCAACTTTGCGGCCCGAAGAAGAAGCTCGCAACGCGAGTTAGTCGCGGACAGATTTGCAGATCAGAACATTCCGGAAAAGATTGCGTTTATAAATCTGTTTAAATATTTTATTAAATAGTTATTTAGATTAGAATTATTATTATTTAATTAGCTTTCTTCTTTATCAAGTTTTAGGATTTATATTTAGTAATTATTTCAATAGTTTCCTAGTTAGAATAGAATTAGGTTATTTAGTTTCCTTATTTATGTTTTGTCTAGACTATAAATAGGTTTATTATGATTCATTGTTATTCACCTTATTTTGATTTAATACAATTTCTCTTTGAGAGTTCTTTTGGAGTTTTATCTCTTGTGTTTATTGGAGTTCTTTCGCTTGAAAGTTCTTTCTCTTTTGGATTTGACGCTTGTCGATCCGTTCCGCGTTTTCCGCCCGCGTCAGTTGGTATCAGAGCCAGACTTCCTGTCTCTTTTCCTTCAGATGGCATCACCACAACCATACATTAATCAAGCTAGTATTGAGGCAATCGCCATGGCTTTTTCCACGGCCCTCAACACTGCCCGTGCTAACCTCGCAAATCAGACAGGCACTCTCGTCAACGAGTGTCAGAGAAGAGACAGGCAACCCGATAATCATAACCGGGTTAGTTTTCCTAATCCCAAATTCAAAGAGGAGGAAGAAGACCCCGAAGAAAAGATTGATGTCGAACTCCAACGAATACTATTGTTATCAAAGGAAGAAAGCCAACGTCACAATCTCTTTAGATCGCATTGTTCTGTGCAGAAAAAGGTATGTAATTTAGTTATTGATTGCGGAAGTTGTGAGAATCTCGTGTCCCGAAAACTGGTCGATTACTTTAACCTATCCACTCAACCACATGAAGCTCCGTATTCGCTTGGGTGGGTTGAGAATGGTCCGCAAGTTACAGTCACACGCACTTGTCGGTTACCTATATCAATCGGCAAACACTATCAAGAGGAGATTCTTTGTGACGTTCTTGATATGGATGCATGTCACATTCTGTTGGGCCGATCATGGCAATTCGACAATTATGTCACTTACAAAAGCCGAGACAACGTTATACTTTTTCGTTGTGGTGAACGCAAGATTGCAATGAGAGGGCTTAATAGCTTCGAGGAACGACCGCCTAAAAAGAAGGAAGTCTTTCCCGAGAA